>OY747700.1:50965056-51187556 GCA_963556495.2 Valencia hispanica | reverse complement strand
TGCATGGACTAGTTTCTCAGCATCACTCCAGGGCCCGTATCCCTAAAGAATTTTTGTGCAAAAAGTGGCTCCTAGCGGCCAAATTCTAAGAAAATTCTCAGAGTCATGACGTTTTCTTAGAATTTCCCCTAAAAGTGACACGAAAATCCCAGTTAATATAAAAGCTGTTCCTCAAGATTCCTAGCGCTTAAAAGGGCTCCTAAGGCGAGATCTGCTAAGAGCAGGGAAGAGGACTTTTAGTGGCTTAGGAGTTCCCCTAAGCAGCTGCACAAAATGGCCAACAGAGGAGGCAGGAGAGATGTCCTGCAAACACTGGATGACAGGGAATTATTGAGACGCTACAGATTGGATCGTGCAGGAATGATGTTTGTGGTGGATCTCCTTAGAGATGCAATTACTTCACCAACTCGACGCCACAACGCTATTACACCGGAGAAGAAAGTAATCACAACCCTGAGGTATTTGGCAACAGGGAAAATGCAACAATGCAGCAGTGATGACTTGGGTCTGTCCCAATCCTCCGTCAGTAGAGTCATCACCCAAACACTGACAGCTTTGTCACAACCTAATATTGTGACACAATTTGTTTCATTCCCGCTGGATGCCCGCACTTTACACACACACATAAAAGTGCATTTATCGACATTGCAGGATTCCCTGGCGTTGTGGGTGTAATTGATGGAACACATGTGAGAATAATTGCGCCATCAGAGGACGAGGCTGTCTTTGTTAACAGGAAGAATTTCCACAGCATCAATGTGCGGCCTGTAAGATTTTGGACATTGTGGCTAAATGGCCAGGCTCCACACATGATGCGAGAATGCTCTCCGAGAGTGGCATCAGACAGCTTTTTGAGAGACGCTATGTGCCAGCTAATTGCCACTTGTTAGGGGACAGTGGCTACCCATGCAAACCATGGCTCCTTACACCTTATCTCCAGCCACGCCAAAGGCCCCAACTAAACTACAACAGGTAAGCCAAACGATACAAAAATCATGGAAATGAAATGCAAGCAATATTTTAGAGCATCCAAGTAGTGCAATATTTCCATCAAATAATTAAAGGTCTGTATTCTATTGTAGGGCCCACAAGACAACAAGAGCGGTGGTAGAGCGTTACATAGGCCAGCTTAAGAGGCGCTTTCATGTTCTCCACGGAGAGGTGCGGCTGAGGCCTGAAAAAGTCAGCAAAGTCATCATAGCCTGTGCAATATTACACAATATTTGCAAGGTTAGACAGATTGCAGAACCTCTGGAGGATGGCGATGAGGATGGTGGTGAAGAAGATATTCACATTCCACAGGGGAACCTAGCCCAGAGTGGACTGCCTTACAGGGCAAACTTCACAAATTTACATTTCGGGCAAGCCGTAGCTCCATGTCATTTGAGAACTTGTGATGGTATTAAGAACTACCACAGTTTTACTTTACATCACCTGCAATTGTTAAATGCAAGAGACATAACACAATCTCTAAATGGTGTATTTTTTAGGTGTTCAATTTTAAGGCAGTAGTACTCCTCCTGAAGGGAAATGACTTTTTGTTGTTGTTCAAACACATCAATTGTGAGTTGCAATCTTCTCTCCTGCAGGGATGCTGACGGAGCATGTGCTGCGGATGGGAATGGTGTTTGATCCGCCGGGCTATCCTGAGTAGCAGCTGCAGATGGTTCAATCTTGTTGGCAAACTTGATGAGCCCGGTTCTTGTGATGGCTCCATGCTACAGAAATACATAGGCCTAGTTTAATTATTGTTTTGATTAAATTAATTTAATACAATGAGCATGGATAACACATGAAATGGCTTCTGCAATGAATAAACACTGTTGATATGAATAACCCTGTGTCCTACCTTTGCTGCATTTCAAGGGCCTGCATCATTGACGTGTCACTGCCTGTTGGCAGCCCGGTGACACTGACCTTAGAGTGTCCCAGGACTTGAAAGACAGTGTTGGCCACCTGGGACAGCCGCTTTGCAGGTGGTCCACCCCCTATAAAGAAACAGTCAATGAACACAGTACTTCGGCATGTAAATTAACTTTGCCAGCAGGAGCAAGTTGCCAGATTATGTGGTAGGCTATAGTATTTTGCTCACCTGTGAGTGAGGATTCCCGCTTGTGTGCTGCAATCTCATCTTTTGCCTTGGACTGCAGCACATACCACCTTTTCTCACAATCGTCGCCTGTCCGCACCACCAGTGGAAAAGAGGCATTGATTGTTTGGGATATTGTGTCCCAGGCGCGCCTCTTGCCTTGGCTAGTGACAGTTGGGCCAAATTTTCCTCGCAACATACCTTTATGTTCGTTCACCAACTGGGCCAGCAACAAACCTTGCTCCTCAGTCCAGTTTGGCTTGCGATTCCTTTTTTTCTCCATTTTCTGTGTTTGTAGGATATTTGTTAACAAGCCTTCATAAATAGACCAGCCAGCAATCACAGACATTGATAAAAGCGGAGCCGTGTTACCCTCGTTAAGACCCCACTGAGTTGTAACGTTGCAATTTCTACTTCATTAAGGACAGCCCCTTGAGATAGGCCATCTTGTTTTCAATGGGGTCCATATGGGAGTGAAAGTACAAAATATGCCAGCTAGGATATTAATATGAGCAAATAAGACACGAATCATTATTTGAACAGGGTGTAATGAGCTTAAGTTTTCACATATTTTAGATTCTAATGTTAGGCTATAACCCCTACAGCTTACTATTCATTTTCCAGATATTTTCTTGAATGTGAGGTATTTACAATTACAGTCTGCATAAGATTAGAGTGTATAATTATGTTTATTGATTTGAGGGTACATCCTTTGCTCATTATCACCAAAAGTTCATTTTCATCAAACTTGTAGGATCAACCAATCACGGCTTTTGAAATTATGACTCATACCTAGCAACGGGGTCAACCACACCTCCTCACTAAGATAGGATTTTCCATCCATTCCTTGCTCAGAGTTCACTGAAAATGTTCTGGAATCACTTCTAAGCTAAAACTCCTGGCAAGGAATTTTTAGGTTAAGTTAGGAGCTCTCTGAGAGGATTCTCAGAATCTTTAGGGATACGGGCCCTGGACATGATGTTTCTAATTTTAGCAATATTCCCGGAGGGGAAAGAAAGAAATCCTTGAAACCTGTTTAATATGGGATTTAAATGTCAAGTCTTGGTCAAAAATAACGCAGAGGTTCTTTACGTTATTACTGGGGGCCAATTTAATGCCATCCAGATGAAGTGATTGACTAATCAGTTTCTTTTTTAGAACTTCTGGTCCAAAGATAGCAACTTCTGTTTTGTCAGAATTTAAGAGCAAAAAGTTTAGAGTCATCCATGTTTTTATGTCTTCCAGACATGCCTGTAATCTACCTAACGGATTGGGTTCATCAGGATTTATGGATAAATATAGTTGTGTATCATCGGCATAGCTGTGGAAATTAATTCCATGCTGTCTAATGATTCTACCAATTGGGAGCATATATATGGTGAAAAGAATTGGTCCAAGCACAGAACCCTGTGGAACTCCACAAGTAACCCTTGAGAGTGAAGAAGATTTATCATTTAGATGAACAAACTGGAAACTATCAGACAAATATGATATAAACCAGCCTAGTGCTGTTCCTTTGATCCCTGCAACATGTTCAAGCCTTTCTAAGAGAATATTATGATGGACTGTGTCAAAAGCAGCGCTGAGATCTAACAAAACCAGAACAGACACCAGTCCATTATCTGAGGCCATGAGAATATCATTAGTAACCTTCACCAGTGCTGTTTCAGTGCTATGATGAACTCTAAAACCTGACTGAAACTCTTCAACAGCTCATTACTGTTTGGATGCTCACAGACTTGATTAGCAAATATTTTCTCAAGGACTTTGGATAAGAAAAGAAGGTTAGATATAGGTCTGTAATTCACTAAGTCATCTTGATCAAGGGAAGGTTTCTTGAGTAAAGGTTTAATTACAGCATCCCTGTACTTTTTCAGTAAAGCCAATTGAGTCTAAAATAGCATTAAAGGCTGCATTTAGGCTATCACTTTCAGTTTCCACATGAATATTGAAGTCACCCGCTATAATGACCCTATCAGTATTTAATACGAAATCAGATAAAAAATGTGAGATCTGATCCAAGAATTGAGAATAAGGGCCTGGTGGATGATACAAAACCACAAACAAAAATAGTCTTAATGTTTTGCAATTTGGATTAGAAAAATTAAGGATTAGATGTTCAAAGGAACTGTAGCTATCAATTGGTCTGGGATTAATTAGTAAATCAGAACAAAAAATGGTTGCAACTCCTCCTCGCCCAGTTGACTCATTTATACTGACATAATCCTCCTGCTGCAACCAGGTTTCTGTGAGACGTAGCAAATCAATGTGATTATCACAAATCAAGTCATTTACTAACAAAGTCTTTGAGGAGAGAGATCTTATGTTTAATAAACCACATTTACAGTGCGTATAACTTATCTTCTTCTTCTTCTTTTGTTTATTGGCGGGTGGCAACCAACTTTAGGTGCATTTCCGCCACCTACTGTATGGGAGTGTGAGTAGTAGTGGGAAGTATCCTATTAATATTTCCACTAAATTCTATTTATTATTCTACTTTTCCTTAAAAAATACAGTACTAATCTATACAATTTTATCTCTCCATTTAACAGATTCTTTAGACTTAATTTTCCATATCCCTTAACTTTTAATTTTTCTTCTAATACTTTCCTATTTATTACATACTTCCTACAATAACATAATACATGTTCAACTGTTTCCCTATTATTCCCACAATCACACAATCCTGTATTATGTTTTCCTATTATATAAAGCGTACTATTTAAACCTGTATGTCCCAATCTCATCCTTGAAACTATTACTTGATTTCTATTATTCATTTGAATATTTTCCATTCTCCCCACCTTTCCTTTAATATTATATAAATGCCTTCCTTTCTCTTCCTTTATCCATTGTTCTTGCCATTCCTCCATTATCTGTTTCTTAATAATTGCTTTAATCTCTTCCACACTATATGGTACCTCTATTATAGTTTTTAGTTTTGTTGCCTGCTTTGCATAATAATCAGCTACTTCATTACCCTCTACCCCTCTATGTGCTGGAACCCACATAAATTTAACTTGTGAATTATTCATTATTAATCTAAATAAGCATTCATATATTTCAAGTAAAATATCTGGTCTTTTATCTGCTGATAATGCTTTCATTGATAATAATACTGACATTGAATCTGAACATATAACACTTTTTTAAATTCCATTTTGTTCTATCCACTGTAAACTAAAAGAAATAGCTAACATTTCCACTGTGTATATTGATAGATTATTAGAAGTTCTACTTTTATTATATATACCTAATTTTGGAATCCAAAAAGAAAAACCTGTTGTTTCTTTACCTGATTCTTTTGATCCGTCTGTAAATATAGGGATAAATGTTTTATGTGTTTCACTCAACCTTTTTTCAACCATATCCCAATTTCCATTATCTTTCCTCCTCTACAATTCATTTTTTATCTAAAAATCAATGACTACTTTTGGAAATAACCAAATTGGGGTAGGTGAATATAAAAATTTTTTAACAAATGTTTTATCATTTAATTTAAATTCTTCTGCTAGTCTACATGATTTCCAGATCATTCTCTCGTATTTTCTATTAATATATTCCCCTACTGCTTTCATCTCACCCTTAACCAGATGTTCATCCTCTTCACTTCCTGTACATTAGCCCAATAATTCATTTTCAATCATTTGAAAATTAGATTCAAAGGCATCTCTCCCATTTCTACTTGTAATGATACTTTAGGAGTGGTTTTCATTGCTCCACAACATATTCTTAAAGCCTGATTTTGAATTACTTCAATCCTTTTTAATAATGTTTTACTTGCTGAACTATATACTATACTACAATACTGAATAACAGACCTTATCATTGCTATATAAATTTGTTTTAATGCTTTAGCACTAGCTCCCCATTCATTCCCTTTTAAACATCTCATATTTATTACCCTTTTACATCTTTCTTCTATTTTGTTAATATTTTCTTTCCAAATTAATTTTTCATCAAATATAACCCCCAGATATCTAAAATTTTCACTTGCTCCAATTGCTCCCTATATAATTTAAGTTTCATTTTTACCTTCCTTTTCCTTGTAAAGACCATGCTTTTTGTTTTTTCTACTGAAAATTTAAACCCCCATTCATATGACCAATTTTCTACTTTTATTATTGCTTCTTGTATCTTTTTCTGTAGATATTGGATGTTTCTTCCCCTTTTCCATATTATTCCATCATCTGCAAACAATGCTTTCCCAATATCATATCCTATATCTTTAAAGACATCATTGATCATAATAGAGAAAAGAACTGGACTGATCACACTTCCTTGTGGTGTCCCGTTATCTACTTTATAACTATTTGACATTTTATCTCCTATTTTTACTTGAATATATCTATTAAACAAAAAATCCTTTATCCAATCATATGTTCTTCCTTCAATCCCTAATCTCTTTAATTTAATTATTACTCCCTCCTTCAACACCATATCATATGCTTTCTCTATATCAAAATAAACTATAACTAAACTTTCTTTATTGTTTTGTGCTTTCCTAATTTCATTTTCCAAACTTACTATTGAATCCATCGTTCCCCTGCCTTTCCTAAATCCATTTTGATATTTTATCAATTTCCTACTTTCTAAATAATAATGTATTCTTTCTGTAATCATTTTTCCAATTAATTTCCCTATATGAGAAGTCAGTGCTATTGGCCTATAGCTCTCTGGATTACTTGGCTCTTTCCCTGGTTTAATTATCGGTATTATTATTGCCTCCTTCCAATTTTTTGGTAACTGACCTCTTTCCCAGACTTTATTATATAATCCTAATAATATTGCCTTCATCTTATCCCCTAATTGTTTAAGCATCACATAATTAATATTATCTTTGCCAGGTGACGTTATTTTAGTTTTCTCCATTGCTCGCTCCAATTCAAATAATGTAAATGGAGCATCTATTGCTATCAGTCTTTTTCCTCTATCATTTTCTACATTATTTTTCTTTCTAGTTTCTTCTCTTCTATCCCATCTATCTTCGGATAAATTATAATTACTATTAATTCTTATAAATGTTTTAGCTAACATTTCTGCTTTCTCTTCATTTTTAATAGCTACATCTTCTCCTATTTTAAGTACTGGATATTTAAACTCTCTATAAACTCCTTTCATTTTTCTTATTCCCCATACCTCACTAACTAATGTTGTTCTCCCTATTTTATCACAAAACCCCCTCCAATTTTCTCTTTTTGCCCTTTTAATTACTCTCCTTGCTTCAACCTGTAACCTTTTATATTTTATTAAACTATCAAAATTATGTGTCTTTTTTAACTCTTTCATGCATTTATTTCTCTCTTTAATTGGCTTTCCACATTGCTCATTCTACCAAGGAACATTCTTCTTTTTCATTGTTCCTTTACTTTTAGGAATAGTTATTTCTGCTGCTTCAATTAATACTTTCCTAAAAGTTTGTTCCACTGTTTCTATATCTTCCTCCATGTTTATCCTACCCTGTTCTTTTTCACATATATCTCTAAATTTATCCCATTTTGTTTTTTTAAATACCCATCTTCCTTCTTTTTTCAAAATTTTATTCTTTATCCCCATTAATTTTTGTTAAAATTATATAATGATCACTCCCTAAATTATTTTCCTGAACTTCCCGATTACATTTTCCTGCTATTTCATTTGACACTAGTGTGAGATCTATAGCTGAACTTTTACCTGTATTTATATTTGTCCTTGTCCCTCTACCATCATTTATACATACTAAATTCATATCATCTATTAAATCCTCAATTATCTCACCATTTTTATCTACTTTATTTGCTCCCCATGATGTATTATGAGAGTTGAAATCTCCACATAATACCACATGCTTATAATTACCTTCTATAATTAATTTAAGATTATTAATATCTAATTTCTTGCATGGATTATAATAATTAACTATATATATATCTTCTCCTTATTTAAATAAACTTCTATTCCTATATATTCTTCTTCTTTTCCTATTTTAATTATTCTATAATTCAGATTATTAATAAAAGTAGCACATCCTCCTCCAATACCATCCTCTCTATCACATCTAATTATTGTATATGGAAATAATTTATATTCTAATTTCTTATTAACCATGTTTCTTGAATACATATATCTGGTTTATCTAATAATTCATCAATATATCTTTTAAACTCATGACCATTAGCTATCAAACTCCTAGCATTCCATTGTAGAATTAGTACCATTCATTAACCCACACACCCACCCTCTTGGCTTGTATGTGCGCTGAGATTATTCCTGATCTCCTCCCATGACAACTCGTTAATGTCCAGATGATTTACTGCTGCTTTCACAATGATTTGTATTCTTTCCGTTTTTGACTTTGTTTCCATTGTCACATTTATTACCCCTGCAATGAAAGTTACTAGTTTTTTCATATCTATCCACACTTTTCCTTCTCTTCCCATTCCTTGAGATGATTCTTGTGTTCTTATTTCAGTTCTTTTCTCTGGATCCTTCCCCACCGTTTTGACTGCATCAGCATATGAAACTTTGCTTTGAACTTTAGTTTGCTGTATCTTCATTTCTCTCCTCATCACTTGACAGCCTGCATAAGCTGAACTGTGATCCCCCCCACAATTACACTTTGGTTTCATCCTATTTCTGCACTCTTCAAAACTATGATTCTCTCCACATCTTGGGCATCTCTTCTTTCCTTTACATAAATTTGCTGTATGTCCGAATCTCTGACAGTTGAAGCATCGAACTGGTTTTGGAATGTATTCCCTCACTGTAAATGACAAGCAACCCAAAAATACTCTGTATGGTAGAATGTTTCCTTGAAATTCAATCAACACTGAATCCGTTTCCTTCCTTGTTCCATCTCGAAATTCTGTATATCTTTTAGCTTCTTTCACTTTTCCACCTTTTAGATTAACTTTAATTTCCTCAATTGTTACTTCAAGAGGTATTCCCCAAATCACTCTTTTTGGTCCCTGTCCACTCATTCCCACCTTACTCACACTGATTACTTTATGTTTTCCCACTTCTCTTATTTTACAAGCCTTCTCTCTCTGTTCTTCAGTCTTACATATGATTAACAAGTTTCCATCTCTTAGTACTTTAGCCATTTTTATGTCTCCAACTTGATTTTTTAGGATAGAAGTTAGCTTGACAGGACTCACTGAATTCACTCCATTTCCCTCACTAAATCTCAATATGATTTTGAATTCTCTTTCCTCTTCATCTCCACTTTCATTTAATGCAACCCTTCTCTGTTTGCTAGTTTTATCTTCATCTGAATTGTTACCTCTCTTTCCTTTCAACAAATCCTGCCCAAAACTCATCTCCATATTACTATCCTCACTCTCATATTCCTCTATTTCTCCCCACTCCTTCTCATTCACCACACAGCTGTGCCTACCCGCCATTGATTGTCCTTTCTTTCTTGGCATTTTGTCCAATGAAACTCCTTTTCTTCTGACCATCAGAAAATTCCCAAGACTTTTATCCTTTCCATTCGTTTTCAGCTTATTATTTCCCAATGAATGTCCTTTTACCATTTCACTCTCCGTATAACTTATCCAAGTCATGTTTGCTATATCAAGGACCCAAAGGCAGCAAAGAATAAAACTTAAATGATTTATTTTGGAACAAAAGCAAGGAGTAAAACTTACTGAACCAGTAGGAAAAAAAAAATGCAGCTATCATTAGGAATCAGATGGGCAACAGGGAATGCAGGAACCACAGAAGGAAGAATGACGACTGAATGAAAGCAGAATATATACCGGGAAGGAAATGAGGAAGTGAGAGGAGACCAATGACCAATTAGGGGAATCAGATGCAGGTGAGAGGGAGAGAGAAGGTGGAAACAATCAACAGCTGGGAAGAGAGGTGAATGGTAGGGAGACAGAAAACTTTTAAGAAACTAGAAACTAAAGATAATAAGTTTTGAAGGAGAGCGGTTGAGGAGACAGGTGAAAACGGAAGTGTGTTGGTGATTGGACTTCGTGGTGATCGTTTGGCGGTTTAAAAATCAAAGAAAAGTTTGAGTAAAACAATTAATGGTGAAAGGACATTCGGTGGGAAAATATAAAGAAATATTGAATGGAAGGAGCAAAGGATTGGAAAACATTTTGATGCTCAGAAGACAAGGACTTCAAGTGGAAGATATGCCAAGACAAAGAAAAGAAGATCAAGGTATGGCGGGTAGGCACGGCTGTGCAGGAAATGAGAAGGAGTGGGGAGAGATAGAGGAGTATGAGAGTGAAGATAGCATGGAAATGAGTTTTGGTCAAGAAAAGTTGAAAGGAAAGAGAGGATACGTGTCAGATGAAGATAAGATAAAGAAACAAAGGAAGGTGAATCTAAATGAAAGTAATGAAGATGATGAAAGAGAATACAAAATTATTCTGAGGTTCAGTGAGGGGAATGGTATAAACAAAATAAGTCCGGTTAAGTTAACAACTATTTTGAAAAATCAAGTGGGAGATATTAAAATGGCAAAAGTATTGAGGGATGGAAATTTGTTAATAGTGTGTAAATCAGAGGAACAGAGAGAGAAGGCTCGAAAAATGAAAGATGTAGGGAAGCATAAAGTGATCAGTGTGAGTAAGGTGGGGTCAGGAGAACAAGGTCCAAAGGGAATAATATGGGGTATTCCAATTGAGATGTCAGTGGATGAAATCAAAGTTAAAATAAGAGGAGCTAAAGTAAAAGAGGTTAAAAGACTAAGTGAATTCCGAGATGGAGTTAAAAAAGAAAAGGAAGCAGTTATAGTGATGATTGAGGGAGAGATTCTGCCATATCGAGTCTTCTTGGGTTGTTTGTCGTATTCAGTGAGGGAGTTCATACCAAAGCCAATCAGATGCTACAACTGCCAAAGATTTGGGCATACAGCAAATGTTTGTAAAGGAAGAAAGAGATGTCCAAGATGTGGAGAAAATCACGGATTTGAGGAATGTGGTAATAAATTAAAACCCAAATGTTGTAATTGTGGAGGTGAGCATAGTGCTGCTTATGCTGGTTGTCTAAGAATGAAAACAGAGATTAATATTCAACAGACAAAAGTTCAAAATAAGATTTCATATGCAGAGGCAGTGAAAATGGTTGGAAGAAATGGAGGGAAAAAACAGGAGATCATAACGGAAGAAAAAAAGAAAGAAATGAGAAAAGAAGCAGAGGGAAAAGTTTGGATAGATTTGAAAAAACTTGTAACTTTCATTGCAGGAGTTATTAACGCTACGATGGAGACAAGATCTAAAACTGAAAGAATCCAAATTATTGTAAAAGCAGCAGCAAATCATTTAGACTTGAGCGAGTTATCATGGGAGGAAATCAGAGAAAACTTAAGTACTCAGTCAAATCAAGAAGGTGGAGGATCAGGATAAATGGTTTTAATACTGCAATGGAATGCAAGAAGTTTAATAGCTAACGGACAGGAATTAAAAAGATGGGTAGAAGATCAAATAGAAAAACCAGAAATAATATGTATTCAGGAGACATGGTTAAATAAAAAATTAGATTTTAAATTATTATCATACAATATAATTAGAAAAGATAGAGAAAATGGTAAAGGAGGAGGATGTGCAACTTTTATTAAGAATAATTTAAATTATAGAGTTGTCAAAATAGGGAAGGAAGAAGAATTTATAGGAATAGAAATATATACAGATAGTGGAAATTTATATATAGTAAATTATTATAATCCATGTAAGAAATTAGAAATAAATAAAATAAAAAGGATGCTAGAAAATAATTTTAAAAATGTATTGATATGTGGTGATTTTAATGCACATAATACAGTATGGGGAGGAATAAAAACAGATTTAAATGGTGAGGTAATTGAAGAAATAATGGATGTAATAAATTTGGTATGTTTGAATGATGGAAAAGGAACTAGAATAGATGTTAATACAGGATACATTTCGGCAATAGACATTACGTTGACTTCAAGTGAATTGGCTGGGAAAAGTGAATGGGAGGTTCAGGAAAATTTGATGGGCAGTGATCATTATCCAATTTTGATTAGGATTGTAGGATTTAGGGATTCAAAAACTGAAGTTAGAGAAGAAAGGTGGGTTTTTAGAAAGGCAAATTGGGATAAATTTAAAAGTATATGTGAAAAGTATCAAGATAAAATAAATATGGAAAATAGTGTAGAAATGGTAGAAAAAACTTTTAGAAAAATAATTATTGAAGCAGAAGATAAAACAATTCCAAAAAGTAAAGAGAATATGAAAAAGAAAAATGTGCCTTGGTGGAATGATGAATGTGAAAAAGTAATTAAAGAAAGAAATAAGAGTATGAAAGAATTAAAAAAGAATCATAATTATGAAAATTTAATAAAATATAAAAGATTGCAAGCAGAGGTAAGAAAAACAATTAAAAATGCTAAAAGGAAAAGTTGGAGAACTTTTTGTGATAAAATCGGAAGAACAACTCAAGTAAGTGAAGTTTGGGGAATGATTAAGAAAATGAAAGGAATATACAGAGAGAGGAGTTATTCAGCTTTAAAAATAAAAGATGATATAATTGTACAAAATGAAGTAAAAGCTGAAATTTTAGCTAAGACATTTGTTAGAATAAATAGTAATAATAATTTATCAGAAGATAGAAGGAATAAAAGGGAGGAAACTAGGAAAAAATATGAGGTAGCGAATGAAGAAAGTAGTAAAATGTCAGTATTAGATATTCCTTTTAATATGATTGAGTTAGAAGAAGCTTTAGGGAAAAGTAAAAATACGGCACCAGGTAATGATAAAATTACTTATGGGATGATTAAACATTTAGGGAATAAAATGAGAATGAGGTTGTTAAATTTATATAATAAAGTTTGGATAGAGGGAATAATACCAAAAAATTGGAAAGAGGCAATAATTATACCTATATTGAAACCAGGAAAAGAATCAACTAATCTGGAAAATTATAGACCAATAGCTCTTACATCGCATATAGGAAAAATTATGGAAAGAATGATTACAGAGAGATTAAATTATTATCTTGAAAGTAAAAAATTGATTACAAAATATCAAAGTGGTTTTAGAAAAGGTAGAAGTACAATGGATCCAATTGTTTATTTAGAAAATGAAATTAGAAATGCGCAGAAAAATAAAGAAAGTTTAGTTGTAGTATTTTTTGATATTGAAAAGGCTTATGATATGGTTTGGAAGGAAGGGTTACTAATAAAATTAAAGAGATTGGGAATAAAAGGAAGAGTTTATAATTGGGTTAAAAAAATTTTATTCAGTAGATATATTCAAGTAAAGATAGGAGATAAAGTATCAAAAAGTTAGTAGAAAATGGAACACCTCAAGGCAGTATAATTAGTCCAATATTGTTTACTATTATGATAAATGATGTATATGAAAATATAGGGTATGATTTTGGAAGGGCATTATTTGCGGATGATGGAGCTTTGTGGAAAAGGGGAAGAAATATAAAACATGTGCAAAAGAAATTACAAGAAGAAATATCAAAAGTAGAAAAATGGTCGCATGATTGGGGTTTTAAATTCTCAGTTGATAAAACAAAAAGCTTGGTGTTTACAAAGAAAAGAAATGTGGAAATGAATCTTAAATTATATGGAGAGAACATAGAACAGGTAAAGAGTTTTAAATATTTGGGGGTTATTTTTGACAGTAAGTTAACTTGGAAGGAAAATATAATAAAAATTGAGGAAAGATGTAAAAAAGTAATAAATATAATGAGGTGTCTAAAGGGTAATGATTGGGGGGCTAGTGCAAAAGCATTAAAGCAAATATATATAACAATGATAAGATCAGTAATAGATTATGGAAGTATTGTATATAGCTCTGCATGTAAAACATTATTAATGAGGATTGAAAGAATACAAAATCAGGCACTGAGAATATGTTGTGGAGCAATAAAAACATCTCCTATAGTATCTTTACAGGTTGAAATGGGAGAAATGCCAATAGGACTAAGATTTAAATACAATTTATTAAATTATTGGGTTAGTATTAAAGGATGTTCAAAGGAGGAACATATGATCAAAAACGATATGTATTTATATAGGGAAAATGAAAAATTTGATAGTATGTTAGAAAAAGCAAACAAATTAGCAGAAATTTATAAAATAAATATTAGATTTATAAAAAAATATTTATATTCAGTGACTCCTAAATGGATTTTTCCTAGGTGTTATATTGACTTTTATATTAAAAATATGATAGATATAAATAAGGGAAAAGGAAATTGGGATAATATTATAAATAATAGATTAAATAGTATACATAAACACTATATACCAATATATACAGATGGATCAAAAGAGTCTCAAAGTGGGAGAACAGGTTTTTCTTTTTATATTCCTGAGGTAGGAAAGGGAAAAAAATAAGAACACCAGATGGAATATCAGTTTTTACAGTTGAAATGTTGGCAATTTATTTTAGTTTAGATTGGATTGAGCAAAATAGAGTTAAAAAAAGTATAATATGTTCAGATTCATTATCAGTTTTGTTAACAATTAACTCAAGAACAAATGAAAACAGAGTTGATATTATTATAGAAATATTTGAATGCCTATTTAGATTAAATAAATTAGGAATTGAAATAAGATTCATGTGGGTTCCAGCGCACAGAGGGGTAGAAGGAAATGAAATGGCAGATTATTACGCAAAACAAGCGATAAAGTTGGAAACAGGAATAGAGATTCCTTTTAGTAGAAAAGAAGTGAAGTCTATAATTAAGGTAAAAATTATGAATGAATGGCAGGAAAAGTGGATAAAAGAAAAAAAGGGAAGACATTTATTTAATATACAGAAAGAAGTAGGTAAGATGAAGATAGAGGAGTTTAATAATAGAGAGCAAACAATAATATCAAGACTAAGGATAGGACATTCGGGATTAAATAGCACTTTGTATATTATGGGAAAACATCAAACAGGTTTGTGTGAGTGTGGGAAAGAAAGGGAAACTGTAGAGCATGTATTGTGTTTTTGTAGTAAGTATAAAGTAATTAGAGAAATATTAAAAGATAAGTTAAAAATTAAAGGATATGGAGATTGGAATTTAAAAACTGTATTGAATGGAAATAATAAAATTTATAAATTAGTGTTAGAGTTTCTTAGGAAAAGCAAGTTAGTTAATAGAATTTTTTGTTTGTTTGTTTTTTTTTTTTTTTTTTTTTGTTTGTTTGTTTCACTCCTCACTTCGACTCACACTCCTGCACAGTAGGTGGCGGTAATGCACCTTAAGTTGGATGCCACCCGCCATTTAAACAAAAAGAAGAAGAAGAAGATAATAAGTCTAGGAAGGAAACCTAAGGAAATACTAGAGAGCAGAAGGAAGGAAGAAATTAAGAAACTATCTAGAGGGAATAAACTAGGAAAACAAACAAGGACACAAACAAGCGGTGAAAACATCTAAGAGCAAGAAGATACAGAAACCAGGAAGTGCCAGAATAAACTAATAAAGACAAGGAATAACCTAACATGATTAAACTAGATAAGGAAAAGAACTAAGTTTAGACACAAAAAGGAGGGAACAAAACTAGAGCAGCTTGGGGTACAGAGGGGAAGGAAATGAAGTGGAAGGAAAAAAGCAAAATGTCCACGGAACCTGACAATCCATCAGTATTTTAAAGTGATTTATGGCGCCCATCTCTTTAACCACGTCTGCAACCGCAAGCTCAAGCCTGTGGGCTGAACAATGCCACACGGTAATGTTGGGAAAGAGGGCCTGGAGCACAGTCGCCGCTCCGCTCCCTAACTCCCTAACTTTACAGAAACGCCATCACATGTTACTCCAATGAGGGTTTTGGAGAGGAAATCTTGAGTGAAATGCAGGCGCTCTAGAGTACATAATAGTGTACGAACAATACCTTCAGCATCTAGCTCCACGAGCTCAGTAAAAATGTTAACAGGCTTGTTCATATCAGGCAACTGAGCCCTAATGTATACTATCAAGCAGCTCTTTCTGCTTAAACTGGTTGACTCATTCAGCATTACGCTCAGTTTGGGTGCGCACTGTACTATTTTATCAAACACCTTCTTTTTCATTTCTTCTGATATATGCTTTTGTATGTTTGAACTCGCAACATTGGAGTGTAAAATCCTTCCCATATCAAGTCCATTTAATTCTTGGCAATCAATCTCATGCTCGAAGCCATATGCAGGACAGTAGCGTTTTGCATCCTTGTACCCCGTGCGAAATGCGTGTGCTGTAGTGGCCACTTGATCAGATAAACTATTCATAATAGACTGTCCTAAAGTGTCGACTTTAGCTTTTTTGAGGATGTTGGCTGTTGCTAAATGAGCCTTTGAACGGGCATGTTCAAACACTTTTTTTCTCAGTGCACGTTGGTGTTTTTTCATATCTGAGGCAGATGATGTCACTGTATTGGAAAGCCACTCTTTTGTGAGTTTCATCCCACCCGTCTTCTCTGCCCCCAAAGTCCCCACCTCTTTACAAATTGTGCAGCCCAAACCAGAATCTTCCCTTAGAGGACCTCATTAGCCTGGGACTCTAACCCAACATTTTCAACATTATTAGAGGACTTGAACCTGATCAACCTTAGAATTTGTGGTTTCTTAATCCACAGGCCTTAAACCCAGTTTAACTAGCCTTACGTCTGAGACTAGGGGGGTTGCCAAACCTAGACAAGAGGACTCTAACCTCATTAACCCAAGTTTTAATTGCTCAAGTAAAATTTATGGATCAGCAAGCTAACAAATTTTTCTCCCTTTATTTGGGTAAGACCAATGTGCAGAATTGAGTTAAAAGCTTTCTGCTTACCTTTGTTTTTGAAGGTCTGCTTGGGAGGTCAAAGTGTCCAGCTGCTGAAATGTATTAATCAAATTTAAAAATGCTTGGCTGTCTTTTTTCCCCCAATAACTTTTCTGCCTTTCACACACGCACACAGCGGACGAACCCCTCCAGGTGGACATTGAGCTTTCTCACGGCCCGGACTCCACCTATTCCGATGTGGTGTTCTTATAGCGGGCAGCCCATCGACACCTTGCCTGAGAGCGGTCACCTCCGAGAAAACAAACCACAATCAATATTTCCATTCAAAAGACCACAGTCAGTCAGTTATGGGACAGCCACTTTTTTTAGAATGTTCCATTTAGCAGTTCCAATAAAGGTGCTGCCTTACCTATGTATTCAGTGAGCCGGCTGTTCTGTCCCACAGCCAAACTTCATGCGTCCGAGTCCTAAAATACTCACACTAGTTGATGAGAGAAACCGGGCGGAAACACCAAATTGTTGCGCTTCTGTTTATTTCCCCATACTAGACACTGAAGTCCCTTATTCTCCCGCCTCTTTTGTTCTCTGACAACCTGGAAACAACAGAACAAATCACACAGGACTCAATAGTTTTGGTGCGAAATATGTCGGGAATAGAGTGTTATCTCAAGGATCCCACCTTATTCAAAGATCTATTGTTTACTTCACCCTTTTATATAGAAATCCTGCTACACGTCACCACCCTATAGGAGGGACCGATTCCTCCTACTTACAATGAACATATGTGATTGGCTGTTTCTTTTTACATATCTTCCCATAAGAATCCCATAAAGTCATCACTACTGAGAGCTAGGGGAAAGCTTGACTCAACAGAGCTATGACCCTGTGTAAGTTTGGTAACTGTACTAAAGAGAAACCTAGGATTGTTCTTATTCTCCTCTATTAACGATGAAAAAAACACTGTTCTGTAGCTTGTCCAAGGGTCTTTTTATACACCAGTAGACTATTTTGTCAGGTTAACTAGGAATCCTCTAGGTTTGCAGACTGCAATTTTTTTCCAATTTCCTTGCATTCTGCTTTAAAGTACGCAGCTCTGCATTAAACCTGGGAGCCAACTTCCCTTCTTTTTAAGGAGACAGGACCTGGTTATGTGGAGGACTGTTACTTCCTCACACTTTCCCACCTCCATGACCGCTGGATCACGATGATATTGATATCATGTGTAACACAAAGATACCCTTATAAATACAAAATGCCATTTTTAAATAAGTTACTTTATTTATTAAAGGAAACAAGCTACACAAATCAACCTGGCCTTGGGTGAAAAAAAATATGTATGGTTCCATGAATGACAGAAAGTTGTGCTGGTCCCAAAGCAGTAAAACAGCTCCAAGTCATCACACTACCCCCATGTTTGAATTTGCAATTTTCTTCCTTATACAGTGGCTTGAAAAAGTATTCGGCCCCCTTGAACTTTTCCACATTTTGTCACATTACAGCCACAAACATGAAATCAATTTTATTGGAATTCCATGTGAAAGGGCAATACAAAGTGGTGTACACGTGAGAAGTGGCACAAAAATCATACATGATTCCAAACATTATTTACAAATAAATAACTGAAAAGTGGGGTGTGTGTAATTATTCAGCCCCCAGAGTCAATACTTTGTAGAACCACCTTTTGCTGCAATTCCAGCTGCCAGTCTTTTAGGGTATGTCTCTACCAGCTTTGCACATCTAGAGACTGAAATTCTTGCCCATTCTTCTTTGCAAAACAGCTCCAGCTCAGTCAGATTAGATGGACAGTGTTTGTGAACAGCAGTTTTCAGATCTTGCCACAGATTCTCGATTGGATTTAGATCTGGACTTTGACTGGGCCATTCTAACACATGGCTATGTTTTGTTTTAAACCATTCCATTGTTGCCCTGGCTTTATGTTCACGGTCGTTGTCCTGCTGGAAGGTGAACCTCCGCCCCAGTCTCAAGTCTTTTGCAGACTCCAAGAGGTTTTCTTCCAAGATTGCCCTGTATTTGGGTCCATCCATCTTCCCATCAACTCTGACCAGCTTCCCTGTTCCTGCTGAAGAGAAGCACCCCCAGAGCATGATGCTGCCACCACCATATTTGACAGTGGGGATGGTGTGTTCAGAGTGATGTGCAGTGTTAGTTTTCCGCCACACATAGCGTTTTGCATTTTGGCCAAAAAGTTCCATTTTGGTCTAATCTGACCAGAGCACCTTCTTCCACGTGTTTGCTGTGTCCCCCGCATGACTTGTGGCAAACTGCAAACGGGACTTCTTATGGTTTTCTTTTAACAATGGCTTTCTTCTTGCCACTCTTCCATAAAGGCCAACTAATAGTTGTTCTATGGACAGATTCCCTCACCTGAGCTGTATATCTCTGCAGCTCGTCCAGAGTCACCATGGGCCTCTTGGCTGCATTTCTGATCAGCGCTCTCCTTGTTCGGCCTGTGAGTTTAGGTGGACGGCCTTGTCTTGGTAGGTTTACAGTTGTGCCATCCTCCTTCCATTTCTGAATGATCGCTTGAACAGTGCTCCATGGGATGTTCAAGGCTTGGGAAATCTTTTTGTAGCCTAGCCTGCTTTAAATTTCTCAATAACTTTATCCCTGACCTGTCTGGTGTGTTCTTTGGACTTCATGGTGTTGTTGCTCCCAACATTCTCTTAGACAACCTCTGAGGCCATCACAGGGCAGCTGTATTTGTACTGACATTAGATTACACACAGGTGCACTCTATTTAGTCATTAGCACTCATCAGACAATGCCTATGGGCAACTGACTGCACTCAGACCAAAGGGGGCTGAATAATTACGCATACCGCCCACTTTTCAGTTATTTATTTGTAAATATTGTTTGGAATCATGTATGATTTTCGTTCCACTTCTCACGTGTACACCACTTTGTATTGGTCTTTCATTTGGAATTCCAATAAAATTGATTCATGTTTGTGGCTGTAATGTGACAAAATGTGGAAAAGTTCAAGGGGGCCGAATACTTTTGCAAACCACTGTATGTGGTGTTAGTTTAATGCTGGATGTATTGGGACAAATGCATTTTAAAAAGTGTCACTTTTTGTCCTGTAAGTCCACAGAATGTGTTTTGTTATTTGTAAGATGACCCTTTCCATTACTTTTGATCAGCAGTTGTGTTTGTGACTGTGTTTTAGTAGGTAAAGCAGCTCTCTTGCGATCGGAGGGTTGTTGCTTCATTTCCAGTATTTTCTTGTCACATGTTGATGTGCCCCTGAGCTAGGCTTTTCAACTCTCCCATG
Source organism: Valencia hispanica (assembly GCA_963556495.2). Classification (NCBI taxonomy): domain Eukaryota; kingdom Metazoa; phylum Chordata; class Actinopteri; order Cyprinodontiformes; family Valenciidae; genus Valencia; species Valencia hispanica. Next base: position 51,167,514 of record OY747700.1, on the reverse strand, counting down.
GTAACCATTTTTGCCCAATTTAGTTCATATTGCTAAATCCTGAACACTGACCTAAATTAAAGCAAGTAAGGTCCTCACATATCCCTCTGTCCTTTTTCAGATCTCCTGGATGAGCTGTTGATTATTGCTTGGGGTACTTTTAGTTGACCAGCCCCTCCTGTGAGGGTTCAAAATGAGAAAACACATGTTCTCTGATTTTGTGGATAATGGTTCTCACAGTGGTCCTATAGAGTCCCAAAGGCTTTGGGACCCTTTCCAGATTGATAGGTGTCAGCGACTTTGTTTCTGTTCTTAAATGGCTTCAAGTATTTTAATCAACTTCATGTTGTCAGATTGGTACAAAAAGTGTTTTCTTGATCCTACAAGTTGGACAGTAATCAGAACTGGGTGTGGCTGGTAAAATTGAATTTAAAAATCTGGTTGTGTAATGTTTTTCACTCCGGCCTAGGTTTGTTTGGAAAGCTTTTTTTCTCTTATTAAGCAAAATTATAATGTTTAAGCCACATTTCTTTGCCTGATATTAACATTTGCTTAATAATCTGAAACATTTTAATGTGACAGAATAAAAGCAAAAACAGACATTTGTAAAGGGGTTAATACTTTTCAAAGAACTGTAACATGGATATTGTTAGTGGATGTATTTGAACCTGCTTGTTCTCATTGTGGGCTTCAAAACCTCCATCAAAGAAGCATCCAGTGTTAGTATTTAACATCTTCTGAGTCACACATTCATAAACTTGTTAAGCATGTATCATTTGTGTTAAAATACTACTAATAACACAAAGATAGACTGCTTCCATTTAACATGCAGTGACTGATATAAGTCCTTATAACTTCAACTTCTGAGTATAATTTACCTTAAGTTTCAACATGATTGCCAAATCTTTTTAGAAATATTACTTTGTTTTTGATTTTTCAGACTTTCAGTCAGGCTAAAGTTTGGACACTTTGATTCCTTTCTTTTTGGTCATTCTGTTGGAGATTTTCTGCTTTTGTCTAGGATTTTCATGTCGATGACCCAATCTTCAGCAGTTAGACAATGGTATTTACATTTGACTCTAACCAGATTTTGATTTGAATCAATGAGTGTATGAGTTCATGGTCCACTAAATAACAGTTAGGCCCTGCAGCATAACACCTCTATCACTATGCTCAACTGTTGATATCCAACTTTTGTACTGATAGAATTACAGTTTCATTGTACAGGGAAACATATCTACCAAATATGACACCAAACAATTTGAATCTTGAAATGTTTAGTTTTCGCCAAACATCTTCATTTAGGTCCAAAAGTCGTCTTGTTCAATCAGATGCAACTTTTCAGACTTAAGTGGTACATCACCAGTTCTCTTAAAGAACTTAGAAGAGGCCTGTGGAGTCTGACAAAGAGCTCTTGGGTTTTATTTGTCTGAGAATTGAATATTTTTGAAAAACCTATATAACCCTTCTTAGATTCATGTAATCTAAGACCCTTAAGGTCATTGCTGATGTTTTTCCAATCTTGGCATTGTGTTTTCACGCAACTCTTATGTTCCAGAGCAGCGACCAATAATGGTAAGCTAATCAAATGTTTTTTATTAATATGGTTGCTGCTCTGGCTCTTAAATCCAAGACACAGCTGGGGTGACCTTAGTTGTTTTTTAACAGTTTTTCAATTTTCTTGTCACTTTTTAGAGTGGAATCTGAAGTGTTTTTGTCCACTTTAACTTAGATTTAAACCGTTTTAAAACCTTAACCCAGATCAATATTACGGTATGTTCTATTAAATTGATAGGTGGCATACCTTTTTTACAATTAGTTTTTATGAAAATCAATCTTTTTAAGGTGGACTATCTTATGTTTCAGATTGTAAGTTACTTCACTTATTAGAAAATGCCATGTGGAGAACAGGCTCTGTATCCAACCCATTTTTCTTGGCTATCCTCCATCTGTCCACTAGTGGCCACTGTTTTATCAGCTTTGATTCCTCTACTGTTTCCGTCAGTATTAATTCATCCTCCATTCCCAAATAAGACAAGGACACATTGTAAAACCACTGTTGTTGACTTTTATTTATATATATATATATATATATATATATATATATCCTACTGCCACTGTTAAAAAGTGGGACTCATCACATAACCTGTAAGCATCAATAAATAACTTTTTTCTCTCTCTTGAAACCTGTTAAATAAACCAACTGAAAACAGTTACAGGTCAATTTCAGCACCATTGAATAGTACATTCTCTATATTGCATCAAGATATAAAAATATACAGATATAGTGTTTAGACTTCTTCACAACATTCTGTGTTGTTCAATGGTATGAAACAAGAGAGGAATAAAAGAGCCAGTACCTACTGATGAGGATTGTTGCCATTATTATTGTTTCTATGACCTCATCCTGGTGAGAGCCTTACTGGACTGTCAATCCATTCATTCATTCACAGCACTTTGTAAAGCACAGAGTGAAGAAGATGCCATCAGACATGGGAGTGCTGCAGTGCAGTGGCAGAGAGGGAGGGGGCGCTATGGAAAAAACCAAGCAGGCCGTATCCAATTCTGTTCCAGGCGCTCTAAGAAAAGTTTATCCATATTTCAAAGTGATGATAATGCTCATGGCGCTCTGCTAATCCCCCACACTAGCCCTGAATAAAAAGCAAATATGCACTGAAAGAAAAAAAAGCAATGCAAAAAGTCAGGTTTAATTATCTGAGGCAAACGAGAAGATTAAGAAGAGTTGAAGGCGCAGTCAGGATGAGAGTTTGGTTTGCAGTGCATAGAGAGGGATTTCTGACATGGGTTCACCAGGTTGGTTGGTGCTATTGCTCTGTTTATTTGCTGCACACACACACCCAAACACACAGGAAACACACGCCTGCAATCAAGATGAGAATGACCAAACAGTACAAACAGACAGAGAACAGAGCTGGTGGATCAGATTTCTGTGGAGTCCATAATAGTCCATGAGGTTCTCCTCTCCAGCTGGAGCTTTACAGCTGTGGGGTGGGGGTTTGTTTCCTATGTGTTTGTGAGGAACTAATGTCCAAATGTAAATGTCCATCCATCTGTGTGTCAGCCAGAGCGGAGCCATGTCCCCCAGGAGTCCTCACATCCGTGAAGAGGTAGCCAACTCGTAGAACAAGACGTAGGCGTCGCTGCTGCGCACTTGGCTGGACGACATTGGTGTTACTCTGAAAAGAAAGAGAGAGAGCCCACTGAGATGTGAACTATCTGGTATAGAAGTGGGATCTTCTTCATTGTTGCCTGGATTTTAAGTTTTATATTACACTACTGGGGCCATTCAGAGATGATATCTGGGCTGATCTGATCAAAAGTCTTAACACAATATTGTAAATGCTCCCAGAGTGACTATGATCAGATCTCAGTTTCCCGGACTCATACTGATGTCATCATTAGGTCAATAGCACATTGGCTGATGTTACAGTTAAAACACACTGTGAACTATATTGTTACTCATACAGGAACACCTGAGTTGCAGTGATGGTGGAGTTAATTTTAGATATTCAGATATCAGCAAGGATGTGATGGATATATAAGATGGAGTCAGCTCAGCTCTGCTGATAAGGATACATGACCTTTTTAACCCTTTAAATTCCAACACATGTGAAGACAGTTGAGCATCCAATACATCCCTGAACAATGTAATGTGTAGTTACAGAATGGATGAAAGGCCTGGCCCAACCTGGTGATGTCACTTCCTATAATACTACAAAGAGCAACCATCCCTCCACTGAAGTATCCCAGTAATTCTCTGATCACCAGCCTGACAGTCAAAAAAGTATTCCCCCCTCCTAAACCTTTCCACATTTTGTCACGCTACAACTCTAAACCTGAATGTGTTTCATTGGGATTTTCAGTGACACACCAGCAAAAGTAGACCAGCATTGTGAAGTGGCATAGCTTTATAAATGCTTTACAAATAGCAATCAGAGTCCTCTCCTGTGGAACCAGCGTAGAACGTGCTTTAGTCTATGGGGCAGACACCCTGACTACTTTTAGGAATACGTTTAAAAACGTTCCTTTTTAATAAAGGTTAGTTAGACTAGGTGAGCCATGTCTGTAGTTATGCTGCTACAGGCTTAGGCTGCTGGAGGAATGTGACAAAATCTGAAAAGAGTTTAAGAAGTAAAAATACTTAAGCAAAGCACTGTTGCACCTGTGTAGATGCAACAGATCACACTAAATGATTCTTGCGGGACTGCATCCGAATTTGTCCTAAAATTGTGCTTTCAGTCGGGTATGTAGCATAGCTGATCAGCCAGACAAAATGTAAACACCAGGTCTGAAGAGGTTTCTCTGGTTGTCCTGTGATGGTGTTTATAAACCCACCTGGAGTCATTAAAGGTGTACCATTCTCCAGAGCTGGGATTGCGACAGTAGGCTGTGTAGTGACCTCCCATGGTTGTGCCTGAGTGGTTGGACACTGCATACAGGTTGTATACTGCATTTGCTACAAAGAGCAAGAAACAAACCAAAAGTTAGCTAAAAGGGTACCGTCTTCATATTTGTAATGCAGGATGTTTGAATTGGAGCTAAACAAACTAATACATTAACGTGTAATAAACATGTTTCTCCACCACAGTTGGTGTTAGTTTTCATCCTGGGATGAGTGCTTACTGCTATTTTCAGAAGCAAACTCTCGAAGGTCGAGTTCCTTCATGGGGAAGTTAACAAAGGTGGACAGTTTGCTGGTTCGTCGTGCCTCAGAGAAGCGTTTCAGGTCTGCAGTGGAAGGAGAATCAAGGAGCAGTCGCACTCTGGTCACTTCACCACACAGACCACATGGAGCCATTTTAAAATAATCCCTGCTCCCATCCACATTAGCTTTTAAATACAACACACCTAAACAAACTAGCTATTGTTTTCAGTGGCTTCCTACAGCTTCCTAAATCCTACAGACCCTCAAACGGCGCATTTCCACTATCGGAACTTCAGTGCAACTTAACCACATCTCCCGCTGAGCGACTCTACCGGGCCATTTCCAAATACATGCCCACATACTCCGTGGGTTCCTGAAATGGCCCTGAAAACAGCTCTGTTGGCCCAGCCCGATGAAGTGGAAACACGTGCATATTGGGTAGGTCCGGTCAAATTAAAGCTGCAGTCCGGAGAATATATTTATGTAACAAAGTTTTATAAATCTTTAAAATGATAGTGGGGTTCAATACTATGATAAAACGCAAGTGCTCCACAACACTTGTTATTTTTCTTAATCCCACCTTCCTCCCATAAAGGAGGAAGGAATAGAATTCGAGTTTCCGCATTTTCGGCTGCCAATCAACTTGCATGCGGATCGCACAAACATGTGAACATGGGGCTGCGCACACAGACAGCTCCATGTCCTCCCGTTTACATTTGTCATATTGTGAAAAGCATCAGTAATGCAGAAGTTGCTCAACCCTGAAAGGTCCATAGCAAAAATACAATCGGGTGGTCCTCAATAGCACTTGCTGCTTACTTTTTTGAATCGCTGTGTCGCTGTGACTGCAGCTTTAACCTGAAGTTCCCATAGTAGAAACGCACCTAAAGTCCCTGCTGATGTCTAAAAGAAGCCATCAGAGGCAGGATAAAAGGATACGCAGCACTAGGATCTTGGGGAACTTCTGTACTGTGAACTTCTTTGTGCACCTTCTCCTGGCTTTACATCTATAGCACGTCTGCAGAGAGGAAATAGAGAAAGTTGAAACACTGGCTGCAAACAGCTGGAACAGTTGGATCTAAAGGTGAAATGCAAACACAAACTAAGTTCTACCATCAGCTGTGCTCCATAAAAAAAAAAGATAAGCTTTTGCGTAGCATTCACCAAACAGAGCTAAAGCAGAATAGAACATCTGCATGTGTGCAGCTGCCAGACCTGCTGATATCAAATAGAGATCAAAAGCTAAATGCACAGGATGTATTGTTTTAGTTCCTCATGGAAACATCATGTTGGTCTCCATGCAACATTTTAAACTAATATCTGAATATTACTGAAAACATTTGGTATATTTGACAGACATATGCACTTTAAGAAAAGGCTAGCTGTTAAATGGTAAAATTATGAATCTGTCACATAGATATCTCAGCAAAGATACAACAACCCTAGTTCTGATGTAGTACTGATTTGAACAGACACAAAGGACATAATTCAGTGCTTTTAAAAGATGAACAAATCTCCAATTTACAACCACTGGCTCAAATATTTATAGATGGGAAAGCTGAAAGGGAGCAAGGCTTCATGAAAAATACATAAACTTTTTCAATTTAGAAGAAAGTTGTGAAATTAGAAAAGTAGCTGCTGACAGCTAAGGGTGTCTTCCAGTTTTATTCTTTCTCAAACAAAGTTGGTCATTAATCACCACTTGGTGCCAAACTCAGAAACAGAATCATCAGTTCAAGTCCTCTACTGAAAACCTGCAGAACACCAGGCTTTAAACAATTACGGAGCATAACGTGCATATAGCTGCGCACTCCCTACAAGGGCCGTATTCTACTGCTGGTTATGCACATTGTATTTATTGTTAACCGAATGAATGTAGGCTTTCACCCTTCACAATGATGTTGATAGTGAAAAAAGACACTGCTCCTGCTTCCTGTGTCATGTTCAGAGAGCAGTTGAAACACAGCTCATTACATTTTAGGACCTTCAAAGCAAAGCACTACGTTTATGAAGCTAGAGAACAACTTTTTCTCTAGGTTACCTGGAACCGCACTGAAGCATGTTCTGAGACAAAATATTCACAAGTCATATAAAAACAGACTGTATACATCAGTCAGGTATCTGCTTAAAAGCTAATTACAAAGTGAGGGGCATTAAGTTAAGGCAGAAAATTGGGGAATTAGCAGATGGCTGTTTTTAAATGACTGATCAGTTTTAAGGCCCGAAAGTCTTTACTGTTAAATCCCTAATGTAGATACTGCAACTGGTTTCATTTCTATGTGTCTGTTCCAAAATGTTCAAACAAACAAAAACATCTTAAGTTTGTGCTGATCCGAAAATGGAGCTCCTGCTTGTACAGAACATCCAAAGATCAGGTCAACAGTCCTCCCAAGAGCACGCAGAGACCTCAGAGAGGATTATTACAACAGCCAGTCGTTGCTAGTGATACCTACCGGCTTCTCATCTCCGTCGAGGATGTCTTCTTTGGTGAAGAGCCGCATGCAGTCCATCAGACTCACCTCACCGTAGCCCTTCTGAACACAAACACAGATGCATTCACATTAGGAAGCACCAAAACAGACGTACGATAAAGCCAAAAGAGCAAAGCACACAGACAGGAAAGAAGCCAAAGAATCTGTGTTAGGATTAGAAGACATTGGTAAACAGGGTCTGCACAACTGATTGTATAAAATGGTGTCTGGTCATTTGTTAAGATGACCAGAGTTCATGTGTGTATGTGTGTGTGTTGTCTAACCTTTGCGATAGGGAGAGAAAGATCCCAAAAGGGATCAAACACAGTGGAGCAGAAACCACAGTGGCTGCAGGTCAGAGAGCTCTTCAGCTGTCCCACAAACAGATCTGAAACAGGAGATCACAGCAAGTGAACCTCTCTGACAGGATTAACATACATCCTTACATCCAACATACATCCATACTTTGTTATTTCTACTTGGGGAAGGGTTAAAGAAACACCAAGCTCTAGCCTACTTGGGCTTTTTTACCGGTCATGTGATCAGAAAACCAATAAACCCACATCTTGACTTACCAACTACTTTACTGTCCTCTCTTTCTAAGTATTTACTCCACATCTTCTTCCCCTTTTCTTCATCTCTGGAAGAAGAAAACGTCAGAAATTAGAAAGCAGTAGCTTTAGGATGGGAGCATGTTGGCGGCATTGTGTTTTTGACAAACAAAAAACAGCAGAAATAAAAGACCTTCAAGGAATTTGGTTTCAGGTTTGAAGAATTTTTCGTTGTGTTTGAAGTTTAATGCAAAGGTTAGATTGTTGATTTGATGCATAAATGAGGATGATTTTGAAATCTCTTCATATTCTGTTTTTCAAAGCTAGGACCTTAGTGAAAAAAGGAGCAGCATATTTTTCCTCTTATTTTTTTTTATTCCATTTAATTGTGGTGTAGAATCAGATTAGACTAAAATTAACACAAGGTCAGAGGTCAAACATACTAGAAAAACGATAAACCCCTAATTAGTCCATCTCTATGTTTCTGCTGATCTAATTAATCATTTTACTGTGAACAAGTGGAAGAATTTCCTTGTTCTAAAATAAGAAAAACAAAGAACCATAAAAATGAATTCTTGAGAGCAACACTACGGTGTAACATAATGCTTATGAGTTCAATCTCAGTATTGCTCTAAAACACATCTTAAAGGTGATACTGGTGTGAAACTAATAAGTACCGTAGGCTCCATTGACAGGAAAAACACAGTTTTGTTCTTTGTAAAGTTGCATAACAACTGGTACAGGGTTCTAACAAGTACACTACCTGCAGAGAAACTGCTTGTTCTCCATACGAAAGAATGAACATGAACCATCGGATGCTCTGACACAATGCAAAGGGTTGATTAGGTGAACACATGGGACCTGACCTACTTATCTCCAACGTGTTGTTGGCACAGTTCAGTAGTAGAAACAGCATGTAAGGCTGTTAAAGCCTTTCTGTTTTATGTCGTCTTGAGATGCAGCAATCAGGCTTTTATTGGCTGTTTTATTTGAGGTTTGACCTGCTGATCCTGACCTCCTTCAGTTTTCCTGTGCACCACAGTTTGGTGTTTTACGTAGCTCTAAATGTAAGGAACCATTCAGTCATGTCTAAGTAGGACAGGCTGGAGCCACTCCAAACAGGTTAATGAATTTTCGTCAGCACAGAGTCGGCACACTGTAGCATAACTTAAGGGGCTGTTTACACGACGTTTCTCAGCAAAACTGAGGTTTTTCTCTGCGATTCGGCCGCTCGTTTACACGACAACGGGATCAGATACATAGGAAGGCAATGCTTTACATCAAGCAGCATATCTTCATATGCCCCTGAAACACAAGGTATGTAGTGTGATAGGGTGTAACACATACATCTAATTCATGTTCAATTTATTTAACTTCATATTATAGAGGTAAGAATCCTACAACAAATGAAGGGATACATAACCACAATTTCCAACATGAGAGGATGGTTGTTGGAATAACTTTATGAGGCAGAAAAGCTTCTATGAACCTTTCAGCTTTCATGCATTTATAGACTGAGATAGAAAGACCAGAATTTTCAGTGTTTGTCCTGCCAAACGTAGTTAGGATCAAGGTAAAAAATGGTTGATTTTGATGCCTAGCTGATTGGTCCATCACTAATGTTGTCACTGATGAGTGTGTGAATACTTACGGCAGGTGGTCGAAGTCCTCCACGGTGCCTCTTGGTCTGACAGTGACCCTGTTGACCTCGTTATGCAGGCCATCCAGCAGGAAACGCAGGAACTCCTGAGCGTCCTGTTGGCTGCAACACCGCCAACAATCTTGGTTAAATAAATACTTTCACTATCTGATCTAGAAACCTCCAGGAATTCCTCAGCCTTTTCCTGTACTTATGTCAGTACTGCACAATGACGCATAACAAGAGAGAGGTGTCAGAGCGTAACGTAACGTACTTGTATCCCACAAATCTGGGAGCATATCTCTGGATCTGGGTTTTGAACTCAGATGGGCTGACCGCTTCGCTGCTGGTCGATGTCCACATGGTTTTGATCAGCTTGGCAAATTCTACCAAAACACAAACACAGAGGTTAGTGACATGACATAAGGAAAACATGCACACACTAATAACATTAAGGTGCAACTCATTTACCCTTCCTAAGCCAGGATTTTACCTGTTTTTAGACCATTTGAAGCAAAGTAAAAACATGTTTGCCTCACAAAGATGTTTGCCTCTTTGTCCAAAAAAATATCTACTTACATGCAGCTCTAATTCAGAGCTAAACAGCTGCTGCGTGTGAGGAATGTTTGTTGTGGACCCTAGGGGGCCTGTGTGACTCATGTCTCACCTTCCATGAGGGCTGTGTTGGTGCGGCTGTTGTTGTTAAGGTCTCTGCGGTGCGAGTTGTGCAGGCAGTAGTCGCGCAGGCTCTGTGTGTTGCTCAGACACTGTAGGATGCTATTCATGAAACACTGTGGGGAAAGCAAAATCAACGTAAACCAGATGAAAAGATTCTTCCAAAACCAATGGCCTAAAGAAGTCAGTTTAGATTTATTACTGATCACGTTCTATGTTGCTACATTGTGAAATGTTTCTGCATCCCACCATCTCCCATCCTGTATGAAGAGCTATCACACACACGGGAGCATGACAAGTATGTAAACAGTTCCTGTCACATGCCTACATAGGTCAGATGTGATTTGGTGAGATCAAACCAGTAAGAGAGGGAGCAAAAGAAAGTCTGATTGAGTTACAGTACACAGTCTTCGTTCATTTCAGGAGCGCTCCGTCTGCCCTGTTACCAGGCAGATTGTGCCAACCCACCAGACTGCTCCCAGCATTTACACTAACAGGATTTAAGGAGAACCACAGTGGATCAGATAAGAATTAGATATTATAACAATATGATATTTCCTTGTCAAAGGGAAGTCTGTCTCGTGAAGCATTATCCAGTTGCTGTCAGCATTTAACTTTGTCTAGAATAGTAAATCCTTTTCAGACAGAAGTTCTGGAATGTTTGCGGACAATTCCATCCGGTTTTTAACCGAAGTTGTGGTTTCAAATACACCACTTTTTTCTGGAACGTTGCCTTTCGGCAGCTTTCACACAGCAAGAAATGTACCGGAGGATTTTGATGAATGTCTGGGGGGGGGGCTGTTTGTATGTGCCGGACCCCTTCCGTAAGATTGCTTTCAGATTCAAAAGCAAAACACACGAAATCCGGAAAATTACAGTTTTTCATGGCCTGTTTGACAGGGGCTATAGTTTAAGCTGCTATTATGAGCTGTTATTATGCATTTTAAGCTCAACCCTCTGCTGCAGCTAGGTTTGAGACTTTTATTTTGAAAAAAGAAAGAAAGCAGTTCTGGAGTTGCTCTGTTGTGTTGACAGAGTTTATTGATAAAGAGATTTTTTCAGCATTGGTTACTCACTGTAAGAATACAGTGACCGGCAAACTGTTGGCCACAAACAATGCTAAAGTTGGTGTCTGGTTTGGAGCATCTCCTATCTGCTAAATGGGTATTTCACATTTCTTCATTAAGCTTGGACAACTTGATCATCTTGGGGATGGAGAAGGCACAGACTGTGAGTGATTTAATGTCTGGTTTAATTCAACATCAATAGTTATGACTAATAACTTAATATTAATATAACTATTGATGAGATTCAATGAGTTAATTGATTAACTAAAGCACCACTCCTATATTTACGTAATATTCGGAGAATTTCCAGACTTTCAGTCTCTTCTGAAGAACGTGAGCTCAACACTGTGAAGATTAACTGCAAACATGCTGAAATAAAATACAGAAGCTTCTCTTTAAAGTATAACAGGGTTTGTTAACACAATAGATTAACCTTACAGCCAACTCACTGTGTCGACAATCCCATCTATTCTGATGCATACAATCTACAAACTACCAGCGATCTTAGAAAAATGTATAAATGGAGGACAGTTAGCAGGGCATCACTTCTAAGATGCTGTTATCACCTCTGTGTGTGTGAGAGAGAGAGAGTGAGAGAGAAGACTGTGTGTTGGGGGATGATCATAAAGTCTTTGCTCTTATCGGCCGTGCCCCACCCTGTGAAGCACAGAAACACCAGTTGAAAAGCATGAGCTTCAAAGGCAAGACTCACCCCACAGTGGAACTGATGTAGGAATATGGGACAATTAGCACTAGTTTTAGCAGACGATGGACACCACGTGACCTGGTCTAGGGCGGGCGGGCGGCCCAGACAGGTGGCGGTACAGTTTCATTTGACTGACGTTAACAGAATAAAATGAAAAGAAACAAAGAAAGAAAGAAAGGAAACGTGGCATTAGAGACACCATTGACCATAGTCAAATGCTTGCCAGGGGCCTGAACGGGCGACATCAAATCCTACCTGAAACTGCTGGCTAAAGATAAGCGTAAATACAGTAAGATTGTTATTCACGCTGGCGGTAATGACACCCGGTTACGCCAATCGGAGGTCACTAAAATTAGTGTTGCTTCGGTGTGTAAGTTTGCCAAAACAATGTCAGACTCGGTAATCTTTTCTGGTCCCCTGCCTGATCGGACCAGTGACGACATGTTTAGCCGCATGCTGTCATTCCATCAATGGTTGTCTGGGTGGTGTCCTGCAAACGATGTGGGCTACATTGATAACTGGAGAACATTTTGGGGAAAACCTGGTCTGATCCGGAGAGACGGCATCCATCCCACGTTGGATGGAGCAGCTCTTCTTTCTAGGAATATGGCCGAATTTATTAGTCCTCTAAAACACTGACAACCCAGGGTCCAGACCAGGAAGCAGAGTCGTAGTTTAACCCACCTCTCTGCTGCTTCTGTACTGTTACCCCCCCATTACCCTATAGAAACAGTGTCTTGCCCACGGCCAAAATTAAATGGATTAAGAGTTAAGCCAACAAAAGCAAATGATGGAAATCTCATAAAAATAAAAACAACTTTGACTGAACAGAAAAATAAATCTATTAAATTTGGTTTATTAAACATAAGATCTCTTTCCTCAAAGACTTTGTTAGTAAATGACTTGATTTGTGATAATCAAATTGGATAACAAAGTCCTTGAGAAAATTGTTGCTAATCAAGTCTGTGAGCATTTAAACAGTAACGAGCTGTTTGAAGAGTTTCAGTCAGGTTTTAGAGCTCATCATAGCACTGAAACAGCACTGGTGAAGGTTACTAATGATATTCTCATGGCCTCAGATAATGGACTTGTGTCTGTTGTGGTTTTGTTAGATCTCAGTGCTGCTTTTGACACAGTCGATCATAATATTCTCTTAGAAAGGCTTGAACATGTTGCAGGGATCAAAGGAACAGCACTAGGCTGGTTTAAATCATATTTGTCTGATAGATTCCAGTTTGTTCATCTAAATGATAAATCTTCTAAACTCTCAAGGGTTACTTGTGGAGTTCCACAGGGTTCTGTGCTTGGACCAATTCTGTTCACCATATATATGCTCCCAATTGGTAGAATCATTAGACAGCATGGGATACATTTCCACATCTATGCAGATGATACACAACTATATTTATCCATAAATCCTGATGAACCCAGTCAGTTAGGTAGATCACAGGCACGTCTGGAAGACATAAAAACATGGATGACCCTAAACTTTTTGCTTTTAAATTCTGACAAAACAGAAGTTGCTGTCTTTGGACCAGAAGTTCTTAAACAGAAACTGATTAGTCAATCACTTCATCTGGATGGCATTAAATTGGCCCCCAGTAATAACATAAAGAACCTCTGCGTTATTTTTGACCGAGACTTGACATTTAAAACCCACATTAAACAGGTTTCTAGGATTTCTTTCTTTCACCTCCGGAATATTGCTAAAATTAGAAACATCCTGTCCAGGAGTGATGCTGAGAAACTAGTCCATGCATTTGTTACGTCAAGGCTGGACTACTGTAATTCTTTACTATCAGGTAGTCCACAAAATGCCATTAAAAGCCTTCAGTTGATCCAGAATGCGGCAGCAAGAGTTCTGATGAATATTAAAAAGAGAGATCACATTTCTCCTTTTTTAGCTTCCCTTCATTGGCTCCCTGTTAAATCCAGAATAGAATTTAAGATCCTTCTTCTTACAAACAAAGCCCTTAATAATCAAGCTCCATCATATATCAGAGATCTAATTGTTCCATATGTTCCTAACAGAGCCCTTCGCTCTCAGACTGCAGGTTTACTTGTAGTTCCTAGGATTTCTAAAAGTAGAATGGGAGGCAGATCTTTTAATTATCGGGCTCCTCTCCTGTGGAACCAGCTCCCAGCTTTAGTCCGTGAGGCAAACACTCTGTTTACTTTTAAGGCCAGGCTTAAAACTTTCCTTTTTGATTAAGCTAGAGTGGCTTAGGTCATCCTGAGCTATCTCTGTAGTTATGCTGCTATAGGCTTAGACTGCTGGAGGACAGACTTACCAATTTTCTTCACTCTGCTACTTCCTTTTCTCCTACGACTCTCCAGTTGTATTACAGTACATTCTGTTATTTCGACTTTGTTTTCTCTCAGTGTTTTTCTCTCCATAGAAGATATACCTGGTCTGGTATCCTGCTTGGCTGCAATGCCCTGTTGGCCGGGGGGCATCGACTGGGATGATCCTCCCAGTAACTGAACATCCACTGTGTCTTGTTATTAACTTTTTACTTTCTGTAACATAGAAAGTTCTCTTATATCAGATCTTCTGTTCCTTCTGTGTTTCTGCTCTGTCTTCTCAAAGCCCCAGACGGTCGTGGCAGATGGCCGCTCCTACTGAGCCTGGTTCTGTTGGAGGTTTCTTCCTGTTAAAGGGGAGTTTTTCCTCTCCACCGTCGCTACATGCTTGCTCAGTATGAGGTATTGCTGAAGGATTGCTGTGGTTGGAAAGTCTGCATCAACGGGGCCCAACCACACGCCAATGACTGACGCAATCTGCTGGGATTCCTTAAATAGGAAACTTTTTAACTGATTGGAATGTTTGTATAAATGTATTGAAATGACTTCTTGTTAAGTGCCTTGAGATGACATCTGTTGTGAATTGGCGCTATATAAATGAACTGAATTGAATTGAAAGAAAGAAAGAAAGAAAGAAAGAAAGAAAGAAAGAAAGAAAGAAAGAAAGAAAGAAAGAAAGAAAGAAAGGACAACACCGCTTCTAGCAATAACCAGTTTACAACACAGAGCATGCGACACTAATTGGCAATGAGTAAATAGGGGTTTACAAGTTCACAAACTTATATCAACGTACAGAAAGACGGGATCTAACCCGTCAGACCTAACTCCTCGACCCAGACTCAGCAGAAATAAACCAGGTTTATCCTACTTGGCAATGATTCTCTTCTGTCCACAGCAGTCCACAATGAACAATGGAGAAAAGCGAATGAAAGTGTTCAAGTGGCAGGAGCGGCCTACCACGGAATCGGGCTTGTCTTCAGAGAGCTATCTTGGTATAGCTCAGATGCCAGCAGACTTCCTAGATACACAAACGGGAACCCGGATAGCTTGGCAAGTAATACTTCTAAGTTTTCACTGGAGTTCTTTCCTGGTCCAGCAGGTCAGAACAAAAGAGGGAAAGTTGCTAGCAATTCAATTGAGTGTCTCCATTCAGCTCAACGATGAGCAGGGGAAAGACAATGATTTTATGTTGCGCGCCCCTTTATCAACTCTATGATGTCATCATTGGCCACAGACCAATGAGAATGCTTTGAAGGCAGCGTAAAGGATGCTGGGAGATGCAGTCTATTCAGTTTGTGGAAAATTAGTCCCAACAATCATTATCTGGTCTAAATCTGATTCTACACTGGAAAGAGACTCTTTGAAACAAAGTTTGATTTTTAAAACAAGAAAGATGAGTTACCATACATTGATGCTTGTGTGAAAATTACAATATATGGATTAGTCAAATCTGAAATGAGCTATTCTAAAGTACAGATTCTTTAAAACCCAGCTCTGATTTGTCTATTTATCTATACTAAATCCATCCATCCATCCATTATCTGTACCCGTCCATCCTATGCAAGGGTTGCGGGTTAGAAATGGAAGCATATAAATTATCGTTACTTAAATGTGAGCTTTATTATTCCACATTGTGATTTGTAAAACTTTATTTCAATTTCTGAAAATAAAACCAAAGGTTTTTCTTAGTTTTGCCCATATTTTGCTAAAAGTTTATCTTGAGCTCATTTGTGGTATGATCTTGTTAGCTGGATTTATCGTTATGTGAGTGCTTCATAATGGGACATTTAGTTCAGAATAGTTGGTATCAGGCCTGCAAAGTTACTTACAGTATTTCCTAAGTTCTTCAATCCCACCAGGCCCTGGGCACACTTTGAGTTCTGGAAAACAGAAGAAAATTACAATATTTAGATGAAAACCTAAACATAAGCGTCCTAATTCAACAAGTGATGTTTTTTTTATGAATCTGCAACCTACAAGGGATAAAGTACGGATACAGGAACTTCCGATGTTCACACAGAGACACTGCTGGGTTGATTGTTCCTTTCTGTCAGTGAACCCTGAAGTAAATTGCCACAGGGATGATGAATTTTGAGCTGAGTTTGAGACAAAGGTCAACTATCTGCCCTCTGCAGGTGAGTGAGTGAATCGTGTCGTTCCAGGACTGACAGTCAGGTGAACCCTCCTGCAGAGCATTATACTGGCACTAGAACATTGCTTTCCTGGTGAGGGCTCCCAGATGGCAGAGATCTGATCAACAACAGAAGGTGCCATGGAAAAGCTGTGCTTTAAGGGTTTTAATTTGTCTAAGCTAGCTTTCCCATAGCAACAAAACTAAAATATAAATAATGAAATAATGCTTTGAGCACAGCGGAACACGTGGTGATCTTATAAAATCAGCAAATGGCCTGAAATGCTTCAAAGAACTTATGTCATCAGCTGGTGCAGATAAATCTCATTACATAAGTCGAATTGTTATATAATTGAGGAGCTAAAGAATAGCTAACAAAGAACCCAAGGAAGGATAAGAAATGCACTGATGTGCTTGACAACGAAGCAGAAGCTTCAGAAAACATCACATGTGTCATTTTTCACCAACGTTCATGGAGGTCTTACTGTTTCTGTTTTAGTCACTGTGACAATATGCAACATGACCCGTATCTCTGTGTCAGCCCTTGCTGTGTGTGTCATAGCTGTGTGATCATCCTCTACCATTTTATGCAGAAAAAGGAGCCAACTGACAGTGATTACATGAAGTTGGCAACATATTGAGTTGTTCTTGTATTTTCTAGAATGGAAAGTGACTGAGTAGGGCTGGCAGCACTAACACCAGTCACCTGATCTCATCCACCGCTGAAATCTATCTCACTCACATGCTTCTTGTTCCCCTCGCCTGTGGTATAGCTCGCTCAGAGCACTATGCAATTGGACCACCATGAAAATGGGCCAAATCCAAGGTGAGGCCACACAAGGTGTCTGGTTCATGTACTGGAAACTGAGTGTGACAGTTTCCCAGGGGTTTAGAACATCAGAGAAAGTGACACTGAACCTGTACAACAGCTGGTTATCTTATTATGGGAACAGAAAGTGAGAAAAGGCTGTTTCTAAACACAAAGGTGAGACAGAGCAAGAGTTTGAGAGGCCACGCAGATTCACATGCACCCATGACATACCACAGTTCACAGACTCTGTGACCTTGTTGGTCTGTGGCAGTTGTCCTCAGAACAACCAGTCGTAAACCTATCAGCACTAAAACAGTCTGGGGGGGTTTGGCACAGTCGGCTATGCACCAGCAGAAGTAATTATATAGCAATTTTCTAGTTATACAGACCACTCAAAGCGCTTTACACTGGAGCTACATTCGCACTCCAAAACATGCATACATTTATACACAGACCGGTAGGCAACTTAGGGTTAAATGTGACAGGTGGAAGCTGGAATCAACCCCACAATCTGCAGATTGCAAGACAACTACTCTACCCACTGAGCCAAAGTAACCCAGTCAAACCAACCGGATTTAAAGGACATCCTATCTGATGTATGGGAAGACATATTTCAAGCTTTTCAACCCCACATTTAGGGTTAGGGCCCGACCCAAAGACTGAAGCTAATGACTTCTTTAATCTCAAAAGGAAACTATTAATCCATTGTCCTATTTGCATTTGGTGATTACATACAGCAAAGCCAATCAGTATAAAATGCTAAAATATTGCAGCGGTTTAACTGCTCTATATTTATATTGATTATAAGAGCTTTTTTAAATTACAGTCTTTACTTATTTCAGTATCTATCTGACAAAAAAACAATTTATTTAATATAATTTTTAAAACATTTAGGCTTTAAAGTTCAAAAAACAGCGTTAGGTAATGGCCTTTTGAATACAGTAAAAGTCTAATTTGGTCTTGGCCCCTTTTGGACTAGCTATTAACTTTAGCTTTAAAGTCCAGCTACTTTGGGTTTATACTAAATAAAGATGCCACCAGAATCCCTGCAGGTAAGATATTAACTGCCTATATTATATAAGCAGAAGTTAACTTTAACTAACTACAGTTGTATACAACTTAGATAACAGTGTCTATCTGAGTTGTAGAGCTGGGGTCGCATTTGCAAGCTACACGGCCCCTTTGTAATCAAAGTAAGAGCCGTAACAACATTCAAGACACAAGGTAAGCTATTTTCCATTTCAAATGGGACTACCATATCCTGTTTGTGATCATAGACAGGATCACAAAGTGTAGTCACGGAGATGAGGGCATATTGTTTTTGAACCATGTTTACTTTTTTGCAGATGATGTGATTCTGTTATTGTCTTTATATACTGCCTGGCCAAAAAGAAAAAGTCTGCACCTGGATTTAACTAAGCAAATATGAACGAGCCTGCTATTGGATAATTACTGCATGGGCGATTATCTTTCAGCTGGCAACAAGTTATTTAACCTCAACTGGTGCAATGAGTTGCTTCTCATTTCATAAACAACCATGTTAAAAGACACATCTCGTGGTCGTGGAAAAATGTTTAGTGTTTGAGAAGGGTCAAATCATTGGCATGCATCAAGCAGAGAAAACATCTAAGGAAACTGCAGAAACTACTAAAATTAGGTCAAGAGCTGTCCAACGCATTATCAAAAAGTGGAAGAATAGTGGGGACCCATCGTCTTCGAGTAAGAAATGTGGCCGGAAAAAAATCCTGAATGATCATGATTGGCGATCACTTAAACGTTTGGTGAAATCAAATCGAAGAAAAAACACAGTAGAACTCAGGGCTATGTTTAATAGTGAAATTAAGAGCATTTCCACAAGCACAATGCAAAGGGAACTCAAAGGATTGGGACAGAACAGCTCCTGTAGCCATCAGAAAACCACTAATCAGTGAGACAAACTGGGAAAAAGGCTTTAGTCTGCTAGGGAGCATAAAGATTGGACTCTGGACCAGTGGAAGAAGGTAATGTGGTCTAATGAGTCCAGATGCACCCTGTTCCAGAGTGATAATATATATATATATATATATATATATATATATATATATAATTAACAATAAGGGGGCACAGTGAACAAATTGAACATCTGAACATCCCCAATGAACAGACACCATAACGCATTGTTAGCAGTAAAGTACTGAGGGCTTCTTCAATGACTGATGATAGTTTTTTATTTGTTTCTTTCTGCCTAAAACAGTAGAACTTTGTACTTCATGCTTTCAGAGTGGACAATAAATCAAAGTGACTGCACCCCTGAGGTCTGTCGCTGAGCTTGAGGACGTTCACATGATTGTGAGCGTGTCCCTAATGTGAGCATGCAGCTCATTATGACAACTGCCACAAAAAGCGCTTGCAAAACAAATCCACTCTTATTTGCTACAGCTAATCTAAATCCCTCAATCCATCCATCCATCTTCTTCCGCTTATCCTGGGTCGGGTCGCGGGGGCAGCAGCTTAAGCAGGGAGACCCAGACTTCCCTCTCTTCAGCCACTTAGGCCAGCTCCTCGGGAGGAATCCCAAGGCGTTCCCAGGCCAGCTGAGAAACATAGTCCCTCCAGCGTGTCCTAGAGCTTCCTCTGGGTCTCCTCCCGGTGGGACTTGCCTGGAACACCTCCCAGGGAGGCATCCACGAGGCCTCCTAACCAGATGACTGTGCCACCTCAACTGACTCCTCTCGATGTGGAGGAGCAGTGGCTCTACTCTGAGCCCCTCAGACTGAGCTTCTCACCATATCACTAAGGGAAACCACAGACACCCTGTGGAGGAAACTCATTTCAGCCACTTGTATCCGTGATCTTGTTCTTTCGGTCACAACCCAGAGTTCGTGACGCCTGGAGCCTTGCCACCGAGGAGCTTTTTAACATTCCTCCCAACCACGCCTCTCCAGGTCTCACTGTCATTGCCCACATGAGTGTTGAAGTCCTCCAGTAGAACAAGGGAGTCCCCAGGAGGAGCACCCTCTAGTACCCCCTCCATGGGCTCCACAAAGGGCCGATAGTCTGATCTGCAGTTCGGCGCATAAGCACAAACAACAGTCAGAACCCGTCCCGCCACCCGAAGGCGGAGGGAGGCCACCCCTTCCGTTCACTGGGGTAAACCCCAACGTATAGGCGCCGAAATGGGGGGCAACAAGTATGCCCAACCCAGCTCGGCGTCTCTCAACGGGGGCAACTCCAGAGTGGAAAAGAGTCCAACCCCTCTTGAGGAGATGGGTTCCAGAGCCAGAGCCAGAGCCATGCGTAGAGGCGAGTCCGATGATGTCCAGTCGGAACCTCTCCACCTCGCACACCAGCTCCGGCTTCTCCACCACCAGAGAGGAGCCGAGGATCGGACCACCAAAGTCCCCGCCTTCAGCCACCGCCCATCCTACATTGCACTTGACCCCTATGGCCACTCCCACAGATAGTGAGCTCATGAGAAGGGGGGCCCATGTCACCTCTTTGGGCTGAGCCTGGCCAGGCCCCATGGGTAAAGGCCTAGCCACGAGGCGCTCGCCAACGTGGCCCACATCCAGGCTTGGCTCCAGATGGGGGCCCCGGTCACCCACGTCCGGGCGAGGGAAAACTGAGTCCATTTATGTTTTAATATTGTTGTTTAGCTTATCTAAATCCTTCTTTCTGTATTCCCAGCAGCAAGTTGAGCAGATTATTAGCTCCACCAGAGAAAAGTGAACACAGAACCTAACAGGTCCTGTCCATCACAGGTTGACTGATGAACATCTCAGCTCTACTCGCTGTTTGTTTATTTACCTACACACACACCAAGTCCCACTGCTGTCCACAATCTGCTGCACTCTGCTGAGTGACGCCATAGTTGGTCCCCAAAAATAGTAGCTCAAATTTGAATAACTGCCGCTTGTCTGAACGTGATTGGCTCATTGTTTCGCTGGCCTTGTGGACGATAACACAAACGTCCTTGTCTCCGTAGCAACACCCCTTTCTTAAAGTTTTCTCATAAATTGGAGGGAGAGAAAGCAAGACGAGATTATGACATCACAGTGATGTGTGTGACTCAATGTGTGTGTGTGTGTGTGTGTGTGTGTGAGAGAGATTAGTGAGAGTTCAGAGTGGGTGGAAGTGTCAGTGAGCAAATGGGAGCAGATGTGATGTGCTTACACCCGACATGAAGTCAGAGGGAGGCTTATCACAGAACACAGAAATAATGTGATTAAAAGGACACATTTGATAACTTTATTGTTGGGGAGTTAGGAAGCGGGAATTCTGCTTCTACAAACTGGTGGGAATCCATCCTGATTACAGACTTTAATGGAAAAACAACATTTCTATACTTTTAGTTGTGAACCATGCCTGGAAATGAACATCACTTGTGTCTTATTTTATGTTCCAGCCTGTGTTGAGCTGACAAGGTGGAACATGAAATTACAACCTTTAGTTATTGAGTCTTTGTTTACTGAGCAGGGTGTCTAACAGCATCTGTGTGTGTGATGATTCAGGAATGCCTGGCGGCTGCTGCTATACTTTCAGCTTGCAGCGCTGCTATAAAGAAGGGTAAATATGTCATGGTGATTCTGCTGTCTTTCTCCAGACTCAATAGAATATTCAAAGCAGCTAAGGATAAGCATAAGAGAAATTTAATTTGTCTCCTTGAGCCCAATTTAGGTAAAACCACATTTGTCTTCCCTGTAAACAGTTGGAACTTGAAAAAAAGTTAAATGATTGCTCACAAAAAGAGGCGTGAAAAGTTCTTGGAGCTGATCAAATGGGCTAACCAAAGGGTGGTTGATTCTTCTTCCAAAAGCACTACATGTGTACTACATCTGCATCAAGAAAATGACAGGATATAGCTTCTAATATGCATGTCCAATCTTTGTGTTCACCTTTTACCCTCTGAGGTGGATATTACAATTTGCACACAAAAGAGGATAACTATAAATGCTCTATTCATAAATATCAGAAGCAGCTCAGGCAGCTAGCATGTTATTTTTGAAAGCCTGCTCCTCTGAGGCTGAAAGGCATCACTGCATTAAAGGTCTAGTTCACCAAGAAACCGTGTAATACTTGTTCTTTGTGAAATACTATCGGTCACTCTGAGCTGGGAAGGCTGATTTTGCAGCCTGGAGAGAGCAGAGCATAGACATCTATAAAGAGTAGACACAGCATCGACCGCTACTGCCTATTGCCGCTGATGAGCCATGGAACGGCCTTCTTGAGTGTAAGCGTCTCACGTTGCTAGGGGAAGCTGCATTAGATATACTGAAGCCGAAGTTGAACTTGTAAAGGAGGCTAGGGATAGATATAATCAGAAATTGTCTACAATCGACAATGTAGATCCATACGAGCTCAAAGGAAACGAATGGAGCTCAGACGTTTCATTAAAGCCTCCAACTACCGCATTGGACATCACAAACTATCTTGTGTTTGGGATCAGTGCATACACATGTAAATAGTTCAAAAATTACAAATCGCCAAAAGCAATTCTCTCCTTTTTGTCCAAAATCACTTTTCCCAGGGGGAAACCTAAAGAATCTTATATGGTTGTAAAGTTTTTGTTTCCTGGTATTGTGTGACCTGTTGTGGCATCCCTTCACACAATACGAGTGAACCATTTTGTCCAGGTTTATACATTCCACATACACAGCGATCGCAGTTTCCGTTGTTGTGTACACTCAACCATTCCATCATGCAACAACACCTACAGCACCCGATACGTCATCTGACAAAGACCAATTCATTCTACACATTTTTGGCTGTGTGTATGTGAACAAATAGCGTGTGCGGGGCAGAGAGAACTTCCCGGTCAGGCCACTTGAATCCATGTATCATTCATCCTTTTGACAAAAAAAAATAAAACTATCAAAAAACGAAAATCTGATTATTATATATTTTTTTAAATTGGAAATAAAATACGAAAAATGCCTTGTTTCTCATGTTGAACATTTTTGTGTCGGATCAAAAATACAATATTGAAAAACGGGCCGCATGACAGAATTTGTTTTTTAATATTTAATTGCTGGGATGTAGGTGATCCGGAAATCGTTCTACGTACAAAAATGCGGGTAAGTTAGCGACACCATGGCAGCGCTGCAGCCACACTCCACAATAATCATGGAGCACCGCCCACCAGTTTCTCACGTGAATTATAAAATAAAGTTACTTATCTGATGTCAGCTTTTGTTTTCTCAGTTAATACGCATAGGGTACAAAAGGGTATAAAAGGTCAAATAAAAAAACTAAACTAAAACACGTGAAACCAAGACAATCTACTAAAGGCCGACCAAAATAATTTTTTTAAGGCCGATGCCGATATTTAAAAAGAAATTTGGTCGTCGATGGCAGATATCTAAAGCCAATTATTTAGGCAGATACAATGGCTTGCAAAAGTATTCGGCCCCCTTGAACTTTTCCACATTTTGTCACATTACAGCCACAAACATGAATCAATTTTATTGGAATTCCACGTGAAAGACCAATAAAAAGTTGTGTACACATGAGAAGTGGAGTGTGCGCAATTTATTCAGCCCCGAGTCAATACTTTGTAGAACCACCTTATGCTGCAATTCCAGCTGCCAGTCTTTTAGGGTATGTCTCTACCAGCTTTGCACATCTACAGACATTCTTGCCCATTCTTCTTTGGAAAACAGCTCCAGCTCAGTCAGATTAGATGGGCAGTGTTTGGGAACAGTAGTTTTCAGATCTTGTCACAGATTCTCGATTGGATTTAGATCTGGACTTTGACTGGGCCATTCTAACACATGGATATGTTTTGTTTTAAACCATTCCATTGTTGCCCTGGCTTTATGTTCACGGTCGTTGTCCTGCTGGAAGGTGAACCTTCGCCCCAATCTCAAGTCTTTTGCAGACTCCAAGAGGTTTTCTTCCAAGATTGCCCTGTATTTGGCTCCATCCATCTTCCCATCAACTCTGACCAGCTTCCCTGTCCCTGCTGAAGAGAAGCACCCCCAGAGCATGATGCTGCCACCACCATATTTGACAGTGGGGATGGTGTGTTCAGAGTGATGTGCAGTGTTAGTTTTCCGCCACACATAGCGTTTTGCATTTTGGCCAAAAAGTTCCATTTTGATCTCATTTGACCAGAGCACCTTCTTCCACATGACTGCTGTGTCCCCCACATGGCTTTTGGCAAACTGCAAACGGGACTTCTTTTGGTTTTCTTTTAACAATGGCTTTCTTCTTGCCACTCTTCCATAAAGGCCAACTTTGTGCAGTGCACGACTAATAGTTGTCCTATGGACAGATTCCTCCACCTGAGCTGTAGATCTCTGCAGCTCGTCCAGAGTCACCATGGGCCTCTTGGCTGCATTTCTGATCAGCGCTCTCCTTGTTTGGCCTGTGAGTTTAGGTGGACGGCCTTGTCTTGGTAGGTTTACAGTTGTGCCATACTCCATCCATTTCTGAATGATCACTTGAACAGCGCTCCGTGGGATGTTCAAGGCTTGGGAAATCTTTTTGTAGCCTAAGCCTGCTTTAAATTTCTCAATAACTTTATCCCTGACCTGCCGGGTGTGTTCTTAGGACTTCATGGTGTTGTTGCTCCCAACATTCTCTTAGACAACCTCTGAGGCCATCACAGGGCAGCTGTATTTGTACTGACATTAGATTACACACAGGTGCACTCTATTTAGTCATTAGCACTCATCAGGCAATGTCTATGGGCAACTGACTGCACTCAGACCAAAGGGGGCTGAATAATTACGCACACCCCACTTTTCAGTTATTTATTTTTAAAAAAAAATTTTGGAATCATGTATGATTTTCGTTCCACTTCTCATGTGTACACCACTTTGTTTTGGTCTTTCACCTGGAATTCCAATAAAATTGATTCATGTTTGTGGCTGTAATGTTACAAAATGTGGAAAAGTTCAAGGGGGCCGAATACTTTTGCAAGCCACTGTATATATACTTTTTAGCAGCACATTGATTGTAAAAGACAATTGAACTCTCACTGTGTGCAATATAAATTAAATAAGTCAATAAAACTCTTTAAATATTTCTTGAACTTCAAATATAAGACAATATAAAAACAAACTTAAAACAGTAACCTGAGTGCAAATGGTTTCAAAACAATAAAAAATAAAACAGAATCAAGTTTCTTTAAGTATACAAAATAAAATAAATTCAAACAGTAATCAGAATAATGGTGGAAATAGCTGTTTGAGGAAGAATCTTGACTTAAAGTATCAAAGAAAAATCACCACAAAGTAAAGCACACTACCACATGATAATAAATAATAAAATCTAATTAAACACCAAACGTAAGAGTAAAATATAAAAAGGGCATCAAAAATTTGGTCACTATAAAACTCACTATATAAGTCACTAAAGACTAGTGCACATAAACATTACAAATCTATCTAAAAATATATATTATAAACCACAGTAAAATATAAAAAAAAGGCATGAAAAAGGCATGTGACAATAGTCACATAAGCATTTTCAATGCTTAAAATAAAACTGGTTTGGGGCGTCGTGTAGCACAGTGGTTAAGGCGGACGCCCCATGTTCAGAGGCCTCAGTCCTCGATGCAGTTGTCCGGGGGTCCGCTTCCACCCTGCGGACATTTGCCGATGTTGCTTCCCCACTTCTCGCCCATTGACAGTAAATAGACAGCGTTTTCGCACTCCTCCCCGTTTACCACAATGACCACGTTCGAGGGGGAAATCATGGCGGATTTACAGACTCCTCTTCCCCAGTTCTGACAAAGCATGTTCCTAAAAAGGGCAGAAGGGCGGGATCTTCACTGTAGACTCGGCCCTGCTTGGTCCTTGCGGGGCATTTATTTCTGTCATAATCCTGCTCATTCTGCTCCCGCGCCTTTAGTTCTGATGCTAAACTTGGCTAGCTAAGCTAAAGGCTAATTTCTATATATACAGTCAATGCTCCCGCTCATTGACTGTATATATAGAGCTCCCGCTTCATTCTACTGCAGCCATCTGTGCGCCTCCGACAGCTCTCTTTTTTCCCCCAATCTCATAAGGTAAGAACTCATAACTTAAAATAATTATTAAAATGTAGTGTTACTATAATTACAGTTGAACAAAATACAGCAATTCAAACTGAATTATCACAACGTGATATCGAAGACAATTGGATAAAAAAAGAGTCTCGAGACAGATTGCTGTCCAAATTTATGTAAAGCCGAGTGGAGGATGTTTATTAGCCTAGTCTAATCTGCAATATGTTTACATGTGTGTAATAATGTGTCAAGTATTAAATTCCCGCATTCAACACATGCGTGTTGAGTGCGTGTGGATGAAAGTGCCTCGTGTGTGCTGCTATGAATGGATTAATGCAGTAATAATTGTAATTTAATGATTTAAATTCTACTCTCCAGAAATGAATACAAATAAGGCCACGGTCGACGATATCCTGATTCAGCCAAGGGCGGAGGGCTTGGAGTCAAGTCAGGAGCACGGTTTTCACCTTTTTTTTTAATAGGATTTTTTTATTCTTGAAAATAAAAGTTGTTAAAGATTGTGAACGCCTTTCTGTTTCTCTCGCAAACATATGCTTCATTATCAGAACAAATAATACTGTTCTTCAGAGAGTTTGCATCTTTGAATTGATAATAGGTTAAGGTTAGAATAATTACTTAACTGTTTATGCTGGATCCTTGGCACTTTCTGTAAAATATTATGCATTTCTGCAGATCCAATGTTTATCTTTTTGATGATAAAATAGGATTGAAGATGTTGCCAAGCATTAGGTTAACACATTTTTGATCAAGACAGAATTCAGATCCAATCATTTGTCCGGACAAATGTAAACCTCTCTTAATTTCCCCAGCATCCTTTTGGCCTTGGGATGGGCAAGCCTAGGCACTGCAGTCGCCTCACTCTCACCAGACACACAGTTGGATCATCTGCACAGTGTTTGCTTATGTGGAAAATGTGTAATATATGCTGTATATAAATTATATCATTTACAGTTTTTACTGTGATACAGGCAATATTGCACAGTAAATTAGTTTAACAAGAGCTCAGTTCTGGTAGAGACGGGGGTAAGCCGTATTGCGTCATTTCCTGTTGTCACTGTTGTGCTCCCTGTAAGCTGTTTGGTGTTCAGACTTTCTTGAATTGGTCTTATTTTCTCTGTGCTGAGGCCTTTCTAAGTTATTTTAACACACAAGCACACTAAAACACACGTTTTGTGGTGGTGTACTTTACGTTTTGGGAACTCCTTGTGTTTCACACAGCTTTTCTTGGGGTGGTAAGGTCTCGCTAGCTCAGTTAGCTTAGCTTCATTGCAGCTATGTCAACTCTTCTCTCTCCTGTCTCTAACTCTTCTCTCTTGCTCTCTCTGTCAGATGTTTAGTTACTTCCCTGCCTCCTTTAGTGATAATGGTAACTGTAATAAATGTAATATTTTTGTAGCTTTGGAGGCGAGGGTATCAGAATTAGAACCACGGCTCCGCGCTGTTGAAAAACCAGCAGATAGCCGAAGCCCATTAACCAGCGCGGAGCCAACAAGGATAGAACCCCCTAGCTGTCCTCCGGTAGAAACCGCGCAGCCGGGACCTCAGGCCGGCTGGGTGACAGTACGTAGGAAGCATAGTTCTAGGACCCAGCCCACGGGCCACCACCAACCGTTCCGCGTTTCTAACAGATTTTCCCCGCTCAGCGACACACCTGCTGAGAAGCCGACCCTGGTAATTGGCAGCTCCATAGTCAGAAACGTGTCATTAGAGACACCATTGACCATAGTCAAATGCTTGCCAGGGGCCAGAACGGGCGACATCAAATCCTACCTGAAACTGCTGGCTAAAGATAAGCATAAATGCAGTAAGATTGTTATTCACGCTGGCGGTAATGACACCCGGTTACGCCAATCGGAGGTCACTAAAATGAGTGTTGTTTCGGTGTGTAAGTTTGCTAAAACAATGTCCGACTCGGTAATCTTTGCTGGTCCCCTGCCTGATCGTACCAGTGACGACATGTTTAGCCGCACGCTGTCATTCCGTCAATGGTTGTCTGGGTGGTGTCCTGCAAACGATGTGGGCTACATTGATAACTGGCGAACATTTTGGGGAAAACCTGGTCTGATCCGGAGAGACGGCATCCATCCCACTTTGGATGGAGCAGCTCTTCTTTCTAGGAATATGGCCGAATTTATTAGTCCTCCAAAACACTGACAGCCCAGGGTCCAGACCAGGAAGTCGTAGTTTAACCCACCTCTCTGCTGCTTCTGTACTGTTACCCACCCATTACCCTATAGAAACAGTGTCTTGCCCACGGCCAAAATTAAATGGATTAAGAGTTAAGCCAACAAAAGCAAATTATGGAAATCTCATAAAGATAAATACGACTTTGACTGATCAGAAAAATAAATCTATTAAATGTGGTTTATTAAACATAAGATCTCTCTCCTCAAAGACTTTGTTAGTAAATGACTTGATTTGTGATAATCACATTGATTTCCTTTGTCTCACAGAAACCTGGTTGCAGCAGGAGGATTATGTCAGTATAAATGAGTCAACTCCTTCCAGTCATTTACATTTTCACATTCCTAGAAATACTGGGCGAGGGGGAGGAGATGCAACCATTTTCCGTTCTGATTTACTAATTAGTCCCAGACCAATTGATAGCTACAGTTCTTTTGAACATCTAACCCTTAATTTTCCTCATCCAAGTTGCAAAACATTAAGACAATTTTTGTTTGTGGTTTTGTATCGTCCACCAGGCCCTTACTCTCAATTCTTGGATCAGATCTCACATTTTTTATCTGATTTAGTATTAAATACTGATAGGGTTATTATAGTGGGGGACTTCAATATTCATGTGGATACTGAAAGTGATAGCCTAAATGCAGCCTTTAATGCTACACTCAATTGGCTTTACTCAAAAAGTACAGGGATCGACCCACTCGGGTAAACACACTTTGGACCTTGTACTGACATACGGTATTGAGTGTGAGGATATAACAGTCCACCCACATAACCCGGTCCTGTCTGACCATTTCTTAATAACTTTTGAATTTACTTTAACTGACCATCTAAAATCTGAAAGAAAATTTCATTATAGTAGAGCTTTATCAGACAATGCTGAAACAATTTTTAAAGAATCTGTTCCATTCCTACTTTCCTCACTGTCTCAGGGTAACACAGTGGATGGCAGCAATTCTATCTCTAACCTTTCAGAAATTGATGGTCTGGTTCACAGCGTTACGTCCTCATTGCGTTTGGCATTAGATAGTGTAGCCCCCTTAAAAAAGAAAGTGGCTAGCCATAGGAGGCTGACTCCTTGGTTCAACGCAGTTTTGCGTACTTTAAAGCAGAATACTAGGAAGTTGGAGAGAAAATGGCGCTCTACACACCTAGAGGATTCCTATTTAACCTGGAATAACAGTCTACTGCTGTATAAAAAGATCCTTCGACAACCTAGAACTGCATATTTTTTATCAATAGAGGCGAATAAAAACAATCCTAGGTTTCTTTTTAGTACAGTTGCCAAATTTACACAGAGTCATAGCTCTGTTGAGCCAACTATTCCCCCAGCTCTTAGCAGTGATGATTTTATGGGATTCTTCAAAAATAAAATTAATTATATTAAAAATAAAATCATTGGCATCCTCCCAAACATGATTACTGCCTCAGTAAATGAGGCAGTATCGGAAGGAACTGTAGAACCTCAGTTGTGCTTAGGCTGTTTTGATTCAGTCGAGCTTTCGGAATTATCAAAAATGTTAGCCTCATCTAAACCTTCAACTTGTATGTTGGACCCAATTCCAACCAAATTATTTAAAGAAGTGTTCCATTTGGTTCCTGGCCCCATTTTGGATATGATGAATCTATCCTTAGTAAACGAATACGTACCACAGGAATTTAAAATAGCTGTAATTAAACCTTTACTCAAGAAACCTTCCCTTGATCAAGAGGACTTAGTGAATTACAGACCTATATCTAACCTTCCTTTCTTATCCAAAGTCCTTGAGAAAATTGTTGCTAATCAAGTCTGTGAGCATCTAAACAGCAACGAGCTGTTTGAAGAGTTTCAGTCAGGTTTTAGAGCTCATCATAGCACTGAAACAGCACTTGTGAAGGTTACTAATGAGATTCTCATGGCCTCAGATAATGGACTTGTTCTGGTTTTGTTAGATCTCAGTGCTAAAGCTTTAAATTGAGAATCCTTTTTTTTATATTATTAGCCAAATCATTGAATGTCTTTTGAGAAACATTATGAACAGGAATATCAGCAGTAAAATGTTACTAGTGGTCAAACAGACAAGGAAAAAAATTTAAACTTACATTTTGTAATTACAAACATGTTTTATTTAGGCTCATACATTATTCAATAGTCTGATATTTCAAACTGAAAAGACTCAGACAGAATGCGTTAGGTTGAGCTCAGGTCCTACAGCCAAACAGCCTCTGCTAGCACCATGCGGCTCCGCAGCGAGCTATTAGCCTAGCCGATGGGCCAGGCACGCCAGGCAGCAACGTAAACTGCCTGTCAATCAAAGTCAGGCCCTCATTAATTATGTAAGATTTATAAAATGTATTTGTTTGCAGATGTTTACTGAAATAGATATTTAAAAAAGATGTATTGCTCTTCCTTTTTGCTTTTATCAGTAATGGTTTCGAAGTCTAGAGTAAAGTGCACAAGTAGGCCAAATGCATTATCGTAGGACATTTCAGGAGGTTAATCATAGATCTAGACAACAACATAGTCTGATAAGATTGAATAGTCTAAAGAACTATTTGGTTTTTTATGATAAATAAGTGCTGAATGGTTTTTTTTTCTTGCACACTTTCCGCTCTTTTATGAATTCTTTCTGCCCCAGTTCAGTATTAGTTCTAGTGAAGCCCCTGGCTTAAATGTGAACTGAGTGCTTTGCTTGCAAAAATCAAACCTTCGTGACATATATTTGTGGGTTTGTATTTATAGTTTCTAACTATTTTTCTGTCACATTTTTTTAATAGTGAGGATAAGGAGAATCAGTGCTCACCATTCCCAAGACTGCTGGAGCACCAGTTAGCGTGCTCTCTCTCTCTTTCTCTCTCTCTCTCATATGTATGTCTGTGTGTATGCATATATGTATAATTTTTCTAATTACTTTCCTATTATCTTTTTTTTGTGAGGATGAAGACTGTATACTTCCAAGGCTTTCAACTTCTGTGCTGCTACCCAAGAAGGAAAAAATGGGGAAAGCTCAGGCAAACGGCTGTCCAAAGAGGTCTGCTGACTCCCCAGTGCGCGAAGATGTGTGGTGCTACAGACATGAGGAGGACGCCACTCCTGAGTCTTTCAGGTTCATGCCTCCGAGGCCATCGGGTCCAACATTTGATGACGAGGACAATGAAAAAAAATAAAAAACACCCCTGATTACGAACGTCTGTGCAAAACAGATCTACAATCATATTGTTACTGCATGTAAAGCACATTACCATCCATGTAAGAACATTTGGATTGACAAGAGGATGGTAGCGTCTAAGGCTTGCATACCCATGAAACAATACATGAAGGATAATCCCACAAAAGGGGGAAACAAAGTGTTTGTCCTGGCTGATTCCAGCAATGGATGTTTTTTGTCTACATGGGGAAAAGTGGAGTCAGGGAAACTTGTGGTCTGAGTTACTCCTCTGTTGACGACCTTTTAACACTGTCTTTGTTAGTCCAGGGCTACATTCTGTATGTTGACAACTTCCACATCAGCCCGTCCCTCTTCAGCGATCTGTACCAAAAACAAATAGCATGTGGTGGAACCATCAGAAAAAACCGGACTGGTTTTCCACGCACCAACAAAAATGACTTCCCTAAGAAGGCTGAGAGGGGGGATATGCGCTGGATCAGAAAAAATGAACTGTTTGTGAAGTGGATTGACACTCATGAGGTGACAATTCAATTCAGTTTCAATTCAGTTTATTTATATAGCGCCAATTCACAACAGATGTCATCTCATGGCACTTAACAAGAAGTTATTTCAATACATTTATACAAACATTCCAATCAGTTAAAAAGTTTCCTATTTAAGGAATCCCAGCAGATTGCGTCAGTCATTGGCGTGTGGTTGGGCAGATTTCCAACCACAGCAATCCTTCAGCAATCCCTCATACTGAGCAAGCATGTAGCGACAGTGGAGAGGAAAAACTCCCCTTTAACAGGAAGAAACCTCCAACAGAACCAGGCTCAGTAGGAGCGGCCATCTGCCACGACCGTCTGGGGGTTTGAGAAGACAGAGCAGAACACAGAAGGAACAGAAGATCTGGTATAAGAGTAATTTCTATGTTACAGAAAGTAAAAAGTTGATAACAGGACACAGCGGATGTTCAGTTACTGAGAGGATCATCCCAGTCGATGCCCCCCGTCCAACAGGGCATTGCAGCCAAGCAGGATACCAGACCAGGTATATCTTCTATGGGGAGAAAAACACTGAGAGAAAACAAAGTTAACAGTCGAAATAACAGAATGTACTGTAATACAACTGGAGAGTCGTAGGAGAAAAGGAAGTAGCAGAGTGAAGAAAATTGGTAAGTCTGTCCTCCAGCAGTCTAAGCCTATAGCAGCATAACTACAGAGATAGCTCAGGATGACCTAAGCCACTCTAATTATAAGCTTTATCAAAAAGGAAAGTTTTAAGCCTGGCCTTAAAAGTAAACAGAGTGTCTGCCTCACGGACTAAAGCTGGGAGCTGGTTCCACAGGAGAGGAGCCTGATAACTAAAAGATATGCCTCCCATTCTACTTTTAGAGATCCTAGGAACTACAAGTAAACCTGCAGTCTGAGAGCGAAATGCTCTTTTAGGAACATATGGAACAATTAGATCTCTGATGTATGATGGTGCTTGATTATTAAGGGCTTTGTATGTAAGAAGAAGGATCTTAAATTCTATTCTGGATTTAACAGGGAGCCAATGAAGGGAAGCTAAAACAGGAGAAATGTGATCTCTCTTTTTAATATTCATCAGAACTCTTGCTGCCGCATTTTGGATCAACTGAAGGCTTTTAATGGCATTTTGTGGACTTCCTGATAGTAAAGAATTACAGTAGTCCAGCCTTGAGGTAACAAATGCATGGACTAGTTTCTCAGCATCACTCCTGGACAGGATGTTTCTAATTTTAGCAATATTCCGGAGGTGAAAGAAAGAAATCCTAGAGACCTGTTTAATATGGGATTTAAATGTCAAGTCTTGGTCAAAAATAACGCCGAGGTTCTTTACGTTATTACTGGGGGCCAATTTAATGCCATCCAGATGAAGTGATTGACTAATCAGTTTCTGTTTAAGAACTTCTGGTCCAAAGACAACAACTTCTGTCTTGTCAGAATTTAAAAGCAAAAAGTTTAGGGTCATCCATGTTTTTATGTCTTCCAGACGTGCCTGTGATCTACCTAACTGACTGGGTTCATCAGGATTTATGGATAAATATAGTTGTGTATCATCTGCATAGCTGTGGAAATGTATCCCATGCTGTCTAATGATTCTACCAATTGGGAGCATATATATGGTGAACAGAATTGGTCCAAGGACAGAACCCTGTGGAACTCCACAAGTAACCCTTGAGAGTGAAGATGATTTATCATTTAGATGAACAAACTGGAAGCTATCAGACAAATATGATTTAAACCAGCCTAGTGCTGTTCCTTTGATCCCTGCAACATGTTCAAGCCTTTCTAAGAGAATATTATGATCGACTGTGTCAAAAGCAGCACTGAGATCTAACAAAACCAGAACAGACACCAGTCCATTATCTGAGGCCATGAGAATATCATCAGTAACCTTCACCAGTGCTGTTTCAGTGCTATGATGAGCTCTAAAACCTGACTGAAACTCTTCAAACAGCTCGTTACTGTTTAGATGTTCACAGACTTGATTAGCAACTATTTTCTCAAGGACTTTGGATAAGAAAGGAAGGTTAGATATAGGTCTGTAATTCACTAAGTCATCTTGATCAAGGGAAGGTTTCTTGAGTAAAGGTTTAATTACAGCTATTTTAAATTCCTGTGGTACGTATCTGTTTACTGCGTTAAACCAAGGAGTCAGCCTCCTATGGCTAGCCACTTTCTTTTTTAATGGGGCTACACTATCTAATGCCAAACGCAATGAGGACGTAACGCTGTGAACCAGACCATCAATTTCTGAAGGGTTAGAGATAGAATTGCTGCCATCCACTGTGTTACTCTGAGACACTGAGGAAAGTAAGAATGGTACAGATTCTTTAAAAATTGTTACAGCATTGTCTGATAAAGTTCTACTATAATGAAATTTTCTTTCAGATTTAAGATGGTCAGTTAAAGTAAATTCAAAAGTTATCAAGAAGTGGTCAGACAGGACCGGGTTATGTGGGTGGACTGTT
Organism: Valencia hispanica; assembly: GCA_963556495.2. Lineage (NCBI taxonomy): Eukaryota > Metazoa > Chordata > Actinopteri > Cyprinodontiformes > Valenciidae > Valencia > Valencia hispanica. The sequence goes on along the minus strand of OY747700.1, from coordinate 51,133,209 downwards.
ATTTCCTCACACTCAATACCGTATGTCAGTACAAGGTCCAAAGTGTGTTTACCTGAGTGGGTCGATCCCTGTACTTTTTGAGTAAAGCCAATTGAGTCTAAAATAGCATTAAAGGCTGCATTTAGGCTATCACTTTCAGTATCCACATGAATATTGAAGTCCCCCACTATAATAACCCTATCAGTATTTAATACTATATCAGATAAAAAATGTGAGATCTGATCCAAGAATTGAGAGTAAGGGCCTGGTGGACGATACAAAACCACAAACAAAAATGGTCTTAATGTTTTGCAACTTGGATGAGGAAAATTAAGGGTTAGATGCTCAAAAGAACTGTAGCTATCAATTGGTCTGGGACTAATTAGTAAATCAGAACGGAAAATGGCTGCAACTCCTCCTCCTCGCCCAGTATTTCTAGGAATGTGAAAATTTAAATGACTGGAAGGAGTTGACTCATTTATACTGACATAATCCTCCTGCTGCAACCAGGTTTCTGTGAGACAAAGGAAATCAATGTGATTATCACAAATCAATTCATTGACTAACAAAGTCTTTGAGGAGAGAGATCTTATGTTTAATAAACCACATTTAATAGATTTATTTTCAGTCAAAGTTGTATTTATTTTTATGAGATTTCCATAATTTGCTTTTGTTGGCTTAACTTTTAATCCATTTAATTTTGGCCGTGGGCAAGACACTGTTTCTATAGGGTAATGGGTGGGTAACAGTACAGAAGCAGCAGAGAGGTGGGTTAAACTATGACTCTGCTTCCTGGTCTGGACCCTGGGTTGTCAGTGTTTTGGAGGATTAATAAATTCGGCCATATTCCTAGAAAGAAGAGCTGCTCCATCCAAAGTCTCTCCGGATCAGACCAGGTTTTCCCCAAAAAGTTCTCCAGTTATCAATGTAGCCCACATCGTTTGCAGGACACCACCTAGACAACCATTGATGGAATGACAGCATGCGGCTAAACATGTCGTCACTGGTCCGATCAGGCAGGGGACCAGAAAAGATTACCGAGTCTGACATTGTTTTGGCGAACTTACACACCGAAGCAACACTAATTTTAGTGACCTCCGATTGGCGTAACCGGGTGTCATTACCGCCAGCGTGAATAACAATCTTACTGTATTTACGCTTATCTTTAGCCAGCAGTTTCAGGTTGGATTTGATGTCGCCCGTTCTGGCCCCTGGCAAGCATTTGACTATGGTCAATGGTGTCTCTAATGCCACGTTTCTGACTATGGAGCTGCCAATTACCAGGGCCGGCTTCTCAGCGGGTGTGTCGCTGAGCGGGGAAAATCTGTTAGAAACGCGGACCGGTTGGTGGTGTCCCGGGGGCTGGGTCCTAGAACTATGCTTCCTACGTACAGTCACCCAGCCGCCTAGAGGTCCCGGCTGCGCGGGCTCTACCGGAGGACAGCTAGGGGGTTCTATCCTTGTTGGCTCCGCGCTGGCTAATGGGCTTCGGCTATCTGCTGGTTTTTCAACAGCGCGGAGCCGTGCTTCTAATTCTGATACCCTCGCCTCCAAAGCTACAAAAATATTACATTTATTACAGTTACCATTATCACTAAAGGAGGCAGGGAAGTAACTAAACATCTGACAGAGAGAGCAAGAGAGAAGAGAAGAGTTAGAGACAGGAGAAAGAAGAGTAGCCATAGCCGCAATGAAGCTAAGCTAACTGAGCTAGCGAGACCTTCCACCCAAAGAAAAACTGTGTGAAACACGAGGAGTTCCCAAAACGTAAAGTACACCACCACAAAATGTGTGTTTTAGTGTGATTGTGTGTTAAAATAACTTAGAAAAGCCTCAGCACAGCGAAAATAAGATCAATTCAAGAGGGTTTGAACACCAAAACAGCTCGACGGAGCACAGCAGTGACAACAGGAAATGACGCAATACGGCTTACCCCGTCACCACCGTCCTGTGTTCAATGTGCTCCTCAGCGCATAAGGCCTTCAGTGAGCAGACTGTGCAGCGCAAAGTCCATATAGGAGTTGCAATATTCCACTGTGCCTCACAGCTAAAAGAAACTTTTTTGTGCTGTGGCACGACAAGCTGAAGTAAGAAATATCTGCAAATATGTAAATAAGCTGATAGTTTTTTGTTTCTTTGGGTGGGGGTTATGAAGATTTTGTTTTCCATTGCATATGTATATTTCACTGGGGTTTTTTGTATTTAGAATTTGAATAAATGTTCTTCAGTAGGAATCAAGCATAACTCTTTGTTATAGTGTTATTTAAATGGGGTGATAAATATGTTGGGTTGTTTGCCCAAAAATATAAAAAACAGTTTGTTTTTAGGCATATAATTGAACTTAAATACAATCAGTAGATCAAGAGTTGAGAAATTGAAACTTTCAATGTTGGAGCCAAATTGTTCCGAACTGTGCCAAACTGCAAAACATTTGGCTATTTTTTCACTAAAGCCTCTGTAACTTTGCTCGACTTCACTTCATCAACATGAATCATGGTACAGGTAATCTCCACATATTGATTCATGATTTTCTGCAGTTTATATTCTACAATTTCAATGGTATTATATACTGTTAACATGAGAGGAAAATTAGACAAGAATGAAGAATTTTGTAATTTGTCTATGTTCCAGCTACAATTACTTTGGCACAGTAACATATGCTATAATTATTACACCTCTGATTAAATCTCACAAACATTAGCTTCATTTTGATACCAAGATGTTTACACAGAGTTTGTTTTTGCGGAAAAAAACTAAATTCATGTTGGGCATGTCCTTTACGAGCTAGGAGCTTGGAGAGACCGTGGGGCTTATAAGGTTAAAAGTATGACTGGTAGTTTGTGGCCTTTTTTCACCTTCTTCGTTCCAGTGGATCAACTAGATCTAATAAAACTAGATGTTTAAAGTATGAAACAGGTTGGAGTGTACAGAATACTGTGACATTTTTTCTACAGTTAAATTCGGTTTTAAAAATCACAATATATAGTCTTACTCATAGTATCGCAATATATTGTGTCGTCTCTAGGCATGGGCCGGTATGAGATTCTGACGGTATGATAACCGTAGGCAAAAATATCACGGTTTCAGGGTATTATGATTACAGCTCTAAAATGTGTATTTTTGAAAGTCTGTATTTTTTTTTAAAAGGAAAAAACTTTTTACCGATGCAGATATGGTATCTAACTAGCATAAATCATCGTTACCATGCTAGTTATCATATCTGTCTCAGTAAAAAAAAAGTTACTAAGGATAGAGATGAAGAAAAGATAAGATATGGTAGTTACCATATCTGCCAAGGTAACAAGCTCAAGACAGCATTAACTTTACCTTGAATTTTGCATACAAAGATGGGTGGTGCTCCCGAACATGCGCAATCATATTCGATGTATTGCCTCCTCGGGCTGCCACTGTTCTCAAGCACGTTTTGCACATCGGGCAACCTTCTTCTTCCAAGCCGTGAACGTCTGGCTTTTTACCGTAACCGAATATTCCCAAACATCCGCTTAGAGACGGTGGAAAAAGTTCTGGGGGCTCGCCTCCTTCAGTCATCACACAGCCTGCAGCGCTGCCTGTTTGTCACTCACAACAAGGTGTGTGCGGGGGAGGGGGGGAGTGGCGCTTTACGCTGCAGCTGCACACAGCATGAGGGAGAGGGATCTTTACTTTCTCCCTGGCGAGACGTCACATAAAAATAAAATAAAAAACGCTTATACCGCAGGGACGGTATGACGGAAAACTGTAGTGGTTTTGAAACCTTGACTTTTTCATACCACGGTATACCTTGAAACCGGTAACCGGCCCATGCCTAGTCGTCTCCCCTGTATCGTGATTCATATCGTATTGCCAGGTTTTTACCAATACACATCGTTACATATTAGATAAACTGGCCTTGCAATATAAAGCATCTAATGCAGAAAAGCTGCATTGACTACTAATTACATGGACTATAAAGCACCGTTTTGGTGAATTGATCTGGTCCTGATGTTGGGCTGACCAATCACAGACATGAGCTCTACGTTGCGTTCGACTCTTGTTAGGCTCTACTCTACATCTAGCCCTTGCATCGACGGATAACGACGCTGCATGTCTCCACACTTCTGCAGATGGAGAAGTATAAACTAGGCTTAAGATGTCACAAGATGTCACAAAAATCCAATAGGTAAAATACATTGTTCATTTTTTTTGGAACATATGAAACATTCATGTTATATTAAATCAAAGTGCAAAAAGGATAAGTGTGCCCTCACAAATAAAAGGACGAAATTTAGGGTCTAAAAGGCCAATCTCTATAGACTTTTGTACATGCACCCAAAAATGGATAAATAACAACAAAAAACAAACATTGCGGAATGCTGTGTGGGTGCATTGGCAAAAACACAAAAAAAGTCATTCTTCATACGAGAGTCCAAAGCTGGGCCGGAGTGGCACTCATTTTCAGCCCTGGAGTTTCATGTTTCAGACCGGAACAATTTATATCATAAACTATTAATAATGAAATCATGTAATTATAACCTTACATGTTAAGTCTACAATAGTGCACTGTTCTGTAAAGCCTTGTATTTCATAGTATATTTCTAATATTTCCAATCCAGTGCAAATAATGTTTACAATATAGATTCATTTCAACATGTGTTCACATCTACAATATTCTTTACAATACATCAATTTCAACAATATAAGGATCTATATTCTGAGCTACTGCCTCTGCAGTCAGTTCCTCTGTCTTCTCCCTTTCCTACTTCTTCCAGTTTCCTTAGAGTGGCCTGCATCTGTGTCACGGTAAAAAATAATCATCTGTAAAGCTTTAGCACGTTTGGTATGGGAATCACAGTTGACTTAACCAATTAAGATATTTTTAAGGGCAAAATATGCAGACTTATTTCATATTACTTTCAACCGATTTTCTTTCAAATCTGGGCTTTATGTGTTTACTGTCTTACTTTTAATGATAGATATAACGGGTCACTCTGTCACTTGGGCATGGGGAGCCTAATTCTCCTCCCCTTCCTGTTGGCCCATGGGTCCCCTGGCCAAAAAAAATTAATCAAAGTCAATGGAGCTGAATCACACATTTGATGTACCTCAATTTAAATGACAACTAATGATGTGGGTTTCGACTGTGTTTGTCAAGTGATTTGGGATTTATTTGATTGTAAAAATTCGCAATTAAAATGCCTACAAATCAGAAGTCGCACATATGAAGTCACGGAGCTAACGCTAGCTAGCACTAGCTAGCACTTAAAATACTCACCGAGACCTTGTGGAGCTGCATGGTGGCTCTCATTCAACCGACTATTTCTCCCCCAGCATAGCTGCCACTTTCCACATTTATGGAGGTTTTCTCCACGTTTAATGCTCCTTCCTTCGTCCTGGAGGAAGGAGGTGAAGCAAACGCAAAACGCTAATTTTCGACCAGCTAATCTCTATGAGATTAGCTGGTCGAAAATTAGCGTTTTCTTTGCATCAAAATGTGTCTTTAAAATTCACAGACATCATATGTTCAATCCATGGCACATTTCAAACGGGATCAGAAAATAACTTTGATCGCTCCATTGACTCATTAATTTTTTTTGGCAGTAGGGTACCCATTAGAGGTGGGCGGATCGATCTAAAAGATCGATAGTATCAATATTAACATTGGTATTGGGTATTGATCGATGCTTCTGTGATGAGATCGATCCTTAAGTTTCAGTTTCTCTTCTGTACAACGCCAGGCAATTACAGAGTGACAGACTGGCCGTACAACACCACTCTTCCCTCACTTCACTCATGCTCAGTTAGCCCCTCCCCCCTCCACTGCAACACTCACTCACTGACGCTCACTGCAAGGCGAGCAGAGCACTGTTGTCGCTGTGTGATGGCAGACCGGAAGAGGAGCGCCGTTTGGAAGTTTTTTACAGCTTTAAATCAAGCCACTGCAACCTGCGATGTTTGCAGGAAAGAAATTAGGCACTGTGGCAACACCACAAACTTACATAAGCACATCAAAACACACCCCAACCAGAATTCTGAGCTGCAGAGACATTGCAAGGAGGACGGGAGGGAAAGCCGACCCCCAGCACCGAGACAGAGGTCCCTTGCAGCATGGACAAAAATATCCAGGTAGCTTATATAGTGAAGTGAAAGTAAGATTTAGTCATCTCTTGCATTAGATAGGCTAATGCTATTTTTCAGTGCAATTGGTCATTACAGTAATTTAGCAGACTGATTAATAGACTATTTTGACAGTCACATAGGGAATATATTCAGCCAGTTGAAATAAAACTAAATTGATTATTTCATTGTTTTATTATCATCATAAACATGATTAATTAAAAGAAAACTTACAAAATAATTAATCATGAAAATTCAAGTTTTCAGACAAATTTGCGTATTGATGACGCATTCACGTAATAATTTATGATACATTGCTCTCCCCTACACAAAAGTAGATGGTAGTAGTGAAAAGTATTGGTACTGGTATCGGTATCAGCAATACTGGTCCTGTATTTACTTGGTATTGGATCGATACCAAATTTTGCAGTATCGTATAGCCCTAGGACCCAAGGACTGGAAGTAGAAGCGCGTGACTTAGGCTCTCCATAGAAAGTGGTTATAATAGAACTAATGCTTGATTGTTCACACAACTGTTCGTTCCATACTGACAGGAGAAATCCCCTTATCACTACTGGCTCCTCGCTCTGCTTCTGACTCGAAATAAATTTTAAAAATGGTCATAATTCTCAGTACAAAACCCATTTTACAAAGGCTCTTATTAATTCAGGTCAGTTTTAGTCATGTTGAGGTGAATCAGCTAGCATTGCAGGGACTTTTTCATATAAAGCAGGTCCGCACCATTTCATTTATTATATTAATACTAATAATTAGGGATCGACCAATATATCGGCCGGCCAATATATCGGGCCAATATTTGCGTTTTTTTACGTGTATCGGCATCGGCCGATAAGCGGCAGCTGCGTTCGCCGATAGTTTTTTTCCCCAGCATTATTTACAGACAGGCGTGCACAGGCAGCTGTGTTGCTGGAGACGCAGCAGTTCACGTGCAGACCATGCACGGCCCCTCCCCCACTAATAAGGGGTTGGAAGCTCTTCAGGACAAAGGTAAGTTTTAAACTTTCAAAACGTCTTTTAGCTGTTTGACTTAGCTGAAATATTGCCATACACTTTGAAAGTGAAAACACGTATTTTTATATCTATTTTTGTGTGATGTGGTTGTGTAATTCTTCGTTCACAATGTTTGGTTGGTTTTGTCGATATTCCTTTTTCGTGTTTTGTTTTGTTTTTCCCCCTCTCTCTGCCGTCCTGTGGGTATGGAGGCGGACTTCAATGTCTTCCTGTGTTTTCTTTGTTCCCCTTCCTCTCTTGTATTTTCAACTCACCCTCTCTCATGACATTTTGTTTCCTACCTCTCTTCTTCATCTTCCTTCTTTCTTCTCCTTAATTTTCCGTCTCCGTGTCCATAACATCAGGAAATAAAAACCCCAACAATTCATAATAAAGATTTTTCACACATAAATCAAGTGGAGTACTATAGAAAAAGCTGTACTGCTCCGCTTGTGAAAGTAAATCTGTTGGGCTTCTACTTGGTACTCAGACACCAATTCTGAGCTCCACACTGCCAAACAGGACACGTAAAAAACCCCCCAAAAAAACACGTTATGTGTGTTTGCAACTATAGCTAAGCATTTTTTTGGCTCCAAATGGAAAACACAAATGCCTAATGCCTGCATTTAGGGAGCTGCAAATGGCTAAGTTGTAGGCTATCCGTATGCATACGATAGCTGTTACGAACACTGGTCATAGGATTATTGGTGCGTTCACAACCCCCGGAACGTCAGCGTCAGTTGCGGCAAGATTACATGTAAAGTCTACGGTTGAGTCCATCAGAGGTCCATCAGACTCTCTGCGGTGCGTTTGTGTGCATTGGCTCCGTCAACTTTTCAAGCGTTACCTGCGTTTCAAGCAGCAACGTAGCAAATGCAAGCTAGCTGAACTTTTGACGGACTTGACACACTTGACGCCAACCAATCAGAGCGTCTCACTGTAGCGACGTCACCACACGTATCTTGAATGAAGCTAGAGCAGGAAAAAAAAAAATTTTCAAACTAGATGCGTTGGGAGCGTTGCCTGACGCGGTGCGGTGTGAAGCAAGCGTTGTAACCTTTAACGTACATGCGTCAAACTAGATGTGTTGGGGGCGTTGCCTGACGCAGACAAAGTGTGCGGTGTGAACGCACCATAAAAAATGCCAACGTTGTTCTGTGGTAGGCTATTTGTGGGAGTTTTATTCAGCAGCCACCTGGCTGAGGTTTGAACGCGTGTGGTGTGTGTGTCTCTCCCTCTTTCCCTACTTAGAGCTCGGCGGAGTTGCCATCGCAGCAACACTTCAAGTAGAGCTTTAATGATGAGAGATATGTTTTCTACGTAGTTGAAATTTTAATTTCCATTACCGTGTAGGCTATGCCTTAGTTGTGTTTAGAGCTGTTTGCTGACGTTATCATTATGAATCAAGTTCAATGGTGGTTGAGTCTTTCAGTCAGCGACAGCTACCAGACAGAAGTTCGTGTGCGTGTGTCTGTCTCACTTAGTGGGACACACGCATCACAGCGATATGAGTGCTGCGCGACCTTAAGGAGAGCTTTTAAAATGTTGAGATAGGCTTTTACACGTTGTTGAATACTGTATTTTCACCTTTTAACGTTGATGCAGTTTAGAACAGAAGCGTGAACAATTTGTTGCTTAATGTGCATCTGACATCTCGTTATTTTCCACTGCTCATTTATGTTCTGTGTTTGACAACCTTGCAGCTTTTAAATTTTAATTTAGACCTACTAATTAGTGTGCTGTCCTTGCATACTAGCCTTATACATGCTCATTTTAATTTATGTAGAAAAATTGAAACCATGCTGGTCTTAAATTACAAATCAAGCACTTTGTTTTAATGGCTACTTTTCAGGCTCATAGTTTTCTTAAATTATTTAAAAGTGATGACAAAGGACATTTTGTGATGACCTGAATTATGTTTTATAATATCTCATCAAGCAATGAATCATCAAGACTGTGGCTTGTAGATGTTGTAGATGTTGATGAAAGCCTTTTACCCTTGCACAGTTAACCATATGCAGTACACCTATCCATATAATGCATATTGCACACATGATTTGTGTTATATGACTGTAACATGATTGTAGAAGTGACACTGGTCTATGTTTTTGTTTATTCTTTTTAAAGAAATGGCAGAGCCGAAAACAAATCCAGTGTGGCAGCAAGTTCAATAAATGTTAAATTGGGACTTGTAACATTTGTTATCATCATTGTTTTTATTATGTAAATTAAGGGGGCAGAATCAGTATAGGCAGCCCGTATCGGTTATCGGCTAAGGCTGAAGAAAAAAAATCGGTATAGAAATCGGCACTAAAATATCCGTATCGGTCGATCCCTACTAATAATATTTACTCAATTAGTATTCCTACCTGCCCACTCTGGACTTGTGGGCTCAAGGCTGGTAGTGCTGGATTTTGCTTTTAACTCTGAGGGGACTATAGGTTTCCATGTTATGCAGTATTGCATCAAACTATAAATAAAATTATATGTTATAACTGCAACAACACCACAGAATTCATTGAATTGATAATCATTTAACTTGAACTGTAGTTGCTGGCAAAGTTCTACATCTTTTCTTAGCTGAGGATGACGAAGATCCTCGTTCAACGTCATAAACTGGGAGCTTGTATTAGAGAAAATTGCAGAGATTTGCACATCTAGCGGCATCTGTACCCAGAGCTTTCCTCTTTTTAATTGTAACCTTCTCCACTGTTGCTCTTTCTACTTACAAACACCACTGACTGAGAGCTTTGACGTGTTTCGTCAAGGTGAGCAGCAAAAAAAATAAGAAAAAAATTTGCGGAGCAAGGCTCGAACAAGATCCTAGTGCCATGACTGAACACCTCCCCCCAAAACATCAGACCGGCCCAAAGAGAGCTGTGCAGACTTACCCGATTAGCCACTCTGGCCCTGGTCCAAAAGCGAGACAACCTAAAGTGGTCAGCTTGAAAGTCTTCCGACAGAAACGGCATCATGCTTCAATGTCGCTTCCCAGTACCTCTCACCTAATCGCTATATCTCACATCTACAAGTCACTGTGAATTAAGATGACACTTCCCCATCATGAGATGATTCCCCTCAACTAAATGTGTTGATGCATTGCCGTCGGTGTTCCGACTAGTCCTGTGACGTAACGTTGTTTTTTCTCCTGGTTGACTATCAAAATACATTAGCTAAATAAAAATTACTGATATTTAAAAGACATAAATAGGCAAGTATGATCAAAGTTAAGACCTTTATACAAAAAATCAAGATTAACAGACTAACAGAATTTCAGACTTTTTAAGGCCTTAATTTAGAAACATGAAATTTGAGATCTTTTTAAGACTTTTAAGAACCCCCTGGCTATCTTGTATAGTCCCTAAAGAGAAATCTGGTTTGGGGAGAATCTGGTGTTAGCAGGGCTTTAAAAGATACAGGGAGCAGAAATTTGTGTCAAAATTCTAAGTGGCACATCCATCCATTCATCGATCTATCCTATTCAGGGTTGCAGGTGCCTATCTCCAGCAATCATCGGGCGAGAGGCAGTGTACACCCTGCATAGGTCACCAGTCAATCGCAGGGCAACGCAGACCCACAAACAAACATGCATGCACAGACTCATTCCTAAAGGCAATTTGTAAGCCCAGTCATGTTTTTGAACTGTGGGAGGAAGCCGGAGCACCCGGAGAGAACCAACGCATGCACAGAAGAACATGCAAACTCCATGCCCAAAGACCCCAGGCTGGGATTCTAACCCAGGACCTTCTTGCTGCAAGACAACGGTGTTACCAACTGTGCTACTGTGCAGTACCAGATGAGTGGCACATCTTTCGCAGAAACAACATGGCATCAAATCTGTCTCCTAGGAGGCAATTTTTAGGACATGTCGAGATCCAAAAATAACAAATCAGTGAAACGTAAGCACAGGTTGCAGGTTGCTATATCAAAAACAATCTAGTAGAAGTACTGAAATTAAAAATATTGGTGTTGTGTTTCTAACAAGCTTCAACAAACAAGTTCTCTGCTCATCCCTGTGTCTCAATGGGCTGTTAACCAAGCTTCACACCTTCAGCAGGATGCTTGGCTCCACCTGGCAGCCCTGAATGCCAACTACTGATTGGATCTCAAAGGGATGTGAGTGAGAGCAGCAGAACAGTCTGTTCTGACCCGAATCCCTGTTTGGCAGTCCATTATAAACAACCTATCTTGCGATGTATGAGCGACTTTGTCAACCTCCTCCCATGTGAGTGAAGCTGATGTGTTCTAGCACTTGAGGGTGTGTGTGTGTGTGTGTGTGTGTGTGTGTGTGTGTGTGTGTGTGTGTGTGTGTGTGTGTGTGTGTGTGTGTGTGTGTGTGTGTGTGTGTGTGCAGGTGTGTGTGTGTGCGTGTGTAGGTGTGTGTGTGTATGTGTGTGTGTGTGTGTGTATTATTTCTCTCAGAGGGAGCAAGTCGTTACTGGAACTTGCCAAGTTAGTGTGTACATGAAACATGGACGATAAAAATTAATATAACTCTGTAAGTCAATGAGTTGCCTGCTCCGCCAGAGACATCGTTCATACAGTAAATTCAGGGGAGAAATCCCAGCATCGTTCAGATAACCAGCAGGGAGCATGTGACAATAAAGTTGGTTTCTTATGTAATGACTGTACGGAGAAGAACGCAACATAGTATTCATGCTGACAAGAACATAAAGTAGAGGTTGTTACTGAATGAGGAAGCCCAAAGTTTGCTATTTTCTAATCAGTGAAGTGTTTAAAATCAATGTCGGGCTGCAAGATAGCAAGAGAGAACTAGACCTTCCGCAGATAACAGAAAGGTTCAATGAATTGCAGTCATCTTGGATTATCCATGTGCACTCCCCTCATTCAATATCTGGTGGACTTGTATATTAAATCTGTGATGCCTTTGACCTCTCTTGATGCACACATCTGATGAGAATATAGCATTATGCTACTCCATTCGTGAAGCGTGGTGGTAAAGTGAAATGAAAAGGAAGTTTGTGATAAAATGTTGGTCAATTGCAACCAATATTACCACTGCAATATCCAACAACATTATCACAACTGCATATTTTTCCAGTTTTGTGAAGCCCTCATTTTCTTTTCCACATCTTTTTTAACTTTAAACTAGGGCTGCAACGATTCCTCGAGTAACTCGATTACAAAAAAAGGTTCAAGACAAATTCTCTGCCTCGAGGCTTGGTTTAATTTTTGTCACCAAAGTTGGTTTGCTTTAAGTGGCGCTCTACTGTTGTATCACTGCCCCTTTGTAGAGGATTACAGCTCCGCCTGCATCATGTTTCACCCAGACTGAAATAATTGACACATATAAAGATTTGATCTGATGCAAACACTAGGGACACAAGTGAAGCAATTTTTTTTCCTTTACCAATGGCGGAAAACGTGGTGACGTGGTGCGGGACCATTTTACGCTACGCAAGGCGGATAACGTTATCCAATGTAAATACTGTCAAATTGACTTAGCATACCATAACAGTACTTCCACGATGCACCTGAAGAGAAAACACTGCCATGTGAATGCGACTTCTGCAAGCGGACTGGGAGCAAAGTAATGCATTTAGCCGGTAATATTAGTTAATAGTGACGAGGCATAAGCAACAGGAGGGAAAATTTACTAAAGTCTCAGTCCTATAACTTTCTTCTTAACGTCTACCGCATGTGTGGTGCTACAGAAAGACACACATACGCACACACATGCCACGGGATGAGAAGATATCCTGCAATGTTCAGGACTGCTTTTTCAACTTAAATCCCACATCACGCAAACTGGAGCTGTGTCCAGCATTTAACTGTGCAGCGCAATCTTTCCAATCAAATCATTCTCCGCTCTGCGGCAGCTGCCTGTGCACCTCTCGTCTCATCCTCTCAGCAGACTGACGCCAAATAGCGGCACGTTAAGACCATATTCACCTCACCGCTCATTTGCTGGCAGTTGGGGGAAACATACCTCACATTCACATCTTTAAAAGGTCCAACCTAGGTGTAGTGGGAAGTTAACTGCAGTAGCGCCGTCTGCATAACCAGCACGTGGACATTCTTACAATAAGACCTTTATTGGGAGTTACAAAAAATTGTATTTGTATTCTTTTTTTATGTCCTAGGTTGTGTAATGTTGAGTTTGTAAAATAAGTATAGCCTAACTTCAATATTGTGCACATGTACTAAGAAAAATACTATTTCATTGTGTAAAACTAAATTGATGAGGTATTTTTTAGATTTACTACTAAAGGCTGAGTCTAAAAATAAAAAGGATAGTAAATTAAAAGAAATAATCATACAATTTTAGCATTTTTAAAACAACTTTTAGAAAATGTCTCTCATAACATTCATGTCCCATAGTTGTCTCTTTCCAATATGGTCACCCAAAACACAGACTCACCACACATAAGGTATTTCTGAAAAATGCTATGTATGGACAAAACTGCATTCATTAGCATATAGATTTACTTGTATGTGAGGTTGTTGTTTTTTTGTCCCCTCCGGTACATCACAGCGGAGCATGAGCAGCTTTTCCAAACAGCTCCCTCATGCACTGTGGAGGAAGCTGCAGGTTTTACCAACAGCATTTTACAGTAAGAATGCTCATCACAGACATGCAGCCACTGTGGAGAACACAGGATTTAAGGCTATGACACAAGTTTTTTATTTGCCAAATACTCCATTCCCTCAAGAAGACATTTCACAAATTTAATGGTACAAAGGTATACAGAAATAACAGCTACATTGAAGAGTGTGCTTAAGGAGACAGACAGTGTTGCACTAACAACAGACATTTGGACGAGTGTGGCCACAGACTCTGAAGTTGAATCAACCGAGTTGAAGTTTTGTAAAATAAAATTTTGAGGAATAACCAACAATTGCTTGGTCTTTTTAAGAGGTCATTCCTATTTCATAAACATACCACTGATATAGTTGTTTACAAACACAAAAGTGTAATTTATCAGATTACTCGACAAAAAAAATTGATAGAATACTCGATTACAAAAATATTTGATAGCTGCAGCCCTACTTTAAACTTCTGCCTGTCAAGAGACGAGCTGGATTTGAAATAGCTTGCAGCCATTTAAAGCCAAGGCTCAAACCACAGAGCCGAATGGTTTAATGCTTCTAGCCACACTAACTGCACTCCTTGCCAGTATCAAAATGCTAAAGACACCTACTGTCTGTGGTTTAAAATGTCACTTGAACCCTTTTTTGCATCATCTGTCCACTCAAACAGTGGCATGATGTTGCTTCTGTTCCAAATTAAGGCTGAGCAATAATAGAAAAACATAACACTGCAATGTTGCGTAATATTATACGGATGATACTGATTGTGATTACCACATATTTGTCTCACTCTTATTTTCCATCATCATGATGTCCATCCTACTCTCCGAGAATTGTATGATCTTGATCACTAAGCTCTAATTTAGGTATGTTCATAAAGGGCAGTGAAAGTAAAATTTACCAAACATTGTATCTAATCAGTCCTTTGTGGCTGCAATATTACACTCACTGATATTATAATGACCATTACAATTGCATAAATTACAATATATTTCAATGCTGTTATTATTTTTCAAACATTACACTTCTTAAAGCAAAATCAGAACAAACTTCTGATCGCTGCAAATGTTGGTAGATTTTTGCTTCACACTTAATGCCAACCAGAGTAACAGTCTCCTGCAAAGAACCACCTCTATAACAGTGTTTTTATTAGTTTATGTCTAGCTAAAACAGCCTGGCATCTGCATCCAGTGAACTCCTGAAGAGAATGTGTTGGAAAGCTGTGGAAAGCTGGAAAGCTGCCTTGAACCCTGGAGCTGGCAGAGCTGGTGCCTCATGAGGCAGCCGCACACACAAAAAACAGCAGCCATTTGAAAAGCACACATACACACCAAAGAGACATTCAGAACACGTTTCCTTGTCAACATGCGTGCCGAGGCTTGTAGAGAAGGAGGTATGGAGGGGCGCAGGAGGACAAGAAGAGTGACAGTGACAATCGTGCCAAGCTGATGCGTCTGGTCAGCGCTGAAGTGTGTTCTAATGTAATTTCTCATTGCATAACAGAAGCTAGCACACAAAGCTCTCCAAACTGTAGCCCTGGAGGTCACATGCATACACGAGTGCACACACTTTCAGCTGCAAGGCGGTGACATTCTTAGCATTTTATGCATTATTTTTCCCTTCTTTTTTGACAGCATGCAGCCTCTTATGTTTATATTAATATATTAATGCTTGCGTAATGGGCATCTGTCAACATAAATCAGATATATTTCTTCTGTAAAATTATAAATGCGCTGGTTCTCTGAACATCATGTTCTCAAATCTTTTACTCATTTAAACCCTTAGCTGCGTCTCCCATCAAATGGAAGGATGTATCACCTAGATCATTAACACAATGCATACATAAAGGGCAAGTGAGAAAGAGGTCACATCTGTGTTTATTTCTCCTGAAGGGTCACAGGAGAGTGGAGTATGAGAGGGATTATAGTGCACTTATATAAGCAGTGACCTGCCTGTGCAGGCCTACTGATCCTGGAACAACTCAGAGCGGCTTACCTCCGCAAAACGACACACTTCTGCATTAAACTGACTCCATGACGTTCTCATGTCCCGTGTTAGTACAGTGAGTACAGGACTCCCAAGTTTTCAACTCCACACGTAAATCTCAGGCTGAGAAGATGTAAGAAATA
Organism: Valencia hispanica; assembly: GCA_963556495.2. NCBI lineage: Eukaryota > Metazoa > Chordata > Actinopteri > Cyprinodontiformes > Valenciidae > Valencia > Valencia hispanica. The sequence goes on along the minus strand of OY747700.1, from coordinate 51,117,445 downwards.
CAAAGGCCATGAATGTATATTTGAGTGTTTACTGTATGCTTATAATGAGCTAGCATCTACAGCCAAACCGACAGTGTACCGAGACGCCGGTTATTACTGCGTCTGACACCAGAACGTTATGCATACCTTACGAGTTCCCGAATAGGAACAGCTCTGTAAATGACACAGCTACACAAAACAGCTCTAATCCTCCCTACTGTTGAGTCTGTTGGCTATTTTATCCCTCTTACCTTGGCTTGGTTTATGAGGAGCCCCACGAACGTTGACACCAGCATCGACCCCGACATGCTGCCCTTCCTGCGCATCTCTTGCTTCAGAAACGGAAAGGCGGCTGCGGGCGGCTCTTCCGGCACTGTGACCGTGTAGGACTGTCGCATGCTCGGCATGCTGGCGAGAGGACAGGAGTCTTCTACCAGAGCTTCGTGTTCAAGCGGCAGCTGCGACGGAACTCTTCGATCCTGTCGTTATCTCTTCTTGCAACGCTCACCCGTATAATGAAACCTTCCACCGACGACTCTCTTTCATTCAATCACTAACATAACGTAAAGACGTCAGAAATAATGCTAAATACACAGAACCTGGAACTGTACTTATATAATAATAACACTGTGCACGAGCGAAAAGAGTGAGAAAATGGGTCCGGGTGACGGGCAAACAGAAATAGACTGCTGTATCATTGAATGTAGGGCTCCATTCAGTGAAGCAGATCTTGAAATAGCAGTGGACGGGTATTTGGCTATGATTGCGTTTTACAAGACTACAGATCCGCCTTTTTTAAAGTCAGCCTCCAACAAAACGTCAGAGACAGCCTCCGGTCGTTTTCCTTACGTCACACACATCTCTTTGAACTGAAGGGACTGATGCTGGGTCCGAGGAGACTATGCTTCTCTTCCAGTCTGAACACAGAAACGACTATTCTAGAAAAATGCAGCAAGGTAGAAGCAGAGCTGACACAGGGCTGTGAAGATTTCTTTGCTTGTCTTCTTATTAGATGACGATAACAAGAGTATACAATAACACAAAATACCTTTTCAAAAATGATGGTTTCGTTTAAAAAGAAACAAAACCTATCCAAATCACCCAGGCCCTCTGTGAAAACAGTCAATACCCCCAATACTTGTTGTTGCCCCTCTGTGAAAACTAAATCCAGGACTTGAAAAAACCTAATAAGCGTTTTACATTGCTGTGAAAATTATTTTGGTCCACTTTTCTTTGCTTATTAAGGTCAGGTTTAGCTTAACTCAGGATTTTGACAAGGCCACTGGACTTTGATTTTCTTTTTGGGGTTTCTTTGAGCAAATCAGAAGTGGAATTAGTGGTGTGCGTCTTGCATCTTTGTCTTGCTGCATAACCCAAATGTTCTTGACCCTGAGGTCACAAACTGATAGCTGCACATTCTTCTTCTCTTTTTTTTAAATAAAAAGCTAAATTAATGGTTTTATCAATTACAGCAAGTTATCCATGTCCTGAACAATCAAAACCACCCCAGACCATCATACTACTCCCATCATAATCCACTGCTTGTTAGGAGTGTTGGTTACTGGTGTAACCAATGGCCGCTGGCTGCTCTGCTTTTTTACTATGGCACTGGAGGCCGCCATTGCTGTAGTACCGCCATATAGCCGCTAGTCCCCCATTGGAATACATTGCACTTTAGACCCGTTAAAAACAACTTTAATGCCCGGTGCCTATTTTTTAAAAACTTTCTACAGGTACATATTACTCCTGTGATTACGCTGGGTTAAAAAACAATCAGAGGCACCAGGCTGGTTTTCGTAGGATAAATTTTCTAAATCTTGCATAATAATGAGGGCCTGACTTTGATTGACAGGCCATTTAAGTCGCTGCCTGGCCCATCAGCTAGCTCGCTGCGCAGTCGCATGGTGCTAGCAGAGGCTATCTGGCTGTGGAGCTGAGTTCAACCTAACGCATTCTGTCTGAGTCTTTTCAGTTTGAAATATCAGTTAGACTATTGAATAATGTATGAGCCTAAGTAAAACATGTTTGTAATGACAAAATGTAAGTTTAATTTTTTTTCCTTGTCTGTTTGACCACTAGTAAAATTTTACTGCTGATATGCAGTGTGCGATTTGTGAAAAAAGCAGAGGTGGTGATATATATATATATATATATATATATATATATATATATATATATATATATATATATATATATATATATATATATATATATATATATACTTTTTACTCATGAAAATAACGACAGGTTTGTGTATGCAGGCTGCAGGGCATCTTGCACATCTGTTTACCCTTTAAAAACTGACAGAAAAGTGTGAAAAACAAAATGATTCTTTACATTAAAAAAATAAGATAAGATCAAATATATTAAGATGATTAAGATTAAAGATAAGAATTCACTTGAGTTATCCAGTCATAGCAGGTGAGATTATTTTTTCCCCGTGGCAGCATCAGCAGCACCTTGTCCGCCGTCTCAGATCCACAACATATTTTTCTGTGGGGAAAGAGGTTCACCTCTGGAACCCAGCCGGGGTCAGGTGCAGAAATACTTTTCAGGTGTAAGAATCCCTCCCTACCCTCAGTTTATTAAACCGTGCGCACGGATTTGGGGTCCTGCAGGAAAGGATAGATATTTGAGTTATTGTCCCCTCCCTGGGCTGCCACCTTATCGTGGTGGAGGGGTTTGAGTGTCCCAATGATCCTAGGAGTTATGTTGTCGGGGGCTTTTGCTCCTGGTAGGGTCACCCATGGCAATTTGGTTCTAGGTGAGGGATCAGACAAAGTGCAGCCCAAAAGACCCCTATGATGAAAACGACAGATGGACTCAGTGTTCCCTCGCCCGGACGCGGGTCACCGGGGCCCCCCTCTGGAGCCAGGCCTGGAGGTGGGGCACGTTGGCGAGCGCCTGGTGGCCGGGCCTTTACCCATGGGGCCCGGTCGGGCTTAGCCCGAAGAGGTAACATGGGCCCCCCTTCCCATGAGCTCACCACCTGTGGGAGGGGCCATAGGGGTCGGGTGCTGTGCAGGATGGGCGGCGGCCAAAGGCGGGGACCTTGGCAGTCCGATCCTCGGCTGCAGAAGCTGGCTCTCGGGACGTGGAACGTCACCTCTCTGATGGGTAAGGAGCCGGAGCTGGTGTGCGAGGTTGAGAGGTTCCGACTGGACATCGTCGGACTCACCTCGGTGCACGGCTCTGGCTCTGGAACCCGTCTCCTCGAGAGGGGTTGGACTCTCTTCCACTCTGGGGTTGCCCCCGCTGAGAGGCGCCGAGCTGGGGTGGGCATACTTGTTGCCCCCCATCTCGGCGCCTGTACGTTGGGGTTTACCCCGGTGAACGAGAGGGTAGCCTCCCTCCGCCTTCGGGTGGGGGGACGGGTCCTGACTGTTGTTTGTGCTTACGCGCCAAACAGCAGATTAGATTACCCACCCTTCTTGGAATCTTTGGAGGGGGTGCTGGAGAGTGCTCCTCCTGGGGACTCCCTTGTTCTGCTGGGGGACTTCAACGCTCACGTGGGCAATGACAGTGAGACCTGGAGGGGTGTGGTTGGGCGGAATGGCCCCCCCGATCTAAACCCGAGTGGTGTCTTGTTATTGGACTTCTGTGCTCGTCATGGATTGTCCATAACGAACACCTTGTTCAAGCATAAAGGTGTCCATATGTGCACTTGGCACCAGGACACCTTAGGCCGCAGCTCAATGATCGACTTGGATGTCGTCTCATCTGATCTGCGGCCGCATGTTTTGGACACTCGGGTGAAGAGAGGGGCAGAGCTGTCCACTGACCACTACCTGGTGGTGAGTCGGCTCCGATGGTGGGGGAGGACGCCGGACAGACCTGGAAGGCCCAAACGTGTTGTGAGGGTCTGCTGGGAACGTCTGGCAGAGTCTCCTGTCAGAAGGAGCTTTAACTCACACCTCCGGCAGAACTTTGAACACGTCCCGGGGGAGGCGGGGGACATCGAGTCCGAGTGGACCATGTTCCGCGCCTCCATTGCCGAGGCGGCTGACCGAAGCTGTGGTCGGTGCCTGTCGCGGCGGCAACCCCCGAACCCGCTGGTGGACACCGGCGGTAAGGGATGCTGTCAGGCTGAAGAAGGAGTCCTACCGGGTCTTTTTGGTTTGTGGGACCCCTGAAGCAGCTGATAGGTACCGACAGGCCAAGCGGGATGCGGCTCGGATGGTTGCTGAGGCAAAAACTCGGGCGTGGGAGGAGTTTGGAGAGACCATGGAAAACGACTTCCGTACGGCTTCGAAGCGATTCTGGTCCACCATCCGGCGTCTCAGGGGGGGAAAGCGGTCTGCCACCAACACTGTTTACAGTGGGGATGGTGTGCTGCTGACCTCGACGCGGGACATTTTGGGTCGGTGGATGGAATACTTCGAAGACCTCCTCAATCCCACCAGCACGCCTTCCAATCTGGAAGCAGGGTTTGGGGACTTGGGGTCGGGCTCTCCAATCTCTGGTGTTGAGGTCACCGAGGTCGTTAAAAAGCTCCTCGGTGGCAAGGCTCCGGGGGTGGATGAGATTCGACCGGAGTTCCTCAAGGCTCTGGATGTTGTGGGGCTGTGTTGGTTAACGCAGCTCTGCAATATTGCGTGGACATCGGGGGCAGTTCCCTTGGATTGGCAGACCGGGGTGGTGGTCTCCCTGTTTAAAAAGGGGGACCACAGGGTGTGTTCCAACTACAGGGGGATCACACTTCTGAGCCTCCCTGGTAAGGTCTATTCAGGGGTTCTGGAGAGGAGGGTCCGACGGATAGTCGAACCTCGGATCCAGGAGGAACAATGCGGTTTTCGTCCTGGCCGTGGAACACTGGACCAGCTCTACACCCTCAGCAGGGTCCTGGAGGGTGCGTGGGAGTTCGCCCAACCGGTCTACATGTGTTTTGTGGACTTGGACAAGGCGTTCGACCGTGTCCCTCGGGGGGCCCTGTGGGGGGTGCTCCGGGAGTATGGGGTACCGGGCCCCTTGATACGGGCTGTTAGGTCCCTGTACGACCCGTGCCAGAGTTTGGTTCGCATTGCCGGCAGTAAGTCGGGCTTGTTTCCAGTGAGAGTTGGACTCCGCCAAGGTTGCCCTTTGTCACCGATCCTGTTCCTAACTTTTATGGACAGGATCTCTAGGTGCAGCCAAGGCGTTGAGGGGATCCGTTTTGGTGGCCTCAGGATCGGGTCTCTGCTTTTTGCAGATGACGTGGTCCTGTTGGCTTCATCGGAGCGTGATCTACAGCTTTCGCTGGAGCGGTTCGCAGCCGAGTGTGAAGCGGCTGGGATGAGAATCAGCACCTCCAAATCCGAGGCCATGGTCTTGAGCCGGAAAAGGGTGGGGTGCCTCCTCCGGGTCGGGGATGGGGTCCTTCCCCAAGTGGAGGAGTTTAAGTATCTGGGGGTCTTGTTCACGAGTGAGGGAAAAATGGAGCGGGAGATCCATAGACGGATTGGTGGGGCATCTGCAGTTATGCGGGCGCTCTACCGGTCTGTCGTGGTGAAGAGAGAGCTGAGCCAAAAGGCGAAGCTCTCGATTTACCGGTCGATCTACGTTCCTACCCTCATCTATGGTCACGAACTCTGGGTGGTGACCGAAAGAACGAGATCACGGATACAGGCGGCTGAAATGAGTTTCCTCCGCAGAGTGTCTGGGCTCTCCCTTAGAGATAGGGTGAGAAGCTCAGTCATCCGGAGGGGGCTCAGAGTAGAGCCGCTGCTTCTCCACATCAAGAGGAGTCAGTTGAGGTGGCTCGGGCATCTGGTCAGGATGCCTCCCTGGTGAGGTGTTTCAGGCACGTCTCACCGGGAGGAGGCCCAGGGGAAGGCCCAGGACACGTTGGAGGGACTATGTTTCTCGGCTGGGCTGGGAGCGCCTTGGGGTTCCTCCCGAGGAGCTGGAACAAGTGGCTGGGGAGAGGGAAGTCTGGGTCTCTTTGCTTAGGCTGCTGCCCCCGCGACCCGACCCCGGATAAGCGGAAGAAAATGGATGGATGGATGGATGGATGTAGCCGGGACCATGTCCCCGGTAATATTGATCAGTTACAGTTTTGTCCCCACCACTTAAAAACCTGATGTTTTTTTGTTGTTACTTTTTTAAACAGTGCATCCACCAGCGCAATTTTCATATATTCAGTCTCTTCTTTAAAGCTGCAGTACGTAACTTGAACAAAAGTAACTTTTTGTGATATTTCCTAAAACTGTCCATATGTCCTAAAAGTAGGAAATTAGATTTGTAATCTGTTAAAAAAAAGCAGCTCAATTGGTCACGCCTACAGCCCCTACTGGCCTTGTTGCCATGGCGCTGTGAGAAACGCTGCCTCTCCAGTAGCTCTCTAGTTTTTTTTAGCTATTTTTATTTCTTTTAGCTTCTTTAACTACATTAACTACGTTATTCCTTTTTTTTTACACTACCGTTCAAAAGTTTGGGGTCACCCAAACAATTTTGTGTTTTCCATGAAAAGTCACACTTATTCACCACCATACGTTGTGAAATGAATAGAAAATAGAGTCAAGACATTGACAAGGTTAGAAATAATGATTTGTATTTGAAATAAGATTTTTTTTACATCAAACTTTGCTTTCATCAAAGAATCCTCCATTTGCAGCAATTACAGCATTGCAGACCTTTGGCATTCTAGCTGTTAATTTGTTGAGGTAATCTGGAGAAATTGCACCCCACGCTTCTAGAAGCAGCTCCCACAATTTGGATTGGTTGGATGGGCACTTCTTGCGTACCATACGGTCAAGCTGCTCCCACAACAGCTCAATGGGGTTCAAATCTGGTGACTGCGCTGGCCACTCCATTACCGATTGAATACCAGCTGCCTGCTTCTTCTCTAAATAGTTCTTGCACAATTTGGAGGTGTGTTTTGGGTCATTGTCCTGTTGTAGGATGAAATTGGCTCCAATCAAGCGCTGTCCACTGGGTATGGCATGGCGTTGCAAAATGGAGTGATAGCCTTCCTTATTCAGAATCCCTTTTACCCTGTACAAATCTCCCACCTTACCAGCACCAAAGCAACCCCAGACCATCACATTACCTCCACCATGCTTAACAGATGGCGTCAGGCATTCTTCCAGCATCTTTTCAGTTGTTCTGCGTCTCACAAGCGTTCTTCTTTGTGATCCAAACACCTCAAACTTGGGTTCATCCGTCCACAACACTTTTTTCCAGTCTTCCTCTGTCCAATGTCTGTGTTCTTTTGCCCATCTTAATCTTTTTCTTTTATTGGCCAGTCTCAGATATGGCTTTTTCTTTGCCACTCTGCCCTGAAGCCCAGAATCCCGCAGCCGCCTCTTCACTGTAGATGTTGACACTGGTGTTTTGCGGGTACTATTTAATGAAGATGCCAGTTGGGGACCTGTGAGGCGTCTGTTTCTCAAACTAGAGACTCTAATGTACTTATCTTCTTGCTCAGTTGTACAACGCGGCCTCCCACTTCTTTTTCTACTCTGGTTAGAGCCTGTTTGTGCTGTCCTCTGAAGGGAGTAGTACACACCGTTGTAGGAAATCTTCAATTTCTTAGCAATTTCTCGCATGGAATAGCCTTCATTTCTAAGAACAAGAATAGACTGTCGAGTTTCAGATGAAAGTTCTCTTTTTCTGGCCATTTTGAGCGTTTAATTGACCCCACAAATGTGATGCTCCAGAAACTCAATCTGCTCAAAGGAAGGTCAGTTTTGTAGCTTCTGTACCAAGCTAAACTGTTTTCAGATGTGTGAACATGATTGCACAAGGGTTTTCTAATCATCAATTAGCCTTCTGAGCCAATGAGCAAACACATTGTACCATTAGAACACTGGAGTGATAGTTGCTGGAAATGGGCCTCTATACACCTATGTAGATATTGCACCAAAAACCAGACATTTGCAGCTAGAATAGTCATTTACCACATTAGCAATGTATAGAGTGTGTTTCTTTAAAGTTAAGACTAGTTTAAAGTTATCTTCATTGAAAAGTACAGTGCTTTTCCTTCAAAAATAAGGACATTTCAATGTGACCCCAAACTTTTGAACGGTAGTGTATATTGTGTTTGTTCAACTTTAATTTAATATGCACCCAAAAGGCAGTTTCCTCACTTATTCACGAGAGGAGCTGCTGGCTTTGCGCACAAAAACACAAGCCGCAATACGACACCCTATACCGGTGGAGTTGAGGAGGAGACCCAGGGGGTGCAAAGCCGGGGCCAAGCTTAAGGCTGAGCGGGCGGAGGAACTGAGGTGCTACAAACCATCGATTCCCTCCGTCATCATGGGAAATGTGAACTCGCTGCCAAACAAGATTGACGAATTGTCCGCACTGAACAACCAGCGGATCTACCGTGAGAGCAGCTTGTTCATCTTTACGGAGACATGGTTAAACCACCTCGTACCGGATGCTAACGCGGACCTGCTGGGATTCACAGCTGTGAGAGCCAACAGAGACATGATAGCAAGCGGAAAAAGTAAAGGTGGGGGACTCATCATGTATGTGAACAACCGTTGGTGTAACCCAGGACATATCTCCGTAAAGACAGTTCTATGTTGTCAGGACCTTGAACTGACAGCCGTCAGTCTCGTGCCATATTATCTTCCGAGGGAGTTCAGTCACGTGATCACCATCTGTGTTTACATCCCTCCAAAAGCTGACGGGGCCGCTGCCTGTGAGAAAATCCACTCTGTCACAGCAAGACACAGCACCCTGAGGCTCTGATGATCATCTCTGGGGACTTTAACCACGTCACTGAGATGGAAAGTGCCCTCAGAGACTGTTTTAACACCACGGTCTGGGATGTGCTGATGGAACCGCATGGTGAGGACATCGAGGGGATGACACACTGTCTGACGGATTACCTGAACTTTTGCACAGCCATGAAGGCAGCACAGCTGGAGGTGAAGCACTGTGTGAAGGAAGCTAAGGACAGCTACAGGAGAAAGGTGGAGCAGAAGCTGAGGGACAACAACATGAGGGAGGTCTGGGAAGGTGTGAGGACCATCACAGGTTACAACACAAAGACCAGAGCTACAGAGGGGACAGTGGAGGGGGCGAATGAGATGAATGACTTCTTCAACCGGTTCAACCAGACCCTGTCCCCTCAACCCCCACCACCTCCCTCAGCACAGCCATCTCTCCTTCTTCCCTCCACACATCTTCCCCCAAACACCACAACACCCCCCTTTCCCTCCTCTCCCACCTCAACACAGTCTCCACCACACTTCACCACAGACCAGGTGAGAGGACAGCTAAGGAAGATCCGGGCCAGGAAAGCAGCAGGTCCGGATAAAGTGTGTCCAAGACTTCTGAAGACCTGTGCTGCAGAACTGGGAGAACCACTTCAGTGGATTTTCAACCTTAGCCTGCAGATGGGGAGAGTGCCCACCCTCTGGAAGACATCCTGCATCATTCCAGTCCCGAAAAAGAACCGGCCCAGTGAACTGAATGACTTCCGACCGGTGGCACTTACATCACATCTTATGAAAACGCTCTTCCTCAGCCTCCTCAGACCCCAGGTACAGCACGCCCAGGAAAACCTGCAGTTTGCTTACCAGCCAGGTGTTGGTGTGGAGGATTCCGTCCTCTACCTGCTACACCGAGTCCACTCCCATCTGGATGAAGGAAGCGGCACAGTGAGGATTCTCTTCTTGGATTTCTCTAGTGCCTTCAACACCATCCAGCCCCCTATGCTCCGGGACAAACTGAGCAGGGTGGGAGTGGACCCCCACCTGGTGGACTGGATCTCCGACTACCTCTCTGACAGGTCACAGTACGTCAGGCTGAAGGACAGCACGTCTGACACTGTGGTCAGCAGCACTGGAGCACCCCAGGGAACAGTGCTTGCCCCTCTCCTCTTCACCCTGTACACCTCGGACTTCTGTTACAACTCGGAGCTGTGTCACCTACAGAAGTATGCCGATGACACAGCCATTGTTGGGTGCATCAGGGACGACAGAGAGGAGTATCAGAGACTGGTGGGGGACTTTGCTGGATGATGCCACACCAACCACCTACAGCTCAACACCTCTAAGACAAAGGAGCTGGTCATTGACTTTGGGAGGTCCAGACCAAAACCGCGACCAGTCCTGCTAGAGGGAGGTGAGGTGGAGGCTGTGGATTCATATAAATACCTGGGGCTGTGGCTGGATAACACACCAGCCACCTGTATGGGAAGACACAGAGCAGGCTGTACTTCCTGAGGAGAGTGCGGTCTTTTAACATCTGCAGCAAACTGCTAGGGATGTTTTACCAGTCTGTGGTTGCCAGCGTCCTCTTTTATACCGTGGTGTGCTGGGAGGGCAGCATATCCAAGAAGGACAGATCCAGACTGGATAAACTGATCAGGCTCTGTGGTTGGCATGAAGCTGGACTCTCTGGTGATGGTGGCAGAGATGAGGACACTGGACAAACTGCTGGATATTCTTGACAACACCAGCCATCCTTTGCACACTGTCATCAGCAACCAGAGGAGCCGGTTCAGTGAGAGACTGCTTCTTCCCAAATGCAGGACCAGTAGACACAAGAACTCCTTTGTCCATCGTGCAATCACCCTCTTCAACTCCTCACTTTGGGGGAGGAGGAAATAGGGAGGACAGAGGGGAAGGAGCAGTAGCCACAGTGCAATATTATATATATATATATATATATATATATATATATATATATATTAATTTAATCAAACGTTCTGTATATGTTTATTTATTTATCTTACTCCATCCTTTTGTTTGCTGTTTGTTTGCTGCTGGAAATGTTAATTTCCCTGAGGGAGTCATCCCAAAGGGATGAATAAAGTTAAGCCTAAGTCTACTGCAATTTGCAAGAATCCACCGCGCCCGGTAGAAAACACCCAATCAGAGCCAGAGCAGCGTCTGGTGGAGTGTCTGACATCTGTCTATCACTCCTCACACACACACCGTGACCCGCCCCTCGCTCCGCTACGCAACCAGCTGCAACAGCCACCTAAAGAGAAACTGCCTGTACCGCCGCTGCCAACAACAGCATATTGACAATTCCGAACATCCGGGGTTTTCCAACATTACCCAGAATGCAACGCGCCTTGTCGGTGAAAACAACCGGCATTTTTGATAGCAATTTGCATACGTACCTCCGCAAATCATGCCTAAAAGTTGTCGTGCAGATGGTTGTTCCAACCATAATTTGCTGGAGCGGAAATTATCTTTCTTTACTTTCCCCACGTACCCTGTACGATGGAAAAAGTGAAACCGGACGGTTTGGAATGGATGCCAAGCAGGACTGCAGTCCTATGTAGTGAACACTTAAGTGGGAAGAATCGTTTTGACTCTTGATAAAATCAGCATTATTTTGGATTTCAGAATACTTTATATGTTTAGCTTCAACCATTGTCAATATAAATGCCATTAATTGACGATGTGACCAAAAGCCATGGGCTAGCACCAAGGGCGTAGGTTTGTTAATTAATAACATGTTTGCCCCAGAAGAAGAATGCGCAACAAACAAAACAAACGCATTTCCCTTGCCGTTCTGTGCACTGTGCGCAGAAACTTCACTACAGTTCTGCTTAAAATAAATATCAGCTGTGAGACATTTCAGAGAACAGTGACAAAAAAAATCTGAGGTGCATCCGTCATTTTGAGTTTACAATTCACATCCCTTAAAACTTGGTACAGACGTGCAGACATTTTCTACTTTACGCACAGAATTCAGATAACTGAATCAATCCAGAAAAGATTAGACTACTATGAGAGCATCTGACTGATTATCATCTCAGACCTGAACACTTAAAAGCATCGCTATCTGAGAGCTCAGCTGACAGCACCATGGAGAGTAGCGCATAGGTGCAACGGACACAAACCGATGGCGGTTTTAATTCAACCGGCGGGTTGGATCGGGATTTAATCTGGAGATAACTGCGGGTACCGGGTCGTGTTCAGAAATCATCTAAACAGGTTAGTAAAATTGGATAAGTGCAGGACTCTGCAACAGTAAACTGTATAGGCTACTTTTATTGCTATTATTTTGTATTTAACAATGGAAGAAATACAGAAATTAGATATGAAAGGATAAATTCTTGGGGCAACAATATTTACTTTTATGCAAGTTTTCATAGTAATCGAAAGACATTACTAATTAAAGCCTCTAAAATCTATTGAAAAACACCACCCTCCGCTCCTGCTTATGGTTTGTTTTCACCGACACTATCCACCATTTTGATTTGTGACGTAACTATGACGCTACGCCGGAATTGTCAATAAGATAACAAAAAAGAAGATGACCGAGGAGGACAAAAAGCTAAGAAGAAAGAAGTTGACAGAGCCCGAGAGGGAAAATATTGGTGTAGCCTTTGAGAGGTGGAGGGAGCTACGGGACCTGAAAACGTTTAAAACCAATTCCGAGTTGGCGATGTTTCTGCTTTACAGGTAATTACCCTTTGCTTGATTAATGTTTGTTTTGTTTTTTTGGTGTAGGTATTACAGTAAACCAGCGCGTGCGATCATCCGTGCACTCACAGCTAATGTTGTCATATGTGGTTTACTGTTAGGAAATATTCCCGAAAGTTTGTTTTCAAAGTCGCGTCAGCTGATTATATTTGGCAGCTGTTATGCCAGTAGTGCAGCCGAAATTATTTCTTTCTATAAATAAAGTGAATTGACTTGAATTAAACGCAGAATTCCAGGAAGAAGAGAGGAATTATTCTCATTATCTGTCATCTGCAGAAATACTCAGATGACTCTGCAATTGTCAGGTGTATCAGAGATGGACAAGAAGCTGAATACAGAGAGCTGGTGGACCGCTTTGTGACATGGTGTGGAAACAATCGTCTTACTTTGAATGTGAATAAAACAAAGGAGAGGATTGTAGATTTCAGAAGAAATAGGGATAAGTCAAACACTGTTTCCATCACGGGAGAAGAAGTGGAGGTGGTTGAGGATTATAAATACCTCGGAGTTCACCTTGACAACAGACTGGACTGGAGGTGCAACAGTGAAACCGTCTACAAGAAGGGACAGGGCAGACTGGACTTCTTGAGGAAGCTTAGGTAGCAGCAACATGTCAACAGAACTAAAATACAGCTATCATCTTTTACACACAGCAACTCACAATTCAACACACAAGTATCCGGTGATGTGATCAGACCAGTTGTGCAGGATAAAACTCTGTTCAGAGAGCACAGGTGGCACATGGGCATCTACTGTATTTTATTTGATCTACATTCAGCAATTCATATCACTCTCATCACAGTATTTTTTAGCTAAATACTCTTAAAATATTCCCTGTTACTTTAACTACATGCCCTGGATGCTTTGTCTTCGATTATTTGATGTAGTGTCTAACGAATGTTCTGTGGAGAATGTTTTTTACTTGTGTGTATGAGGTGATCACATTGTTTGGTTTTGAGCACATGACTGGTTTTGAGGTGATAGTTTGATTTTGACAAAAGTCTGGGGTTTGGTCAATGTAAATAAGATTTTTGGATTTGTGTTTATGGTTTTGTGAAAATGGGTGGAGGTTTCAAGAAATGTGTTTTAGCAAGTCGGAAAAAACTATTGTACACTATTGTGAATCTGAGAATTACAGTAATGTGCTTTTCATTTTGGTGTTTCAATTTTGCTTTATTTTTTTATTTTACTTTTTATCTACATTCAGCACTTTATATCACTCTAATCATGGTAATTTCTTGTTAAATAGACTTAAAATATTTCCTGTTACAGTAAATTAAAAAACACACAGTATCTTGTGATTAGCTTACACTGTTAACAGTAAGTATTTCAGTGGTCACTGAGTATAGCAGCTAGTAAATATTCATCAACACAATTCACATTTGAGTCGAATCTGTTTGCTCCAAAGATGAATGTGCATTAAATTCTCATCTTTCTGGCTTTTTGGGCTGATCAGCTCTACACAAAAAATAATTTGCCTTGTATTTATTTGAGATCCACTGAAGGCAGTGTTACCTGTACCACAGTTTGTGAACCATGAGGACATACAGGGTGGTTAAATGTTAGGTGATGACAACAGTCTGGCCCAGTTGTTTTAAAGTTAGACTCTGCATCTTTAGAGGGAGTCTTTTTTCAGACTTTGGTGACTCATCAGTTGCCCAAACAATGGCGAGGATTTAGTGGGAGTTTATTTCAGGGTATTGATTATTGTTACAAGATTGTCCAAGAACACTCTGTTTCACATAGGTTCCAGCTGTAGTTTCACAGCATTATAAATGTTACCATATACGGTGTTGTTATCCAGACATAAAGGAAAAAATCTATATTTAAAAAAAGCTCACACAATGTCCTTCATTAAGATCTCTGAGACTGGAGAGTCAGAGGGAGAAAAATGTCAGTTTAAAATGGCAAGCTACAACCAATTTCAGCTTTATCTGTGTGAGCTGAAAATAGGACTAGCTCTGGGAAGGGTAAACAAGGAAAATACTGTATGCATGACACAATGATGAAACAGCAAAAATGTTAGCTGTCTCTTAACTTGTTTATCATCCTTTAGAGGACACTCATCAATATATCCCAGCTAAAGTCACATTGTGTTTGGCTTTTCCAAGCAAGTAAACAGGTGAGTGCATGGATGAGGTTATATCTGAGTCAGAAAGACTGGGTTTTTAAAGCTGTCTGCGATTTGTCTCTGAGGTTGGAACTCGAAAACTGGAATGAAGTCACATCTGAGTTGAGAGCTTTCTATTTGCAAGATGGAAACCATCTAGATTGGCTAATCATTGCTATTAGTCCCAAAAAAGCCAAATAGTAATGTAATGTATGTAAGCCGAAAATGAACATGTTCATAAATGTGTAGTTCAGAGCAGCACTGGTTTAGAGAAACCATGAGAAGTGCTTATAGTTTATGTAGGCCATCTTCACTACATTTCATTTGTGTGAGGCCATGTTTTGACAATTATACTTGAAGTTCCTTGGCAAGCTCTGGCCTTCCTGAAATTCCAACTTCTTGTTGCATTATTCAAGGGCTCAGGTTACTGTTCATCCTGTAACTGGTGGGCTGCCAGTTCAAACCCTTGCTATATCTCAGGCCTTGTCTCCTTGGTCAAGACACTTCCCCCACATGCTTGCTGGCTCAGAGAATTTTCCTAATGAATGATTGTAATAATCAAAGGAATAAAGAGAATGTGCTGTTTCTCACCTCCCTGTTCCTGCCGGTAACACTGAATGATCATACAGGGAAAGATAAAGATATAACCGTTTGATAAAGTCAGCCCCTTGCTCACCCCACATTAATTAATCAGCTGAACTTCCTCTTAATACTACACATATCTCTGTGTGAGTGTACAATGAAGTTATTGGAACTCATGTATAAAGAAGTGCGGCATGCACCTGGCAAGAAGCGAGGTGAGAATATTGCGCCAATTGTGCTGCCAAGCTTGATAGTAATATTACTGCAATAACGAAAAATCCTAGGGGAGCGGGGCTTCAATCGAGATAAAAATAAAAAAAACAAGTTAAAAGGATTTTTTAAAACTCCACAAAGCAGAGGTAGCGCTAGACATTTTTATTTGTCATTTTGACAGACGATGTCAACAAAGTCTCGTCATAATCTATTTTTACCCATCAATTTTTAAAATGATAACATATTTAATAGTATTTATTTTTTTATTTATTTTAAATAATATTAAATACCAAGAAGTTGAACAAAAACTACATATAAAAAATTATATTAAATAAACGAATTGAATAGTTCACCTGCTGTGGCCTAAATGCACATTCTCACAACTTCCTCCTGCTCCGCATAGAACTGAAATGCTCACCCACATGTGTATAATCAAATAGGGGGATTGCTTCAGAGGCTATTGTCATGAGGTTTTGAATTTTTACCACAGACAGATGACTTCTCATGGGGGTTTAGATGTTGTTCTGGAGGATGAATCCACGCTCTGCTGCTACACTGGAAACTGGAAATAAATACCACTTCTGCCAAAGTTTTGAAACCAGTGTCAGTACACTGTCCAAGTCTGAGATGATGCTCTCATCGAAATCTTTAAAAAAAATCATTTAGCTACCTATACTCCGTGCGTAATGTTGAAAATGTCTGCGCATCTGCATCAAGTGGTCAGGGTTAAAGAGCTGAGCAGCGCCATATGGGGCTCCAGGCATTCAGCAAACCCCATAGCAAAGTCAAAAGTCCAGGAACTTCATCCTCTTCGGCGGATGAACCAGCAGCAGCGGTAGCGGCAGCTGAGAACGAGTCAGTGGATGATGGGGACAGCACTTAAGTGGAGAGAATAGGTAAAATAAAAAGTCCTGGTCCCCCCATACCCCCTTTATCCCACCATCCTGTAATCTTTTGTGAAAAACACCTGATCGTGCCACAGGCTGACCGCTTATGAATGACCAAAGCCTCCCTCTGCTTTGCGGCAAATTGGTGACATTGTTTTTTGAAACAGCCTTAGGACAGCTAAAAACTTATCTTTTTAAATCTGCTTTCGTTTAATTTTGTGTATTTTTATTTCGTTTGTTAAAGCACTCTTTGATTTCTATCTTGAAAGGTGCTATGTAAGTTTTACTTACTTACCTACTTACTTAAAAGTGACAAAATGCTCTGTGGAGGAAAACTAACATTAAGATTTCCCCCTGATGAAACATGGACAGATGAATCAAAATAAAGGACATACCTGGAAGAAAACTTGTTAGAGGCTTGAGACTCAGGTGGAGGTTCACCTTCCAGTCGTCATGATACTTTGACTTTGTATTCTAATCATTTTGCTTGGTTTTGGTTTAATTTCACATGGTATAATGCATGAAGTTCATCCTGTATGTACATGTTGATCTGAGTGGTAGTGTTTAGTTATTGTTTTCCTGTTTTATTCTGAAACCTATCTTTTCTTGCTTTTGCTTCACACGTATCAGACTTTTGCAGGATAAATCATAAAACCTGTGCTGACAATGTCCTCACTTGTGTGTTTTTATGTAGTTTCTGAGCAACAAATTCCTTTGTGAGGGGATCAACATATTTTACAGTCATTTATGGGCCTTAAGCCTAAGTGCTGCCCCATTGGGAGTACAAGGAAGATCCCAGTATGAGGGAGTATTTCAGGACAGAACTCTCTGTCAGCGTACCAGAACACGATGAAGTATACTGTACACAGGACAAATGGAAAGGACAGGGAGAAGGATTTTTTTCCTTAATTTCTTTCTTTAAATTATTTGGTTCATAAACAGGGAGCAGATCTACAATATATGAAGCAGTCAGAGACAAGAATTTGAGAAAAAAACAACTTGATCACTATCATTTATTTATTACTGAGGGTATTAATATAATAATTACTAATGAAAATGTAATACAATAGTTAATCAATTAAAAGCAAACAAACAAAAAGCAAACATAGGTAGAAATATAGAACAGACACAACTCCATTATCTGAGGCCGTTAGAATATCATTACTAGCAAGAGGATGAGCTGCTGCGCAAGACGATGAGCTGCTGCTGAGATCTCGCGAGAGCTGTGCGTAAGTAATATGGCGGTAAACTGGTAAAACAAACAGACTCGGGTAAAAACAAACCATAACATTTGAGCCAAATATAGCAAATGTTTAATAATAATAACCATTATTTTGTATTTCTCCATAAACAAACTGGACGAGGAAACCTTGCACAGCCTGGAAAGCTACTTGGACGAGTGCTTTGACAACATTGTTATGGGCAAGCCACAGAAATCCACCTCTGCTGTGCCGACAAGCACACCATCACAAAAAGGCACTCGTTCTTAGGCCAGCACCTCCACAATCTCTCCAGAGAAAAGCTACAGCGATGTCCTGGACTCAACAGATAAGAAGCTAACCAGCCTAGACGCTCGTCTGGGCCTGGTTGAGGTTCTCCATAAAGAATTTCAAGCTCTAAGGGAATCCCTGGAGTTCAGCCAACAACAGGTAGCATCGCTCGCTGCAGAAAACCAAACGCTTAGGGAGAGTGTAAAGAAACTCACCGAGGGGATGACGCGGAGAAAGGAAGAGGATGAAAGAAACTATCTTGGATATACAGGCCAGGGGAATGCGGGACAATCTTGTTTTTTCCGGGATCCCAGAACAGGCTGAGGACGACGCTGAATCCACCGTCCGAGATTTTCTCCAACATCAGTTAAAGCTCCCAAGCGACACGGTAAAAAACATCACTTTTCACCGCGTCCACCGGCTCGGAGGTAAGAAGCCCAACAACAGCCGGCCGCGACCTATTGTTGCTAAATTCAAGCATTACAAGCAAAAAGAGCAGGTCAGAGGCCAGGGCAAAGAGCTGCGGGGAACGAATTACAGCGTTAACGATCAATATCCGAAAGAAATCCTGGATAGAAGGCGCGTTTTGTTCCCAATCAGGAAGAAATATATCAGTGAAGGCACCAGAGCTACAGTAGCGGTAGATAAACTGTATGTTAATGGGCAGCTGTTCAGGGACCCCCAGCTTACTCCTTGGCTTTATTAGTCATGTAACACTGGTCAGATAAGAGTTGTTTTATCAGTCAACTATAATCTAATGTTAGCACAGCTCTGTAAAGTTATTTACATCCCTCAATGTGGGCGGGGCCAGGGCTAAGCACTGGGATACTGGCTAAGCACCGGGGGCCCCTCGTCGGCCGGTCCCTTGTCGGGTCCCTGCTGGGGGGTGGGGTGCCCCGGCTCCCCCGGGCCGTTTGCCGGCGGGGCCCGTGGGCTCGTCACTGCTGCCCCCCGGGCCCCTGCATAGTAGCCGCTGGATGTTCCCCAGGGGTTCTCATTCGCTCCTCTCTTGGGGGATGCGGTCCGCCCCGCCCGGGTCCGCCTGGGGCTCTGGCGGTCCTTTGGACGTCTTTGCTCTGATCTCCTTCATGTGTGCATCGATTCCTGGGAGACGGATTGATGTCTGCTCACACCAACTATCGAACACTCTTATGGAGAAACCTTATATGCACCAGCATGCTAACACACACACATAGATGTGGGGTCTCTGGTGTTTAAGGAAATATTATTGGGCTGAGGTTATCATTACTAGAGCTTGATTAATCGGTACCATGAGTTTTTCTGTGACATTGTTGTTGTATTTTTTTTTTCTATTTCTATTTTTGTGTGATGTGGTTGTGTAATTCTTAGTTCACAATGTTTGGTTGGTTTTGTCGATGTTCCTTTTTCGTGTTTTGTTTTGTTTTTCCCCCTCTCTCTGCCATCCTGTGGGTATGGAGGCAGACTTCAATGTCTTCCTGTGTTTTCTTTGTTCCCCTTCCTCTCTTGTACTTTCAACTCACCCTCTCTCTTGACTTTGTGTTTCCTACCTATCTTCTTCATCTTCCTTCTTTCTTCTCCTTAATTTTCCGTCTCCGTGTCCATAACATCAGGAAATAAAAACCCCAACAATTCATAATATAGATTTTTCACACATATATCAAGTGGAGAACTATAGCAAAAGCTGTACTGCTCCGCTTGTGAAAGTAAATCTGTTGGGCTTCTACTTGGTACTCAGACACCAATTCTGAGCTCCACACTGCCAAACAGGACACGTTTAAAAAAAAAAAGAAGCAAACATGAACAGTATTTTTGTTTGAAGGGTCCATCCCAACTTTTATGGCGTCTCTTCTTGTTAAGACCCAAACAGTATGTCGTAGCTCGCTGCTGATTCTAGTACCCGTATTTAGTAAAATTTTATTTAGGCATGCGTGATATATCATCATTAAAATCATCTTGGTATTGTTCCCATAAGTAAAACTGGGCTGATATTAAGAGCAAATCTTTATCTCCATCTCGTTGCCATTTATGTAGGCCTATGTGTTTTCGGGAGGGGGAGGAGAGGAGGTTGGCCATGTGGTATATGTTTGGGCATGTGACAGAGATGCAGCACAGAATTGGCTGTTTAACTGAAGCAGAGAAGCAATGTCAGCAGTCTTGTACGAAGTCTTTACGATATCGAAGGGTTCAAACTTTAGGGATACACCAGTATGAACTTTTGGGCGGATATCGATATCCAATATTAAAGCAACACAAAAGAGTTTTTTTAACCTTAAAATATTGTTTCTGAACTCGTGTCAGTGGTTGATCAACTCATAACAGGGTGAAAAGGCACTTCTGCATTCGCTTTGCGGCCCTCTACCGGCCATAAAAGCACTATGTAACTTTGGGTCTTTGTGTAGCGTTTTTTTTTTAGTTCAAATGTGACTTGCTTTACAGCAGGCTTCACAAAAGCCGGTAGGTGCAGCGTCCTGCAAGGCTCTCTGGGTGGAGCATACTCGGCAGGTACATATAAATGGAAGATACCTAGCAGCAGGTAGCTTGAACAATTGTCATCATGACGGAGCCGAAATTGTATTCATCTGTACACCGGTGTTCCGACTATCTGTGCTACCCGCATGCACATTTCGATGTTACGTCACAATTCGCTTACTCAGCAAATCTGTCATCAAGAATTCCTATCTGGAAGATCCATTTCGTCTGTTTTATTTCTTTGAAGTTTACGGTGAGTTTTATTCAAATTATTTTATTACTGGCTAATTTTTATTCAAAATATTTTAAGGCTTTCCTTAAGCTACTAGTTTCAAGTTTACATGACAGCCCTTGTAGCCTATGTTAGTTTCACTTCTGTGATATCGTTACACTGCATGTAAACATCCATACATCCATCCATCCATCCATTTTCTTCCGCTTATCCAGGGTCGGGTCGCGGGGGCAGCAGCCTAAGCAAAGAGACCCAGACTTCCCTCTCCCCAGCCACTTGTTCCAGCTCCTCGGGAGGAACCCCAAGGTGCTCCCAGGCCAGCCGAGAAACATAGTCCCTCCAGCGTGTCCTGGGCCTTCCCCTGGGCCTCCTCCCGGTGAGACGTGCCTGAAACACCTCACCAGGGAGGCGTCCAGGAGGCATCCTGACCAGATGCCCGAGCCACCTCAACTGACTCCTCTCGATATGGAGAAGCAGCGGCTCTACTCTGAGCCCCCTCCGGATGACTGAGCTTCTCACCCTACCTCTAAGGGAGAGCCCTGACACTCTGCGGAGGAAACTCATTTCAGCTGCTTGTATCTGTGATCTCGTTCTTTCGGTCACCACCCAGAGTTCGTGACCATAGATGAGGGTAGGAACGTAGACCGACCGGTAAATCGAGAGCTTCGCCTTTTGGCTCAGCTCTCTCTTCACCACGACAGACCGGTAGAGCGTCCGCATAACTGCAGATGCCCCACCAATCCGTCTATTGATCTCCCGCTCCATTTTTCCCTCATTCGTGAACAAGACCCCCAGATACTTAAACTCCTCCACTTGGGGAAGGACCCCATCCCCGACACGGAGGAGGCACCCCACCCTTTTCCGGCTCAAGACCATGGCCTCGGATTTGGAGTTGCTGATTCTCATCCCAGCCGCTTCACACTCGGCTGCGAACCGCTCCAGCGAAAGCTGTAGATCACGCTCCGATGAAGCCAACAGGACCACGTCATCTGCAAAAAGCAGAGACCCGATCCTGAGGCCACCAAAACGGATCCCCTCAACGCCTTGGCTGCGCCTAGAGATCCTGTCCATAAAAGTTAGGAACAGGATCGGTGACAAAGGGCAACCTTGGCGGAGTCCAACTCTCACTGGAAACAAGCCCGACTTACTGCCAGCAATGCGAACCAAACTCTGGCACCAGAGACCTAACAGCCCGTATCAAGGGGCCCGGTACCCCATACTCCCGGAGCACCCCCCACAGGGCCCCCCGAGGGACACGGTCAAACGCCTTGTTGGGCGAACTCCCACGCACCCTCCAGGACCCTGCTGAGGGTGTAGAGCTGGTCCAGTGTTCCACGGCCAGGACGAAAACCGCATTGTTCCTCCTGGATCCGAGGTTCGACTATCCGTTAGACCCTCCTCTCCAGAACCCCTGAACAGACCTTACCAGGGAGGCTCAGAAGTGTGATCCCCCTGTAGTTGGAACACACCCTATGGGAACAGGGAACTGCCCCTGATGTCCACGCAATATTGCAGAGCCGAGTTAACCAACACAGCCCCACAACATCCAGAGCCTTGAGGAACTCCGGTCGGATCTCATCCACCCCCGGAGCCTTGCCACCGAGGAGCTTTTTAACGACCTCGGTGACCTCAGCACCAGAGATTGGAGAGCCCGACCCCAAGTCCCCAAACCCTGCTTCCAGATTGGAAGGTGTGCTGGTGGGATTGAGGAGGTCTTCGAAGTATTCCATCCACCGACCCAAAACGTCCCGCGTCGAGGTCAGCAGCACACCATCCCCACTGTAAACAGTGTTGGTGGCAGACCGCTTTCCCCCCCTGAGACGCCGGATGGTGGACCAGAATCGCTTCAAAGCCGTACGGAAGTCAATTTCCATGGCCTCTCCAAACTCCTCCCACGCCCGAGTTTTTGCCTCAGCAACCATCCGAGCCGCATCCCGCTTGGCCTGTCGGTACCTATCAGCTGCTTCAGGGGTCCCACAAGCCAAAAAGACCCGGTAGGACTCCTTCTTCAGCCTGACAGCATCCCTTACCGCCGGTGTCCACCAGCGGGTTCGGGGGTTGCCGCCGCGACAGGCACCGACCACCTTGCGGCCACAGCTTCGGTCAGCCGCTTCGGCAATGGAGGCGCGGAACATGGTCCACTCGGACTCGATGTCCCCCGCCTCCCCCGGGACGTGTTCAAAGTTCTGCCGGAGGTGTGAGTTAAAGCTCCTTCTGACAGGAGACTCTGCCAGAGGTTCCCAGCAGACCCTCACAACACGTTTGGGCCTTCCAGGTCTGTCCGGCGTCCTCCCCCACCATCGGAGCCGACTCACCACCAGGTAGTGGTCAGTGGACAGCTCAGCCCCTCTCTTCACCCGAGTGAAGAATCATTCAGTTCATTATTATTCATTATTCATTATTATTCAGTTCATTATTCCATTATTACAAAGTTTAAAAGTTTTATGTCTAAGAAAACCCAGCAAATTGCATCGAGTTATTGACTTGCAGCATTCACTCCTCCCTAATTCTGGTCAGATTTAAGAAACAGTCCTGCTCTCCAGATTTCTGATCTCAATGAAATGCGACAGAATTGGCAAAACGACCAAATTAAAGGTTTTGAATCATGTTTGTTTTTTTGTCACAAAAGTTGCATTAATATAGAATGTGTTGGTAATGAAGAGCCCATTGACCCCCCACGCAAAGGTTTTCCTACACTGATCTACCTTCATCAACCCTTGGCATCATTGTTGCCACGAGATTCTGTGTGAGTGACATAACAGACCAAATTTGTTGGATAGACATGCTATGCACAATAGACAGTTCTCTGACAGAAACTCTTGGCTAAATCCATGAAATGACTTAAAGATGTTTAGACAACAACAACACTGTCTGCCATAATCAGATGTCCTGACAGAAAAAGCTGAATTGTAGCCCGGAACATCGAGGAGACAAAGGGAAGTCAGAAATTCCTGCAGAGGCTCTTGCCATAGCAACCCTGACCTTGATAAGCAGTTTAAGAATAAACTAAATTGAGTCTGTGTACATGTCTAAGTAGAACTCTGTGTTACACTAGAACTTGGAACCTGCAGTTTTATATTTTCAGTATTGACCCTTTGCACGTACGTCACCTGATCACGTGTTGTCGCCATGACGGACGGCAGAAGTAAACATACGCTAGTGACAAAATAGAAGTAAACAAGCGGTAAAATTGGAAAAGAAGACAGACTGTGGTTAGTTTTAGTTTTTCTAACTTCAGTTATGACTACTTCTTGTCATTAAGATGTAATGCAGTGGTCGGTTGAGGTCAGTCACCTTGTAGGTCTACACAAAGAGCGGTATTTGGAGAAGGTGAAGATAGGGAAGAGAAGGGTTACATACTGACTCGTACCTTTTCCCTCCTGGCGTATTCACGGACTTAACTAAATCGTCACGCCTGCCTGACTTCACTCCACACGACCTGTACCACTATGTTATCAACGGAGTATCCCCATACACCGGTGCTGATCTTAAGGCGTACAAAAGTCTATACGCTTACTAGTTTTTTGTTGCTGACTGGATGACTGGGACGCGATGCTACGCTCACGAGGGGGAAAGGTACCTCATAATGGCAAAAGTAAGACATTAAAATTTGTTATAATATTGTATAAGTAATAGTTTTACATGTGTGTTACATTAACATAGAACACGCTGTTTTAACGGGATTTTTGAATACGGGATAATTCCGTTTTTTACGGGACGGTTGGCCACCCCAACTGACTAAACCGTTAGTAATGTCAGCTTAGTCAGGGTGTCATAGATGACTGTAGATGTTCTAAAAATAAAATAAATAAAAAAGAAAACAAGAATCTTACCGTGCAAAAAATGTTCACTGCAAATCCGTGAGTACTTAGGATAGTCCTTCCGATTGATAGCTGCTAGCCGTCTTCTATTTTCATCTCCAGGCATACGGTAAAATGCTACATTAGCTTTATACCCTTGCCTGTTAGTGCAACCCACCGCACAGCAAGATATGACCATCTTTTTATCATGACAACCATACGAATAACAAGAAAATGTTCTCCAACATGCCGTTTGCCGCAAACCAGCTGTTTATGTACTGTACTTCCGCCGTCCGTCATGGCGCTGGCCAAAAAGCGCTACGTCACATGCAAAGGGTCAATAAACAATAGTAGGCCACTCTGAACATCCGGATCCTGATAAAGCCAAGTGCAAAGCCTTACTCGGCTATGTAAGTGTAAAGGTTTCCCCACGGACAGTCTACACTCTGACCTACAAACCCAAGCAAACAGACTCATAATAACAGCTTACAGAACTCAGCCAATAAAACGGCTTTTCTTTGCCTGAGAACAAAGAAAAAGCTCCATCTTGAACCAGACTGTGGCTTTTTTTTTCTGAATCAAACCATAAGCTGTCTGACCAAGTAGGAGAACGGACAGTTTACATGTATTGTTAATGTTGCTCAACATAAAGTCTAGACAGAAGGCCCAAACAATACCTAGGCTAAAAAATGAAGACATGTTACACCCAGACCTGGTACCCCGGTCTTATTGCCTGTCAGTGGGAGCTGAAGGCAGAAAGTGGGACCAAATGGTTAACATTGTTTTTTTCAATTTGCTGCTATCAACCACAAGGTGAGGTCACTTAGTGCTTTTTATGAATTTCCTAATCTGATGTTCAAAAGTAAATACAATCACAGATTTCTAAAAGTTTAGTCTTGTCTGAAACAATTTCTCTGAAGGGGATCCCAAAAGTATTATTATTAATATCAGTCTGAATCAAAGTCAACCAATGACTGCCCTGTTTGCCTTAATATGTATAATTAATAAACAGGTATTATTATTATCATCATTATTATTATTATTATTATTACTAAAGGTGTAATGAGATCTTGTGGCATGTGAGCTACTGGTATTAATAGGCCATGATAAAGCCATGTTTCATGAAGTGCCATCTAGTTGCTGTCAGCATGTGACTATCTGGTAAAATATCTGCTACTGTAGCTTTTGCAACAAGCATTAGATACGACAGTGACTGCTTCAAACTCCATTGGTGGTGCGTTAACAAATGGTGGTCTAGGCTAGCCCATCCTTCTTCTTCTGTCTTTTTTTGTTTTCATAACCATATTTTTTTGTTTTCATAACCATATTCATACAGTAGTTGAGTATTTGTCAGGGATTACTTTTGCATTTAGGTAAAATATGATCAATCAGATTTTATAAAATATTTTGCACGTATAGCACCGTCTAGCAGTGCTAGCCTAGAGCCACCACTACTATACACTGATTTTTGATTCTTTAAAACACAGTTTCTAACTTGTGAGACTTACTCTATTTGTGAAAACAATCTAATTTTGTCTCATTCTCGTAAACCTAACATAAGTATTGCTTCACCACTAATTATTGCATGTACATTCACAATGTACTTCTTACCATGTACAAGTGCTCCATCTAATCTTTAGAATATTTCTACAAATTTCAAAGGCAACAGAAAGAAGATGGGTTCTGACCTGGTTTGATCTGAGGATTTGATGAATCGGCAGAAAAACACAAGGATTATCATGGCTGTGTCAACCCGTTTGTCTTACTCATCACTGAAACACAGCAGCGCACGCAACTGCTATTTTTCCCCAGCACATTTGTTAGAAACCACCAAGATTGGATTTACTTGGCTCTGCCAAACCAGTTTTAGGACAGTCTAGTCTCTAGAGAGATTCACAAAATGCCACTAAAAAGACAGGAGAGAGCAGATGAGGTTCAGATTTCCATTTAGGTGTGACCAAAATGGACAAGATTAGAAATGGGTCTATCAGTGCACAAGTTGTAATTTGGAGCTGTCCACATGGAGAAAAGGTTACTGTTTAGACGAGACAACAGTTGAGCTGTTTAGAAGAATGTTCATTGCCAAGCAGGGTACTTGTAGCATCAAGCTGTGGCGCTGTTTTGCTTCCAGTGGTACCGGTGCATCATACAAAGGGGAATAATAAAGAAGAAGTACTTTCTAATTCATCTCCACTTAAAGCGGCAGTCCGGAGTATTTGAGCGAGAGAGATGTTTTGAATCCGACGTACCAAGGCCCCTCCCAAAACACTCCCCCCTTCCCTCCCTCCAGCCCTACCGCAGCAGTTGTGCACGCGTATCACCTGTGGCGATCTGGCAATACAGCGAGTCAAAGAAGTAAGCAGGAAGCGCTATTGAGGAACACCCGATTGTAGTTTTGCTATGGACATTTTGGAGGTGAGCAACTTCTACATGACTGATGCTCGCTCAGAATATGGCGACTGTAAACGGGAAGACACAGAGTGGTCTGTGTGCACGGCCCCATGTTCACATGATCTACATGCAAGTTCATTGACACCCGACAATGATGAAACTCGAACTCTATTGACTAAAAAAATTCGGCGCTCAGTGTGAAATGCAAAGGGGTCTACAGGAGGAAGGTGGGATTAAGAAAAAAAAGTGTTATGGAGCACTAGCTTTTTATCATAGTATTGAACCCCACTATCATTTTAAAGATTTATAAAACTTTGATACATAAATATAATCTCCGGACTGCAGCTTTAACAGCTAGATGGTGGAACCCTGAACAGAATTGGCGGTTCCAACAGGACAGTAATCCGAAATACATCCAAATTGGTTTTGAATATATACAGACCGTTTCAAAAAAATTAGAATATCATAAAAATGTTTATTTATTTCCATAATTCCATAAAAAATATTAAACTTCCATAGACTATAGATTCAGGGCCCACAACTTAAATGATTTCAAGTATTTAGTTGTTTATTTGTACATAATTTGGACTTCCAGCTCATAAAACCCACGAAAATAGGAATTCAAAAAAAAAAAAAAACTGTGAAAAAAATCACCATTTACTTCTCAGTTTTTGCAGAAAAAAGGAAATAAATTAGGATCACATCAACTCAGTCAAAACATGGCTTCACTTTGATTCAATTGTCTCAGTTAGGTTCAATATGGGGAAGACTGCAGACTTGACAACTGTCCAGAAGACCATCATTGACACCCTCTGTAGGATGGGTAAGCCACACAAGTTCATAGCTAAGGAGGCTGGCTGTTCACAGAGTGCTGTGTCCAAGCATATCAATTGAAAGTCTAGTGGAAGGGCAAAATGTGGCAGGAGAAGATGCACCAGCAGAAGAGCTGACCCTGGGCTTCAGTGGATTATCAAAAAGCAGGAATAAAAACACTGGACATTCAAATTAATTTGAAGAGTTCGCCCACCATTTAAGTTTTGAAAGACATGGCTATTGACAAAGTTAAAACACAGGTTTTATGCATATTGGAGAGATCGATGTTACACAGCTGTATTTTGTAGTAAAGTCACAGCTGTGTGGAATATTGCTGTGCCCATTTGTGACTGAGGAATGGCCAGAGTTTATAAGGAAATTGTTTTTGAATAAGCAACCAGGTCTTCACTTCGGCTGTTCGGCCACCACCAGAACTTTGCGGTCTAAGGCCCTCTTCCCAAGGACTCCCTTTGCCCACCCATGTTGGGTGTTTTCGTCTTTTTGGACTTTATGACGTCTTGTATCCGCGGTTGAGGGGGAGATAATGTCGTGATGTTTCCCTGTATGATTTTTTCCTGTTCCCCTGTGATTTATCCCAATTGTTTCCCCTTCCCTAAATACCCTGGTGTGTGTATATGGTCCCCTGTTTCTTCAGTTCTCCGCTAGTCATATGTCTGTTCGTTATGTTCGTCAACCTAAACCATAATAAACATCGTTTTTCATCTTGGCCTGGCTGCAATTGGGTCCTCATTCCACCAACTCCTGACAAACTGTCTCTAAGACTGAACTGACTGAGTTTTTATTTCTGTATATAAACTGAATCCCGAAAATGCCCTGAGACAACATTGGTTTTCAATTGGTGCTATGTGAATGTTTGCTATCATACATACAGTGGCTTGCAAAAGTATTCGGCCCCCTTGAACTTTTCCACATTTTGTCACATTACAGCCACAAACATGAATTTATTTTATTGGAATTCCATGTGAAAGACCAATACAAAGTGGTATACACGTGAGAAGTGGAACGAAAATCATACATGATTCCAAACATTCTTTACAAATAAATAACTGAAAAGTGGGGTGTGCGTAATAATTCAGCCCCCTTTGGTCTAAGTGCAGTCAGTTGCCCATAGACATTGCCTGATGAGTGCTAATGACTAAATAGACTGCACCTGTGTGTAATCTAATGTCAGTACAAATACAGCTGCCCTGCCTCAGAGGTTGTCTAAGAGAATGTTGGGAGCAACAACACCATGAAGTCCAAAGAACACACCAGACAAGTCAGGGATAAAGTTACTGAGAAATTTAAAGCAGGCTTAGGCTACAAAAAGATTTCCCAAGCCTTGAACATCCCACGGAGCACTGTTCAAGCGATCATTCAGAAATGGAAGGAGTATGGCACAACTATAAACCTACCAAGACAAGGCCGTCCACCTAAACTCACAGGCCGAACAAGGAGAGCGCTGATCAGAAATGCAGCCAAGAGGCCCATGGTGACTCTGGATGAGCTGCCGAGATCTACAGCTCAGGTGGGGGAATCTGTCCATAGGACAACTATTAGTCGTGCGCTGCACAAAGTTGGCCTTTCTGGAAGAGTGGCAAGACGAAAGCTATTGTTAAAAGAAAACCATAAGAAGTCCCGTTTGCAGTTTGCCACAAGCCATGTGGGGGACATAGCAAACATGTGGAAGAAGGTGCCATGGTCAGATGAGACCAAAATGGAACTTTTTGGCCAAAATGGAAAACGCTATGTGTGGCGGAAAACTAACACTGCACATCACTCTGAACACACCATCCCCACTGTCAAATATGGTGGTGGCAGCATCATGCTCTGGGGGTGCTTCTCTTCAGCAGGGACAAGGAAACTGGTCAGAGTTGATGGGAAGATGGATGGAGCCAAATACAGGCCAATCGAGAATCTGTGGGAAGATCTGAAAACTGCTGTTCACAAACGCTGTCCATCTAATCTGACTGAGCTGGAGCTGTTTTGCAAAGAAGAATGGGCAAGGATTTCAGTCTCTAGATGTGCAAAGCTGGTAGAGACATACCCTAAAAGACTGGCAGCTGTAATTGCAGCAAAAGGTGGTTCCACAAAGTATTGACTCAGAGGGCTGAATAATTACGCACATCCCACTTTTCAGTTATTTATTTGTAAAAAATGTTTGGAATCATGTATGATTTTCGTTCCACTTCTCACGTGTACACCACTTTGTATTGGTCTTTCACGTGGAATTCCAATAAAATTGATTCACGTTTGTGGCTGTAATGTGACAAAATGTGGAAAAGTTCAAGGGGGCCGAATACTTTTGCAAGCCACTGTACATACATACATTATACACATATGTATATTTTTGACCCTGTGTACATGGGAGGAAATCCACATTAAATCCATACTTGTGCACAAAGTTCTTGTATTTAAAATGAGTTGAAAGATTATGTTGCTTCATGATCCCAGTCTCAAAAAAAAAAAAAAAGAGAAAATGACCGAATCCTTACAGTCAGGTTGAACACCAGACAACAAAACAGCTCTAATATGTTACTTGAGGATGGCTGACCTGACGTGACTCAGCTCTGGTTTCTGGAAACGGCCGTACACTGGCTGATCAGATCTCTCTGTGATCCTCATTAGTCATAAAGGCTTCAACTGCCACCCCTCCCCTCGGCATCACATTCAAATGTATCAGTGTGAGACAAGTGCACATCATATAGGACAGGACAGAGTTAACAACCACCCATATAATCAGCATGACACAATATCAGCCATATATCTGCACTACTCACACATCTGCAGTAAACCCATGCGTTTGACTCATGCTCTTGTTTCTGCCTGAAGCTATGAATGTTACCAGGTTTCTAAGAGATCCACCATACATTGTTAGCCTGTGTTGTTTCTGTTTACTGCAAGCCTAAAGTCCAGCTGTTATTTACACACGCCACCAGGTTAATGACATGTATTAGAGGGTTAATTAGAGCAAAGTTCAAATGTAAACATGTCAAAGCTGCTACACTGGCAACAGAACAGACAGATCCCACACCAGTATCCATCAACTATAAAATAGCCCATACCACAATACACAGAATGCAACCTCACACAAGCCTACTACTACTACAAAATACTAGGCTAAATACTGAACTCAAAGATGAAGCTGTTGACCAGCTCATCCAGAAAAGTAGAGAGTGAGGTAATTACTAGCTTTAACAGGCTTTAAGTGTCCATGCTAAGAGGTCATTTCTCACTCAATGGATGATGAAGCTACTTGCACACACTCATTTACTCCATATAATATGAGGGGGAGAAACAATCTTGTTTTTCTAAGTCTAAAATATTTCCACAGAAAGCAAAGTAAATCAACATGTTTTGTGCTCACAGTGGAAACTTAAAGTAATCTGACCAACAGTGCCCCCATTTGGTCAAGAAACATTGCTACCAGTTGCAATGCGAGTACACTGAGGCTTGGTTTACAGCATGTGGACCTAATGAAATTAAAGCACAGCTGGGCAGAGGGCCTCAGTCACAATGACTGCAGCTTGGATTCTTTTCAGCATCCCATAGCTTCTGCTTAGTGATGCTTCCTGGAGGAGCACACATCAGGTAAACGCAGAATAAGAAAGGACTTACTGTGGAGTTCCTGCTCACGGTGTCAGACACCCCATTACTGCCCGATTCCCATATCGAGGCGCTTAATCCTCTGCTGCTGCTGCTACTGAAGGTTTCCTGGGTGGAGCTCCGTGAGAGAGCCTCCTGAGTGGAGCTCCGCAACATGCTAGAGCAGCCTGGTTTAGAGCCTACATTATATGATTCAGTCACGTCTTTAGTTCGACTGCGATAGCTCTGCAGGGCACTGGTGGAGGAGTAGGCGGAATCATCACTGAGGCTCAGAGACGATAAGTCCCTGCTCAGGTCACTCTGGGAAACAGATTTTCTTCTGTTGAGTGAGATGCTGGAGGCCGCCGGTGAAGAAGCGAGGTAGCTGGACTGGGCCGGGTAGGAACTGTGGCCTGAGTAGGCGGACCCTCCACTCAAGCCTGGCACTCTATAGCTCTTGACGGGGGTTCTGCTGAGGCTCTCACTCCGTCGGCTGCTGCTGCTACTCCCGAGGATGTCGGTACGTGGGATGGTTCGACACCGGTCTCGGTCGGGGTCCGAGGTGGCGCTGTAGTTGCGGCGGCGGGGGATGGAGCTGCTCAGGTAGCTGGACGAGTAACCTGAGGAGGTGGGGGACCTGTAGGTGGACAGCCGATCCCGCTCGCTGTAGGAGCTAAGGCCTGGGGTCAGAGAGGAGCTGTAGGAACTATAGTGGCTGGTGTAGGAAGAGCCACCATAGCGTTTGGGGGTGGAGGAAACACGGGACATGCTGCTGCTGGTTTCTCAGCCACGGGGAGGGTGAACCTCTGGAAGACTGCATCGACTGTAGACACAGCAAAAAGACATGAGCAATGTATTAGTTCATCAGCAACAATGGAATCAATACCAACCAGAGGTGTAAACTCGAGTCACGTGACTTGGACTCGAGTCAGACTAAAGTCATTAATTTTATCTCTTTAAACTTGACTTACATTTTTTTTTCAAAGACTTTGACTTGGACTTTTACACCAATGACTTGGGACTTGACTCGGACTTAAACCCATTTACTTGAAAAGACTTGATATTTTACCCAATATCTCGAGTTTAAAACATCTATTATTTCAAAATTGCACACTTTTACTTCATTTCACTCATCCCGTCTTAAACAGAGATTGTCACTCTTTACGAATGTGTGCAAGAGCTGCAGAGCAGCCAATCACATTACCAGATTTTTTTTTTTAAACCTCTGTCTCTGGAGCCAACGACAAATTCTTTCTGGTATAAAAACTACGTAGTAGTTAACAGAAACGCAGAGCAATATGTGAAATAAGCAAGAAGAGATTTAGAGACACAGAAGGAACAACGTCCAACTTCTTTCGATAATTGAAGTTCCATAAAGAATTGTATGTCGTGATTTTTTTCCTACGATGCAATAGCTGGCTTTAGCTAACTCCGTTTAATGATCACATTTTCTCCGGGCTACGCTGATGATACTGTTTGGCTTGAACATGTATGCTATTTTTGTCATGGTCTTTGTACATATACAGATTGTACACCACTGGAAAGCTAAGATTCTTGTGATTCCAATGGTGTATGGCAATTAAGGATACAATCATAACTGTAGACTGTTGTATTCTACTTTTCTGGGGCTATTTTTTATTATGCAGTACATATCTGCATACATATGTTTTAACTATATCTTTAAGTAAGGTTTAGAAGTAATAGGCCTGTTTATATTATTCAGGGTAGTAAAACATGACTCTTTACCAGTATTTTATAGGGTTAAGGTTTTAAGTAAATAAACTCTTGAGTAAAGATATGAACTGAAAGCAGGGAGGATCGGTTATAACTCTAGTTCATGGTACGGTCAGGAGAAAATAAATGACCTGTCAAGATGTAGAAGGAGGAGAGAGGAGTCATGTGATATGTTCTTTGTTCTTCTGTAATAAAAATGGTACACCCTGGTAGAGAAGCGAGTCAGATCTTTTCTGGCTCCCATCTGCAGGTGCGTCCACTGTGAAACAGATATCTGTTTGTGTGTGTTGTTTTACTCTCTGTCTCTCAGTTCTGGGTCTTATTTTGAAACAGTTCCCGCCGGGGTTTTGGAGTTCGGCGCCCCCACCTCTCTGAGTAGAAAGTGAGTTGCAGAGCATATTACGGTACGAAGCCGACAAGACACAGCAAGCGGTTTTGATAAACTACTCAGAAAGCAAAATAATGTGAAACTCAACGTTCGTAGCCTCTAATAATAAACAGAACCGAGCCACCTCGAACAAAAACGGTCCAATAAAATAGTTAGTCCATGACAAGTCTGATGTCTACAATCCAACGTAATCTGCAGCTGAAAATCTTTTTGATTTCCTTCCTTATGTATCGTAGTTCCATTAGCATACAAATAACACGGCGCCCTTCTTCTTCTTTTGATATTAGTTTAGTTAGGTAAAGAACTGAGTTGCACCTTCTGGACTGGAGTGACGACAGAATACTTTTAATGTCTATATTCTAAAGTAAATACCTGTGACTCCAAAAACTCAAAATATCATCTTGAAAATTACTTTTACCATACTCTTTTGTTAAATCTCTTTAATCGTTAACTGTGTATCTGTTAAACTGTGGTTTAAAGGAAGACTATTCTAATTAGCTAAGTTTGATTAAACTGTACCACATAGAGGTGTGTGTTCAGAACTACTTTTTGCCCATTTTCTAAGTTTAGTTGCACTTTTTTCATCAAGTGTTGAAATAAATAAAGATTTTAAAAGTAATACATGGTTTAGGATTTAAGGGGGGTGGGGGGGGGGGGGGGTATTATGCAAAATTGACTTTCTGAAGCTTAATATTCTGAGAACCTGTCTTTCCCTCATTAAAAACATGCCTGAAGTGTTGCTTTGACCCATTCACTCATGTTAGAGTAATCTTTGAGTCTCTGCTGGTAGTTCTCGGGGTTGCTGAAACGCCTGCTCCCACTTATCCCCGCCTTTTTTACCCATCTCCTCCTCCGACCTTACATACTCAGCCGAGAGCCTCGCACCTGCAGACCTCCCCTAAATTTCTTTAAAGTGGATTTGGATATATGACAGACTTTTAAAAGACTTAAGTTGACAATTTTATTGGAGTGTGCTATAGAAGGGTAATATGTGCCTGGAAGAAGCATAATACCCCCCTTTAAGTTGAACATATACTTGCATTGTTGTTTTAAAAAATGTCTCGAAATTCGAAATTTGAAATTCGAAGTTTAAGACTTGGGACTTGACTTGAAACTTGCTTGTCTTGACTTGAAACTTGACTTGGACTTGCCTGTATTTACTTGAGACTTGGTTTGGAATTTTAGGATAACAACTTGAGACTTGACACTTGCAAAACAATAACTTGGTCCCACTTCTGATTCCAACACTAGCGCAACACAGCGGGCAAGAGTAGCCCATCGTTCATCTGTGCCTCCATGAACACAGAACAAAGTGACTCACAAATGTATCTGCCATGACATCATATCTGCTGTCAGCCTGCATCATCAGAACCAAAAACTGAACCCCAATGTG
This sequence comes from Valencia hispanica, assembly GCA_963556495.2. Taxonomy (NCBI): domain Eukaryota; kingdom Metazoa; phylum Chordata; class Actinopteri; order Cyprinodontiformes; family Valenciidae; genus Valencia; species Valencia hispanica. The sequence continues at coordinate 51,083,017 of OY747700.1, read as the reverse complement.
CACTCATCAACCTGCCTTTAAGATTCTGTCAACATTTTTGGCCACTTTACCTACATTTATTGATCACATCTCCTTCACATTGCTGCAGCCCAATTTTCCTCCCAACATTCATGGCCCATCAGCTACTATTTACTAACAGCTGTTTTTATATGCTTGGTTCAAAATTCAGCAGGAACTGAAGAGACAGGGAGGACACAAATGAGAGGTGAGGGAATCTCTTTCTTGGCCCACTGGGGAGTTGGTAGAGCAAGCTGCTGCATTTGCACTGCCCTGACAGAAACTTGGACCTGCAATACATATGTTACTCCACTAACCACACACTTTGTAACCTTGGAAACTACACACCATAAATATTGTAACTGCAGCTTCAGAGTACTTGAAAGGTATTTGAAGCTAAACATAGTGTCATAGTGTAATAGTTTCTGAGTAATATCATACTTCTCCAACCTCCAATTCTGGACTTGCCCAAGGATCTCCGCTTTTAATATGTCTTTGAACATCTGAAAGAGTAATGTTCTATCCATCATCTAAAAATAGAAAGTGGATGTATCAACTGCAGACCTACAAAGACATGGCCATTAACTGACAGGCAGAATAAAAAGAGCATTAATAAGAGAAGCTGCCAAGAGGCTCATAGTAACTCTCCCACTCACGTAGGAGGATTTGTTGGCAGAATGTGGCCTTTATGGAAGAGTGGGTAGAAGAATTTTATAAGAAGTCCAGTTTGCTGCTGCAAAAATCCATAAAGGGGACATAGCAAACATATGGAAGAAGGTGCTTCGTTCAGTGGAGACCAAAATCCAGTTTTTGGGCTACATGAAAAATGCTGTGTACTGTGGGAAAGTAACACCCTTCATCCCCACAATAAAACATGGTGGTGGGGGCATCATGCTATATGGGGATGCATTTCTTCACCTGTGATAGGACAGGACTCGTCATTCTTGATATGAAAAGGAATGAAGCTAAATACGTGGCAAAACTGGAGGAAAACCAGTTAGAGGCTTTAAAAGAGTTGAGACTCACCTTCCAGCAAGACAATGACCCTGAGCTACAACAGCCTGAACTACAGTGTTTGGCTGTTAAACCATGGCTTAGATCGGGGACGTAAAACTCCAGTCCTCGAGGGCTGCCTGGTCCTACACAACTGAATCAAATGGCTGAATTACCTCCTCAGTATGTAGTGAAAATATATAGACCCACTTATTTGATTCAGGTGTGTTCAAGTGGGGACTGGTCTAAAACTTGAAGGATGCTGGCCATCTAGGACTGGAGTTTGACACCTCTGGTTTAGATCAAAAGATATTCACGTGTTAGAATGACCCAGTCAAAGAACAGACATAAGTCCGACTGAGAATCTCTATCAAGACTTGAAATGTGATATTTACAACTGCTCTCTATCCCTTGAGCTGGAGCTATTTTGCAAATGATGAGCAGAAATGCAAAAAAGGTCCCTCTCTTGATGTGAAAGGCCAGTAGAGACTTAAAGCTGTCTAATTGCAGCTAAAGGTGGTACTATTAAATATTGACCCAGAGGGGTTATAACAAGCAACTATGGAATATGTTCCATTGGGATTTAAATCCTGCTTGCTGGAAAAATCAACATGAACCCTAATTTCATGCACCTTTAACTTTAAATGCAGGTCATTAAGTCAAGGAGATTATTTTGACACCTCAAGATGAATATTTCCTCTCTGTCATACCGTTTTATCCCCTGTCCCTGCCACCTTCAAGATGTCTCTCCAACAGATGTCTAAAGGTGGAGTCTGTGTGAGAGGTGGAAGTAATGGCTGGCAGCACAGCATGTTCCTGTGGTAGCAGAGGCTCAGAGAGGCTCCTGTTGACATGTGCAGAGGCATCTGAATAAATAAAAGTATCTGATGTTGTTGATCTGTGTTGAGTTCATCCAGGGAGGCTCCTATTTCTTTAACCTCGCTCTCTCCACCCTGATCTCTCCTGATGATCTCCTTTTACTGCTTCCTATCCTCTCCTGCTCTCCCTTCCTCCCCATGTGAGAGTGGGCTTCCCGCTCTTCAGAATATTCCTCTCCTTCTTTGGATCGCTAACATTTTCTCCTTGTTCTGGTCTCTCTCTTACTCTATTTTTTCAGTTTCAAAAGGTCTCATCAATAATTCAGCCAACGGATCTGTACCTGCACATAAGCACTGAGATGGAGACAAGCCAACACTTGCAGAAGCAGGCCTTGTTCAACCAGATGAAGCTAGGTGAGAGAGATATGTAGAGTTGTCCTCAATAGTTTGTCAGGACTGTTTTGGTTTTTGCTGTCTAACACAGAAACAAAGACTCTGTCCTCTCCGGTAACAATTGGGTAACGCCGGACTCAAAGTCGGCTTCTGGCTTAACTTACTATGGCAACCTTTGTCAGCGAAGGAAGCCAACTGGACAATTCGTAAGTTAGGGCTATGTGGCTGAGTGACTGCTAGCCTCTTAGAACCAACACAAATATGGAGAGCTTAGCCTTCTAAAAAACATGCAACAGCAGTTAACCCAAGGAATGCTCCCCAGGCTTTCTTCCCTGAATTTCTTTTCATGTTTTTGATTGGACATCGGCTGCTCTTTCAAAAATGTTTTGCCTTCATAACCAACTACCCAAACCTACATCACCAAGGCCAATGCAAAGTGTCAGATGCAGTGGTATAAAGCTGTACTCTAGAGAAGCAGGGACTTGGTTTAAGGTATGACTTGGTTTAAGGAATGACAAAGTTCCTTTTTGTCTGGCAATCCAATAGATTAATCTGGGCTTGGCAGTTGCCAGGAAAACGGTACTAGCCTGACTGCTACAAGTCTTAGTTCAGATGGTATGGTGTGGGCTTCAGCCCCTTAGTTCCCGAGTTCCATGCTCCATTGACTTTTTGGTAATACCTCTGTCACTGCATATAGCCACAAACACAAATACTTCTTTTATTTATATATATATATATATATATATATATATATATATATATAAACCATGGCCAATTCACTACATCAGTCACATTACATAGTGCATGTTCTCAATATGCACAGTGTTCAAACAACAAAAGAAGCAATAAAAGCAATCCAGCAAGTCTTTGGGATTTACAAGAAAAGTTATCACCTTGACTCACAATTTTTAATCAGGCTATTTATTTATTTATTTTGCACAATAAAAATAGTATAATTGCTTAGTTAGAACCAATGGGGATGTAAGGGAATCTACACACATCAGGAAGGTTCCGGTTGTCAAAACCCTGCGGCTTGGCCTGCGGCTCGGCGTCTTAGTCGAGGGACGAGAAAGTGGGTGACGCGCGAAAAACACAGAAGAAGAGGAGGAAGAAACAAAAACAATGGAGTCCATCCAGCAGCTCATGGCTGTCTTTCTTGCTTTTTGGTTTTTCCTTTATACAAATACGACTGATGTGTTTAATAAAAAGATCAGTGCAAAACAGAGGACCGGTGTGTTAAGTTGTCGCGGGGATGACTTTTAAAGTTACAACAGCGTTTATGAGATTACCCAATCAAAGGACTGTTTGTGACGCCAGTAGCTCCGCCCTATTGGGCCATTGTCCTGTGGACCTACATCTGAAGGGGTACCATTGATGGACCGGCACGGGCCTGCTGTATGGGCCGCTTTTACAATGGAAACAGAAATAAAGGTGGACCGGACCAGACGAGCCGGACCTGACCGCTCAGTGGAAAGGAGGTATAAGATAACCACACTAGGAAAGGATCATCTTATTGTGTACCAAGCATGAGAGAACATCTGCGCATGCCATCTTGAGAAAGACATTGGACTATTATACCACCTTATCTCAACCCCCAAGGTGGCTCAGTGACTAGCTTCAGCCTTGCTACAGGTTATCTGACCCAAGATATGCAGAGCGAAGGAGAGACTGAGTCAACATTTTGCAGAACCACTTTTTGCTGCAGAAGCGAGTTTCTTTGGGGATGTCTCTACCAGGTTTGTATATCTAGAGACTTTACAACATAGTTCAAACTCAATTAGGTTGGGTTGACAATGTCAACAAGTATCAATTTTTAAGTCTTGAAACAGATTCTCCGGTGGATGCAGGTCTAGACTTTGACGGAGCCATATTAACACATGAATACACTTTGATCCAAACCACTCCATTGTTGCTTCAGTAGTATGTTTAGGGCTGTTCTCCTGCTGGAATGTAAACCTAATCTCCAGCCTCAAGTCTTTTATAGACTCTTACATCTCAGGTTTTCTTCCAGGTTTTATCCCATGTCCCTGCTGAAGAAAACATCTCCACAGCATGATGCTGCCACCATCATGTTCCCCTGTGGGTTCAAAGTGATGTGCAATGAAAGTCTTACACCACACACATAGCATTTTGCATCCAGGTCAAAAATGTTGGTCTCACATGACCAGAGATCGTAAAATGTAAAAGGAACTTCACTTGGCTGTCTTTTAACAATGGCTTACTTCTTAACACTCTTCCATAAAAAACTGATTTGTAGAGCACAGTCCTATGAACAGGTTCTCCCACCTGAGCTGTGGATCTCTTAAGCTCATCCAGAGTTATGGGCTGCTTCTGTGACTAATACTCCCCCTGCGTAGCCTGTCAATTTAGGTGGACAGTCATGAGTTGGTAGGTTTGCAGTTGTTATCCTCTTTCCATATTCAAATGATGGATTGAGAGGAGCTTGGGTCAAAACTTGGGATATATGATTTATAACATAAAGCTTGAAAGTTCTCCATAACATTCTCTTGACCTGTCCGCTGTGTTCCTTGGTCTTCATTATGCTGTTTGTTCACTAACATTCTCTAACAAACCTCTGAGGCCTTCACAGAACACCTTGATTTATATTGAGAATACATTACACATGTGGTCATTGTTTACCATTTCCATGACTTCTGGAGGGAATTAGTTGCACTAAAGGGTTCTGATGAATATTAAAAAGAGAGATCGCATTTCTCCTGTTTTAGCTTCCCTTCATTGGCTCCCTGTTAAATCCAGAATAGCATTTAAGATCCTTCTTCTTACATACACAGCCCTTAATAATCAAGCTCCATCATACATCAGAGATCTAATTGTTCCATATGTTCCTAACAGAGCACTTCGCTCTCAGACTGCAGGTTTACTTGTAGTTCCTAGGATTTCTAAAAGTAGAATGGGAGGCAGATCTTTTAGTTATCAGGCTCCTCTCCTGTGGAACCAGCTCCCAGCTTTAGTCCGTGAGGCAGACACTCTGTTTACTTTTAAGGCCAGGCTTAAAACTTTCCTTTTGATAAAGCTTATAGTTAGAGTGGCTAAGGTCATCCTGAGCTATCTCTGTAGTTATGCTGCTATAGGGTTAGACTGCTGGAGGACAGACTTACCAATTTTCTTCACTCTGCTACTTCCTTTTCTCCTACGACTCTCCAGTTGTATTACAGTACATTCTGTTATTTCGACTGTTAACTTTGTTTTCTCTCAGTGTTTTTCTCTCCATAGAAGATATACCTGGTCTGGTATCCTGCTTGGCAGCAATGCCCTGTTGGACGGGGGGCATCGACTGGGAAGATCCTCCCAGTAACTGAACATCCACTGTGTCCTGTTATAAACTTTTTACTTTCTGTAACATAGAAAGTACTCTTATATCAGATCTTTTGTTCCTTCTGTGTTTCTGCTCTGTCTTCTCAAACCCCCAGACGGTCGTGGCAGATGGCCGCTCCTACTGAGCCTGGTTCTGTTGGAGGTTTCTTCCTGTTAAAGGGGAGTTTTTCCTCTCCACCGTCCCTACATGCTTGCTCAGTATGAGGGATTGCTGAAGGATTGCTGTGGTTGGAAAGTCTGCATCAACGGGGCCCAACCTCACGCCAATGACTGAAGCAATCTGCTGGGATTCCTTAAATAGGAAACTTTTTAACAGATTGGAATTTTTGTATAAATGTATTGAAATGACTTCTTGTTAAGTGCCTTGAGATGACATCTGTTGTGAATTGGCGCTATATAAATAAACTGAATTGAATTGAATTGAATTAAAGGGTATTAGAGTAAAGCAGGCTGAATAAAAACACAAGCCAACTGTTTTAGAATTTTATCCAGGAAGATTTTTGAAAATTACGTATCATTTTTATTCTACTATGCAGCTATTTGCTACTATCTGTTGGTCTGTTAAAAAAAATCCTAATAAACCACATTGAAGTTTTGGCTGTAACATGACAAAATGCAAAAACGTTAGGGGGGTGTGAATGCATCACTGCAGTGAACTGGAAAAAAGACACTCTGGATTTGAGGCGGTGCTAACCGGCAGTTACTGTGGTTACAGTAGCAACAAGCTAGATTTGTTTGCCTGCTACTAACACATAAATGACTTAAAAGTGCCAGTGGGATATAATCCATGTCCAATTTAAACTTCCTATCAGAGCTGCAGACTGGTAGCTGAATTCCTGCTCTTCCTACAAACACCAAGAAAATCAAAGGTTTCTGCCCAACTAGCATTTGAACAGCTGGAAAATGAGAGATCAGACCTCTATGAGACAATTAATGGGTGTAGCCTACCAAGCTATTAGGAGATATCTATTAAAAAAAATTTCAACTGAGTGATAGAGGTGATTGCATTGGTCCATTCCAAGAGAGGTTTCCAGCAGCTGCCTGCCTCGAGTTGGAGAGATGAGGTTTCACCTACGGGGCAGGTTTCAGAGAACTGGGCTAAAATCTTTTTACGAACCTCACTTTCAATATGTGGAACTTCATCCCAGAGCAATGCTTGGCAAAATGATCTACCCAACAACAAAGAAAAAATATAAACTGGAGAGTAACAGCGTTTGGCGTTCAGCTCATCCGCACAAACATTTGGGAGAGAGAAATAAATTAAATTTGATGAACAAGGCTATGACAGAAGAATGTGACTCATTTACAATCGCCAAAATTTTACTCCAAAAGGCCGAAATATGTGGCTTGGACAAGCCAAGGATGTACATCACATGGCTTTTATATCTTGGTTCCCTCTCAAGCTCCAGAAGAGTAGTCATTTGGTCTGAGTGAGCTGAAACTGCAATGATAATAAAAATGAGAAATATGTGGCAAACAGTAGAGAAACGTTCAAATGACAGTTAACTCTCTTTCAGTTCAATGGCTTAAACTAGTAACAGATTTCCTCACTATCATTCTTTATTTAAACAACAAAGTCAAGAGCACCCTGTACACCCACCTTCAACAGCTGTAACGACCTGTAGTAGGTTTGTCCATGGGGTATAGTGCTGTATGGTCTGACTGTCATGGAGAAATTTTGGATGCATGAACTCCAGGGTGTGGAGAGACTCTTTTCTGCACCGCTCTCTTAAATTCCAACAAAAGCATTTTAATCAGGTTGAGGTCTGGACTTTAAATGAGCCATTGGAGAACCTTGCTTTCTGTCTTTTTCAGATGTCCTGCTCTACAACTGCTTCTTTTTGTGCTGCTCTGGGTGGCTGCATGTTGGAGTGGCTCTGTTGGCTACATATTAAGTTTTGGATTTTTGTACATTGTTATCTTGAGGAAGATTGCATTTTTTTTACCTGTAAACATTCTAGTTTTTGGTGCTGTGAAGCTGGAAGGATTTTTTATTATTTTTTTACTTTTTGATAACTTGTTATGATGTGCAACCATGGCAACAATGGGGTTTACAGCTGGGAGCAGCTGATTAACATCGCAAAAGCTGAAATAATACTTCAACTGAAGCCACAAATCCCTGATGAGTTGATAAGGAGAAGACGTGGATGCAGAGCAGGAGCAAAAAGGAGACAGAGAAAGAGGAAGATCAAACAATCGATCATAATGGGCAATGTGAGATCACTGGCTAACAAGATGGATGAACTCCAAGCCCTTACAAGGACTCAGCCAGAGTATCGGGAATGCAGTGTTATGTGTTTTACTGAGACGTGGCTGCAGGATCATATCCCTGACTCCAACTTCTCTTTGCCAGGCTTAATGACTGTACGAGCAGACAGAGATGTGAAGACGAGCAGGAAAAGAAAAGGAGGTGGAGTAGCAGTGCTTGTAAACAACAGATGGTGTCATCCAGGATATGTTACTGGGAAGTGTCATCTCTGCAGCCCAGATATTGAACAGGCAGTAAGTTTTCTTCCATATTATTTACCAAGAGAGTTCACCAGTATTATTTTGGCAGTTGTTTACATTCCACCTTCAGCTGTTGCCGACAATGCATATGATGTCATAAGTTCCGTTGTTGCTAAGCTACAGACCCAGCACCCCGATGCATTTGTGGCGATATCTGGTGATTTTAGTCATGCCTCGCTCTCTACAACATTTCAACAGTTTGTCAACTGCTCTAAAAGAGAAAACAGGACCTTGGATTTGTTTTATGCAAATGTAAAGGATGCATACATGTCCAAACCAAGACCTCCTCTGGGACAATCAGATCACAATTTTGTTTTTCACTGTTCGAAATATAAGCCACTTGCTCAGAGGGAACCTGTTCTAAAGAAAACTGTGAGAAAATGGTCACATGAAGCTGAAGAAGCCCTGCAGGGTTGTTTTGCGACCACAGACTGGATAACTCTTTGCCAAGCACATGGAGAGGACATTAATGCCATGAATGAGTGTGTGAATGACTATATACATTTCTGTGTGGACAACATCATCCACACCAGAACAGTGAGATGCTTCCCTAAAAACAAACCCTGGATCACCAGTGACCTGAAGGAAGTGCTAAACAAGAAATAAGAGCCTTCAGGGAGGGAGACAGGGAATTACTGAGGAGTATACAGAAGTAACCTAAGGTCCAGATCAGAGACAGAAAAGAGGCATTCAGGAAGAAGCTGGAGAACAAACTACAGAGGAACAATATCAGAGATGTCTGGTCAGGAATGAGAAAGATCACAGGCTTTAAGGACAGGAAGGATTGGATAGATGGAAGTCTGGACAGAGCCAATGAACTGAACACATTCTTCAACAGGTTTAGTTAAGGAACTAGCTCAGCATCCTCCTCTCCTATCCCCAGCCAAACAGACAACCCACTCTCCTCTGAGCAACAGCTTTCCTGTTACACCTCGGATGTTTTATTCTTCACCTCAGCCATGGAGTCTTCTAATTCCACAAGTTTGACTTCAACCAGGTCAGGAAATGCTGCTACCCCATTTGCCTCCCCCTTCCACTTGTCTGTCTCCAAAAGCCAGGTGAAGAGTGATTCTGCAGCACCTCTTCAACCTTAGCCGAACTCAGGAGAAGGTTCCAGTGTTGTGGAAGAGATCCTGCCTTGTTCCAGTACCAAAGAGAACTCACCCATCAGTCATCAATAGACCTGTTGCCCTGACATCCCACATCATGAAAGTCCTGGAGAGACTCCTGTTGGCACCCGTGAGTAAGCAAAAGAGAACATATCAGGACCCGATGCAGTTTGCTTATCGCTGTGGAGTTGGAGTTAAAGATGCCATCATACACCTGCTTCAACCACTGTCATCTGGACAAAGCAGGCACCACTGTAAGGATCATGTTCCTTGATTTCTCCAGTGCGTTTAACACAACTCCTTCGCCTGATTTACATTGTCAGAAGCTTCTGAAGACAGAGGTGGAGCCCTCAAAAATCGCCTGGATCAATTACTACCTGACAAACACACCAGAGTTTGTGAAACTGAAAAATTGTGTGTCAAACCTGGTGGTCAGCAGCCAAGGAATACCACAGGGGACCATACTCTCACCATTCCTTTTCACTCTGTACACTTCAGATTAGCAGTAAAAATCTGAGACCTGTCATCTGCAGAAATACTCAGATGACACTGCAATTGTCGGGTGTATCAGAGATGGACAAGATGCTGAATACAGAGAGCTAGTGGACCGCTTTGTGACATGGTGTGGAAACAATCGTCTTACTTTGAATGTGAATAAAACAAAGGAGATGATTATAGATTTCAGAAGAAACAGGGATAAGTCAAACATTCTTTCCATCATGGGAGAAGAAGTGGAGTTGGTTGAGGAGTATATGTCCCTCGGAGTTCACCTTGACAACAGACTTGACTAGAGACTGAACAGTGAAACCGTCTACAAGAAGGGACAGAGCAGACTGTACTTCTTGAGGAAGCTTAGGTCCTTCAAGGTTTGCAGCAAGATGCTGCAAATGTTCTACAAGTCTGTTGTGGAGAGTGTAATCTCTTCAGCCATCATCTGTTAAGGTCGCAGTATCAGAGCCAGGGACTTAAAAAGGCTCAACAACCTGATGAAGAAGGCTGGTTCTGTTCTTGGAACTACTGTAGAACCACTGGAGATGATGATGCAAAGAAGGATTTTTCATCAAATCAAAAAAATTTTGGACAACCCTGAGCATCCTCTTCATGAAACTGTCATACAACAACAGAGCGTCTTCAGTCGAAGGGTTCTTCAGTTTCGCTGCAATACAGACCGCTACAGGAAATCCTTTCTGCCCTCATTATCTACAACAACTCCTTAATTATATGAGCTACAACAACACTTAATTTCCCTCTGGGACAAATGAAGTATTTTTGAATTTTGAACTGAATTTGAATGTGGTGTTTTTATCTGATGTAATCTTTTTTGTTTATCTCAAACAATGGTATGCATTATAGGCAAAAATCTCTACTTTGGTTCAATTTTTCCAATGGACATTATTCTAGAAGTCTTGAAGTTCATTCAGATGAACTACAGGTCACTTTCCCAATAAGCTATACTTACAACAAATATCAGTGTTTCCCACTGTTACAGCGCACCTGTTTTTACAGGGGCGTTGAGGTATTTTTGTTTTTAACCGTTTCTGTTTTCCTCCATATCTGCATGTCATGCCCTCCCTGACTTTTTTTAAGGCTTCCCTTAGCCTGTGTTTTGGGGCACACATATTGTTTTGAAACCTTTAGTAATTTAGCTTCTTAGACCATTTCTATTCTGTGTATTTTGTTTTTGCTGCTTTATTCTGATTAAACTCTTTTGTTCCTCCATTTTAACACCTGACTCCAGGGTTTATGTTACTTCCCCCTTCCCTAGCTGAGCTGGGTCGTAACAGAAGTGGGGGCTCGTCCGGGATCTCTGAATCCCTTACCACCCTGTAGTGGAGAGCATTAAAGAGCTCAGGTTGGGCAGCCATGTTCTGGAGAATTTCTTTTGTCCTCTTTTCTAGAGAGCTGACGGGTACTTGCCCACTTCAGGCTCCAGGTGCCTGAGGACTTGCTGTGCCCTATTTAGTCACCTCTGAAGATGACAACCTTATTGTGGTGATGCGAGAGCTGCAGGCTGTGGTCCATCCTAACTGCATCACCCTTCGTGTATGCTGGACCTGCGGGTCCTTTGTTCCCGTCTTTGCTGAGGGTGTCCAGGAGGACATGCCTCTGGTTCCCGTCTTTGCTGAGGGTGTCCAGGACGACACGCCTCTAGCTGCTGATTGGCTCCCTTGCCTTTAAAAGACATTCTGCCTCACCTGCAGTTGGGGAGCAGCTTGACACTGTACTGTTTTCCCCCAGAGCCTGCTTTGATTTTTGTTAAGAGTTTTAGACTATTTTGTGCTGTACTTTTGTTAAGTTATTTGTGTTATCTTTTACAGTACTTTGAGTTTGGATAACACTTTGCTTCATTTTAGTTAGGTTAATTGTTATTTTAGGTTAATTTGTTTTGCCCCTGTATTTTATTTAAGGCTTCCCTTAGCCTGTGTTTTGGGGCACACATATTGTTTTGAAACCTTTAGTAATTTAGCTTCTTAGACCATTTCTGTTCGGTGTATTTTGTTTTTGCTGCTTTATATGATTAAACTCTTTTGTTCCTCCATTTTAACACCTGACTCCAGGGTTTATGTTACTTCCCCCTTCCCTAGCTGAGCCGGGTCATAACACCCACCCATAGACGAATCTGTGGCGGTGCGCCACAAATTAAACTCCGACCAAAAAATAAAAAATTCAACACCGACCGTCACATATTGCGTTTCATTTTTCTTTTTTACGCTATTTAAAACATGCATCGTATTTGTTCAGGTGCATTTCCTTTCCCTCCTGCTCTCTCTTCGTCATCCGTGGCCTATTTGGTGAAGAGACCTCTACCCTCCCCCCCCCACCCCCAGCCGACCACCACACATTGCTTTCAAATGTGTGGGAAACACTTAATATACTACAACAAATATGTGATACTGCAACAAAATGTACCCTGGGGCAAGGAAGTATTTAGCAGACACAGATTGCGCAGGTTGTCACACTTAATAAGATGAGAGATATTTGTAATATTTGTATAATGGTTCAGAAAATAAGTACACCAACAAACAAGCAAGAATTCTGGCCCTCAAAGACTTGTTACTTCTTCTTTAAGAAGCTCTTCTATCCTCCACTTGTTACCTGTTGGCACCTGTTTGAACTCTTTATCTGTATTAAAGACACCTGTCCACACCTTCACACAGTCAAACTCCAAACTCCACCATGGCCAAGACCAGAGAGCTGTCTAAAGTAGGGGTGTCTAATTATCACGTAACTGGCCGTAATTAATTACGACCATATGTTTTTTAATCGCGTTAATCTAATTTTTAATCTTTAATTTGACTGTTTCTGCATGTGAATTGCCTTTAAATAATATCCATTTTTATGCTTTGGACTTCTTGTGCTTGAGTTGTTTGGGGTTAAACACACCCTGAAGTGGACATCGATTGGCAGTCTATAGGCCTCCTTATGAGCTGACGTAGTGGCGAAAGCAAGATGAGTGAGGATGAGCGGTTTTATATGATAAATAAGTGCGATTCTTTTTTTTAAAAGCGACTAGCAAAAAATCTAGCTACTTTTTCTGGGGTTATTGGAAAGTTTTGGGTTAAGCATGTATCCTTGTTACTCTCACTGAGCAGTGGTGAGCATCTAAACAGTAACGAGCTGTTTGAAGAGTTTCAGTCAGGTTTTAGAGCTCATCATAGCACTGAAACAGCACTGGTGAAGGTTACTAATGATATTCTCATGGCCTCAGATAATGGACTTGCGTCTGTTCTGGTTTTGTTAGATCTCAGTGCTGCTTTTGACACAGTCGATCATAATATTCTCTTAGAAAGGCTTGAACATGTTGCAGGGATCAAAGGAACAGCACTAGGCTGGTTTAAATCATATTTGTCTAATAGATTCCAGTTTGTTCATCTAAATGATAAATCTTCTTCACTCTCAAGGGTTACTTGTGGAGTTCCACAGGGTTCTGTGCTTGGACCAATTCTGTTCACCATATATATGCTCCCAATTGGTAGAATCATTAGACAGCATGGGATAAATTTCCACAGTTATGCAGATGATACACAACTATATTTATCCATAAATCCTAATGAACCCAGTCAGTTAGGTAGATTACAGGCATGTCTGGAAGACATAAAAACATGGATGACCCCAATCTTTTTGCTTTTAAATTCTGACAAAACAGAAGTTGCTGTCTTTGGACCAGAAGTTCTTAAACAGAAACTGATTAGTCAATCACTTCATCTGGATGGCATTAAATTGCCCCCCAGTAATTACGTAAAGAACCTCGGCGTTATTTTTGACCGAAACTTGACATTTTAATCCCATATTAAACAGGTTTCTAGGATTTCTTTCTTTCACCTCCAGAGCCATGGTTACTGGACCAAAACACAGACCTCCCGCCAGTAGGAGTGCTGAGTGTACAATCTACTCCCAGCTTTAACAGAAAAAGTAGGACTTCATGGGACATCATCACCCCTATTTGAGGACAGGGCTCCACTCTGTTCTTCGTCTTTGTCCGGGGGTCACAACAAAGGAGAGGCGTGAGCTTTAAACTTCCTTCACTAGCGAGGGGAGAGTCGAGTTTCGGGAAGAAGCTCCTTGGATTCAAACGACTTCTACAGTCTGCCGATTAATCAGGTGAACTGTATTCGGCTGATGAAAAAAGTCTTGAATGACTTGTTGGAAACTGCAGAAAAAATATTTTGAATTACAGATTCCACAGAGAGAGAGGGAGCCCCATCCCAGAGGGAGAGCTAATAAACCTAACATATCCAGCCTGACATTAGCTCTAACTATCAGAACACAAAAGACACTAGACATCCAGGTTGAGTTCAGCCCCCCTCTTCCCGCACACCCCTAACCCAAGTGCACCCCGTAGGGGGAGAGCACCTGTCGCTAGATAGCAACAGCCTCCCTGCCAGCAAAGGAGGCCACCAGCGCCACCTGCGCATTGGAGGCCCTGGCGCCCCAAACCGTGGCAACGTACCTGCCCAGACCAGGAACAAACCGATGCCCGGGGCGGCCGACCCACCAGGTCGACATCCACCACCCCCATTCCCTAGCTGATACTCAGCCCTTGCGGAGGAACCACTGCTGTTCAATGGCTCGGCAAGCGACCAAACCCAGCGCCCCACCCACCCTGCACCCGGCCATTCCACTGGCAAGTCCAACCGAACCCTGCCAAACGCCCGATCCCAGCACCCCACAGCGCACAAAGACCAAGACCCAGGAGACAAGTCCAGTGTGAAAAAGACTGATCAGGCCCAATACCGTTGCCCAGCCGCCGCAAACTGCAGCCAGACACCCCAACAAGCAAACGAGGCAAGATGCAATACAGGAACTGGCGATGACAATTGGCCCAGAGAAAAAGAGAGAGGCGGCTGCACATGCCAGCCACCGGCAGGCCCCCGACCCCCACAGGCCGGCAACGGCAACAGAGAACCCACAATGGCCGACCCCCAACCAGGTCCACACCCAGGGGGCACGACGCCATTAAACAGAAGTTTATTGCTTATGTTATTATTTTCAGTGTTTTTTGACAGAAGTTTTAAAAGTCCTACGTTATTGAACTCAGCTTATATTTCCAAGGTTACTTGAATGCGCCACATGTGTGCAGCTCTGCCGGATGTTTGTGTGTGGCTTATAAAAGAAAGATCACTCTTATATACTTGCAAATTTGTATTAATAAAAAGTAGCTTAGGGTGTTCATTAGCTTTTCAGATGGCCCAAACATTTGTGTTCAGGGAAGACGGGCAGACCTTATTTCTCTTCCCTCTTTCATGCTGAAGCATTAGGCTGAGCAGAGCATGGAGGCGGACCGAGCTGCTTGTTAGCGCTCTGGGCTCACTGCAGCACAGCTGTTTGGTGAGAACAGTAGCAATGGTGCGTGCTTTACGTCAGTGTTTCCAAAGGTCTCCAAAAACACAATAAAAAGTCACTAGATTTGTCGCTTTCTTGTGAAAGATGGGTCTAAACACTTGCTATATATAGCGACACGGTTGCTACGTTGGCAACACCGTTCAAAAGGGGTGAAGTCACATGATTAATACATGAACAGGTAGTGACTGCAGCCACTGTGCAGCGTTGAGACACCATCGCTTCATCGTCACTGGGAAGGCCGTCATCTGAGTTCAGACTAAAGCGCGCTGCGCCATCTAGTGGTTTGGGAGAAATATGTTGTTTTGGTCCTTTGAAACTTTATGCTCGACGGCAAAAACTGACGTCGACAATATTTAATATTCGACCTCATCGGTTAGGTCGACTACTCGCGGCAGCACTAGATTGAACGTTGTTTATTATTTTCAGTGTTTTTTGTTATAAGGTTTAAATGTCCTACGTTTGTGAATTCACCATGCGTTTAAAACGTACCTTGAATGCACCACAGGTGTGCAACGCAGTGTAGAGAAAAGCTTCTGCATGATTTCTTTTTTACTTTTGAATTAATATTACACACAGAACAACTTTGTTTGTAAGTGGGTGAAATGAACAAAGAACTGTGATAATACTACATGCAAGTGCGCAGATCATTCCTATTCTGAGTGTGTGAAAACAGTCTGAATGCAGAACAAGCCTACTCTCTAATCTGTAAGTTTCACAGAAAGTAGCTAAGGGTGGTCAGAAATGTCGCTAGATTTGTCCCTAGGTGCTTTTTAGAAAAGTCGTTACAAATAGCTAAGTTGCCAACACGTGTACAGCGAAACACTTACGATTTTCATTGGTTGTTCAATCTTACCCAGGTACCGAGGTGCTACTTCCTGATTGGCTATTATGGCCCCTTTCTTTTTTCCTTGTTTTTTATTGGGTGGTAAGTGACAGGCTGGAGTGATGACTAAAGCAGGCATGGAGATGCGCTCATGAACGTGGTTTCCAGTGAGAGCAGTGCTATAACTTTACTTGGGCACTGGAGACTTTTACTAAGGCATGTGCCCCAGTGAATAAGGTCTAGTAACGCCCCCGTACGTCTCCATGGGATTATTGTGGACTCTGTCATTTTTAGAAACTCCCACCATGCTGTCAGATAGGAGCTGATATTTATGCTTTTAAAGCATTCATGTTGTTTTATCTTTGAGCTAATCAATGGTTGGTCTGAATTCTTTATCGTATTGCTTAGTGTCTGTTCTACGTCTATCCAGGACTCATCTAGGTAGCTATGTTTTAAAGCTACATTGTGTAAGAACAAAATGTAGCTTTAACCATCTTGAGATGTATTGGAGCCAAGTGGCTAAGAAATAATAATGACAGTTCGGTAGATCTAGACCTTCTTTATCTTTGGTCTTCTGCAGTGTTTTTAAGCTGATACGTTGGGGTTTATCTTTCCAAAGAAATTTAGAGACAGAGGAGTCCAGAGATCTAAACCAATCCAGTGATGGTTTACTTGGGATTATTGAGAATAAGTAGTTGATTCTGGACAAAACCATCATTTTTATTGAAGCAACCCTTCCCATAAGTGATATGGGTAGGGATTTCAATCTAGCAAGATCATCTTCACTTTTTTAAAAAGTGGGATGTAGTTGAGCTTTGTTAAATCTGTCAGTCTTGGTGAGACATTGATACCTAAATAAATAATATTCCCTGACTCCAGTTGTGTATTAATTGCATTCTGGACAGAACAATTGATTAGAAGAACTGTAGATTTTAACCAATTTATAGAATAATCAGAAACTTTTGAGTAAGACTTTATCAACCCGATTACCTGAGAGAAAGAGGTTTGTGAATACTGGAGAAAAAGGAATACATCATCTGCATTAAAGACTGATTTTATGTTCTATGTTATTGCATTTAATGCCTTTAATATTGTTAGTTTGCCTGATTGCTGCAGCTAGTGGTTCAACAAAAATAGCAAACAGGGAGTGAGAGAGAGGACATCCCTGCCTGGTACCTCTCTGAATATAAAACCTAGATGATGTTTCAGGACTAATAAGTCCTGATACATGCTGTTTGTGAACTGTAAATTATTTTCAACCAGTTGAGGCGCCTCCTCTATCCAGGATCTCTTTTGGATATTGATCGTTAACGCTGTAGTTCGTTTCACGCAGCTCTCTGCCCTGGCCTCTGACCTGCTCTCTTTGCTTGTAGCGCTTGAATTTAGCAACAATTGGTCACGGCCGGCTGTTGTTGGGCTTCTTACCTCCGAGCCGGTGGACGCGGTGAAAAGTGATGTTTTTTACCGTGTTGCTTTTGAGTTTCAACTGATGTTGAAGAAATTCTCGGACGGTGGATTCAGCGTTGTCCTCCGCCTGTTCTGGAAACCCCTAAAAACAAGATGGTCCCGCATTCCCCTGGCCTGTATATCCAAGATAGTTTCTTTCATCCTCTTACTTTCTCCAGACAGCTGCGTCACCCCCTCGGTGAGTTTCTTTACACTGTCTCTCAGCGTTTGGTTTTCTGCAGCGAGCGATGCTACTTGTTGTTGGCTGAACTCCAGACTCCATTAGAGCTTAAAATTCTTTGTGGAAAACCTCAACCAGGGCCAGACGGGCATCTAGGCTGAGTCCAGGACATCGCTGTAGCTTTTCTCTGGCGAGATGGTGGAGGTGCTGGCCTCAGAACGGGTGCATTTCTGTGATGGAGTGGTTGTGGGCATAGCAGAGGTGGGTTTTTGTGGCTTGCCCATAACAATGTTGTCAAAGCACTCGTCCAAGTAGCTTTCTAGGCTGTCCAAGGTTTTCTCGTCCAGTTTGTATTATGGAAAAATACAATATAATGGTTATTATTATTAAATGTTTGCTATATTTGGCTCGAATGTATTGGTTTGTTTTTACGTGAGTTTGTTTGTTTTACCAGTTTACCACCATATTACTTACGCACCGCTCTCGCAAGATCTCAGCAGCAGCTCATACTTCAGTCCTTCAGACATAAATTTTATTGAGAAGCAGTTGACTTGAAATCACCTGTTCAGAGATGCTCTCCCTCTAATCTGGCCAAAGAAACCAAACCAAACCAAATCTGGTTTCTCTGCTTAAACCCTGGTCTTTTCAGACAACGGAGCCACCCTTCCCTGGATGTCTAAGAAATATTCACGTAAGGCTATGTCTGGGCAGAGATCAATTAGCTTAGGATAAACAAATTAAGGTTTGTCTTGATTGTGTATTTCACTGTGTTTTTCCTGTATTTGTAAGAATTAATTCTTCAAATTGTTTAGGTATAAACTGTTTTTAAAGGTTTATGAGCAACTGACAGAGTCATACAACTTCAATTACTCCGTCAAACTGGAGTTTTACTTTATTCTTTGGAGCTTAGCTAAAACAGTGGCTATGAGCTGCAACATACATTAGCTCCATATGCTTGATCTGATTAGAGTGGCCTGCTTTTGCAGACAGCCAGCGCTTCATAAATAATTAAGACGGCATTCAAAATACAGATCGACTTTAAAACAGATCATTTAAACACTGAAAACTAATCGTATAAGTCGTTTTTGAAACCAATTTCTTAGTATGTCGAATTACTAAATTAGATCAATCACTGCAGTGACCATCCATAAAATAGAATCAATTCTCCAAAAGGTTATTGATATCTAATTCAGCAAATGGTTTAATGAAACATTACTTCCCCCAAAAATTGTTTTTTGTCTTCACTTCTGCTTTGCATGGTGAATTGGTGGTTTGAACAAAAACCAAAAGGTACTAATTTGTCTTAAACTAATCACAATTAGTTTCACTGCCAAAACTCTTCAATACAAGCCTTGGTCTTTAAGAATTCATACTGAACTGTGGCATCACAATCAATTTATTGGTTAGTGTTTCTATTTCTTTGCATATTTGTCCATTCTACAGTTTTCCTTTCTTAGTTAGTTTTATTATTCATTCTTCCTTTTTCTTGCTGGGGCTTACTAGCTTAGTGAGTTTGTTGATTAAATCATTTGAACTGAAGGTTGATTTCTTTTTATGAAAAACTCTTGTATTTTGGAAAGTTGTTGTTTGTCATTGTTCCACATTAGGGATGGGCATAATTAATCAACGATCGATTAATTGATCATTAAGAATTTCATCGATTAAATTTTTTTTACCGATCAATTAACGCATGTTCTGTTGCATTGTGTGAGTTTTGAAGGAATGTAATTCATTTAGCTATGTGGCAGTAATTAAACACTTTACCACACGAGGGCGATGACTGAAAATAAAACCCACAGGACTCAGTTTCTTTCCAGTTTCTGTGTATTTCTTTTTTTTTTTTTTTTTTCGTGGCCTGTTTGGCAGTGTGGAGCTCAGAATTGGTGTCTGAGTACCAAGTAGAAGCCCAACAGATTTACTTTCACAAGCGGAGCAGTACAGCTTTTGCTATAGTACTCCACTTGATATATGTGTGAAAAATCTTTATTATGGATTGTTGGGGTTTTTATTTCCTGATGTTATGGACACGGAGACGGAAAATTAAGGAGAAGAAAGAAGGAAGATGAAGAAGAGAGGTAGGAAACAAAAAGTCAAGAGAGAGGGTGAGTTGAAAATACAAGAGAGGAAGGGGAACAAAGAAAACCCAGGAAGACATTGAAGTCTGCCTCCATACCCACAGGACGGCAGAGAGAGGGGGAAAAACAAAACAAAACACGAAAAAGGAACATCGACAAAACCAACCAAACATTGTGAACTAAGAATTACACAACCACATCACACAAAAATAGATATAAAAATACAACAACAATGTCACAGAAAAATTCATGGTACCGGTTAATCAAGCTCTAGTAATGATAACCTCAGCCCAAGAATATTTCCTTAAACACCAGAGACCCCACATCTATGTGTGTGTGTTAGCATGCTGGTGCATATAAGGTTTCTCCATAAGAGTGTTCGATAGTTGGTGTGAGCAGACATCAATCCGTCTCCCAGGAATCGATGCACACATGAAGGAGATCGGAGCAAAGACGTCCAAAGGACCGCCAGAGCCCCAGGCGGACCCGGGCGGGGCGGACCGCATCCCCCAAGAGAGGAGCAAAGGAGAACCCCAGGGGAACATCCAGCGGCCACTATGCAGGGGCGAGCCCACGGGCCCCGCCGGCAAATGGCCCGGGGGAGCCGGGGCACCCCACCCCCCAGCAGGGACCCGACAAGGGACCGGCCGACGAGGGGCCCCCGGCACCGCAGGGGCCGCGGCCGGCCGCCACGCGCCGCCTCCACCCTAGGCCAATCCCCACCGCCAACATCCCACCGCCCCACCGATAGCCGCAGGGGACGGACAGCATCCCCAGGCCGGGCTCAGCCAGCATTTGGACGCCAAGTTGTACCAGCTCCCGGGTCCTGATCCCGCGCAATGCAGGGCGCCGAGACCAGGCATCCAACGAGGGCCAGGGCCGGTCCAACCCGCCAATGAACCGACCATGCACGGTGCGCACAGAACAGGTGATCAAACGAGCAGAGACGCCGGATCCGCATCCCGCCGAGCCACCGAGCAGCCACCACCCAACAATCCCAAACCTGGCACCTCTGAAAGAGGTGCCCCAACCAACCAAAGGAAGATATCGGCCCAGCGCATTGGCCGACCGACACACCGGCCCCCCCAGGCCCGGCCAGGCACGCACCAGGTCCGAACCGGATTGACCACCGATGCACCGGCAGGCAGGGGCCCCCGTCACCGGCGGGGAGTGATGGAGGGGAAATAGGCCCCCCATTAAGTGTAAGGCCTGAGGTGCGCCAGGCGAGGGGGCAGACCAAGATCCAACCTGACAGGTAGACAAAGACATACAGACACAGTCATACGTTCCCTCCCTCTTAAACCCATACATTCTCACTGACTCACCAAGACACCCAAAAAAATGACGCTGTACCCTCACTCACCCCATGCACACTTTATGCTCCCAGGTCCAGGTACCGATGCCCCAGTAGAGCCACCAGCCCCCGGACCCGGGAGGTGGACCCCCTACCTTCTAGGACGGAGACAAGCAGACCGCCAAGGGCCCCACAGTGGCAAAGCAGCCCGACAGCCCAGGACCCCGACTAGACCGCCTGTCCTCCTCCGGACCCCAACCCCTGATGGCCCGTAGCGAACAGGGGTGTGAAAAGACCCCTAGCCTCCATCCTCCCGCTCGAGTATGGTGTTGATGCGTGTTGTTATAATGTGCATTTAAAACAGAGGGGTGGGATGTGGGGAAGGCAGCCACACATCCCCCAACCCCCACCCCGAGCCCTCAGTGTCTATATGTGGTTTAACAGTGGGCACCGGCACCAGAGGTGAAGCTGATTGTTCCGCTCCCCCTCTGGATGCCGAAAAGTGTGCCCACCCCAAAGTCCCTACATATGTGTCGTGTGAGAATGTTATAAGTGGGAGTGTCTAAGTTGTATATTAAAATTGGGACCCAGGACACCACGGGATAGCGAGGAGGGAAGCCCCTCCTCGCACCCCAGTGATGTGCCCATGCCCCAAGACCCTATATGAGTGGTAAAGTGATGGAGCGGGTGGACAGAGGTGTCCAGGGATGGGGAGGGAAGGACTGGGAGACAAAATGTCTTCCCAGGAAGCCAGCTCCCCCACTGACCCCAATAGGCACCGCTGTTTACCGGGATCCACCAGGGGAGGGAGGCCATGGCACGTTCGACCCGGGGCCCACGGCCACAGCACCACAATGCCCCACGGACCCCAAGGCAGTCCCCCCAGCCCCATCCCAGAAGGGGAACTAAACCCACCCTGACAGTCGCTCTACT
This sequence comes from Valencia hispanica, assembly GCA_963556495.2. Classification (NCBI taxonomy): domain Eukaryota; kingdom Metazoa; phylum Chordata; class Actinopteri; order Cyprinodontiformes; family Valenciidae; genus Valencia; species Valencia hispanica. Next base: position 51,061,267 of record OY747700.1, on the reverse strand, counting down.
CTCAAAACACAAAAGACACTAGACACCCAGGTTAAGTTCGCCTCCACCCCCCCCCCCCCCCTCCCGCACACCCCTCCCCCCAGTCCAAGTGCCCTCGTAGGGGGAGAGCACCTGTCGCTACACAGCAGCAGCCTTCCCGCCAGCAAAGGAGGCCCCCAGCGCCACCCGCACACCGGAGGCCCCCGTAGCCCAAACCACGTCGACGTACCTGCCCAGACCAGGAGCAAACCGATGAGCCGGGCGGCCGACCCACCAGGCCGACATCCACCAGGCTCATTCTTTGTGGAGCGACCACTGTTGCTCAACGGCCCGGCAGGAGACCAAACCCAGCGCCCCACCCACCTGCCCTGCACGCCCACCACCCGGCCAGTCCACCCGCAAGTCCGACCGAACCCGGCCAAATGCCCAATCCCAGGGCCCCACACAAAGACCAAGACCCAGGAGCCAAGTCCAGTGCAAAAAAGGACTGATCCGGCCCAGAAACGCCACCCAGCCGCCGCGACCAGCAGCCAGGCACCCCAACCAGCAAACAAGGCGAGACGCCATACAGGGACTGGTGATGACAATCGGCCCAGAGAAAAAGAGAGAGGCGGTTGCACATGCCGGCCGCTGGCCGGCCACGACCCCCACAGCCAACAAAGACCACACGCCGGCCGACCCCCAGTCAGGACCACAGCTAGGGGGCGCGGCGCCCCCGAGCCCCGAATCCCCAGGAACACCCCAGACCCTACCCAGGCGCAGCACGGCCACCAGGCCAGTAACCCATGTCCGCCAGTCCAACCCCCCAAGGCACCGCATGCAGCCATCAGGGGTCACCACCCAAAGCCCAACCCCAGGCCGGCCACGACGTCCAGCGCCCCATCCGCCCAGTGATCCCACCCCCCGGGGTCCCCCCCGGATGCCTCCAACCCCAAAACCCCCACATCAGCAACAGTGTCCCAAACGACAAAACCAAGTGCCCCCCACCCCCACTAGGTGATGGAGCCGATCAAAGGAGCCCAGAGAGATAGATATGTGATATATGATCAGATATGGAGCCAGAGGCCGTCTCAAGACCAATATGGTCCAACAAGAGATTTTTATACTGATTAATATTAAGAGCTTTTTTATTTTTCCAGTTCAGGAGGATAGTTTTCTTAGCGATGCATAAGGCAATGTGAACCATTAGAACTGACTTTGTGTCCATGGTGACATCATTTAAATTTCCTAACAGGCAAATTGAGGGAGATGGTGGGATGTTACATTTCAGACACTTTGATAAGTCCTCACATATCTGGCACCAAAATTTCTTAACAGGTGGACAGAACCAAAGCACATGAACATAAGTATCTGGTATATTGCTTGTGCATTGTAAGCAGGTATTAGACGATGTAAAACCCATCCTAAACATTCGTTGACCTGTACATGTACTCTATGAAGGATTTTGTATTGTATTAATTGCAAATGAGGATTTTTTGTTATTTTAAAGGTTCTTAAACATATCTGAGACCAGACGTTTTGGTCAAAGCTGTCTGATAAATCCACCTCCCATTTTGAAATAGGGATGGCTATTGATTCATCTAATGTAGATAACGTTTTGTATATTTTAGACAGCAATTTGGGGGGGTTGAGATTAAGAAAATCTAAAACTCTTGCTGGAATTTGTAATTCAGCTGTATTGAGCCTAAATTTACCTTTAATAATAGATTTAATTTGTTGATATTCTAAGAATTTGTTTTTATCAATTCCATATTGTGTAATTAATGTATTAAATGGGATAAAGTCTGTTCCCTCAAATATATGTTCCAGGTATTCAATTCCATTGCACCTCCAGACTGGGAAACTTATCATACATTTTTTTTGCAAGATGTCGGGGTTATTCCAGATGGGTGTGCGTCTGCATGGGATTATTGTGGACTCTGTCATTTTTAGAAACTCCCACCATGATGTCAGAGAGGAGCTGATATTTATGCTTTTAAAGCATTCATATTGTTTTTTATTTGAGCTAATAAATGGTAGGTCTGAAAGTTTTATCTTATTACATAGTGTCTGTTCTACGTCTATCCAGGACTCGTCTAGGTAGCTATGTTTTAACCATCTTGATATGTATTGGAGCCTGTTGGCTAAGTAATAATGATAGAAGTTTGGTAGATCTAGACCTCCTTTTTCTTTGGTCTTCTGCAGTGTTTATAAGTTGATATGTGGGGGTTTATCTTTCCAAAGAAATTTAGAGATAGAGGAGTCCAGAGATCTAAACCAGTCTAGTGATGGTTTACTTGGGATCATTGAGAATAAGTAGTTGATTCTGGGCAAAACCATCATTTTTATTGAAGCAACCCTTCCCATAAGTGATATGGGTAGAGATTTCCATCTAGCAAGATCATCTTCCACTTTTTTTAAAAGTGGGATGTAGTTTAGCGTTATTAAATCTGCCAGTCTTGGTGAGACATACCTAAATAGGTAATATTCCCTGACTGCATTTGTGTATTAGTTGGATTCTGGACAGAACAATTGATTGGAAGAACTGTGGATTTTAACCAATTTATAGCATAATCTGAAACATTTGAGTAAGAGTTTATCAACCCGATTACCTGAGAGAAAGAGGTTTGTGAATGCTGGAGAAAAAGTAATACATCATCTGCATAAAGACTGATTTTATGTTCTGTCTTATTGCATTTTATGCATTTATTATTGTGAGTTTGCCTGATTGCTGCAGCTAGTGGTTCAATAAAAATAGCGAACAGGGAGGGAGAGAGAGGACATCCCTGCCTGGTACCTCTCTGAAGATAAAACCTAGATGATGTTTGGTAATTTGTCCTGATACATGCTGTTGGTGAACTGTATAATATTTTCAACCAGTTTATAAAAGAATTTCCAAAGCCAAATTTATGTAAGGTTACAAATAAGAATTTCCAGTTAACTCTATCAAATACTTTTTCTGCATCTAAAGATAATATATTAGTTTTAATGTTTTTACAGTAAGAAAAATCTATTAAATCTATTAATCTACGTGAATTTGTGGATGAATGTCTCCCTTTAATAAAACCAGTTTGATCAGGATGTATTATAAGAGGGGTTACTTTCTCTATCCTTTTTGCGAGGGCTTTGCAGATTGTTTTAAGATCAACATTAATGAGGGATATGGTACAATAGCTGGTAGGAAACAAAGGGTCTTTACCTGATTTTAGTAGAAGACTAATGTAGGCAGAATTCATATTTAGTGGGAGTCGGCCATTTTCCTTGGTTTCCTGCAGCATTCTGTGGAATGTTGGTGCCAGAATATTCCAGAATTCTTTATAGAACTCTGCTGGAAATCCATCTGGGCCTGGAGCCTTGTTATTGGGCATGCCTTGGAGGGCCTCCTGGAGTTCAGCCGCTGTTAGTGGTGAATCCAGGGCCATCGCTTGACTTTCAGATAATTTAGGTAGTGTTATTTTATCAAAAAATTGTTCAATTTCATGATCCGATGGATTTGATGATATGAATAATCTATCCTTAGTAAACGGATACGTACCACAGGAATTTAAAATAGCTGTAATTAAACCTTTACTCAAGAAACCTTCCATTGATCAAGATGACTTAGTAAATTACAGACCTATATCTAACCTTCCTTTCTTATCCAAAGTCCTTGAGAAAATTGTTGCTAATCAAGTCTGTGAGCATTTAAACAATAACGAGCTGTTTGAAGAGTTTCAGTCAGGTTTTAGAGCTCATCATAGCACTGAAACAGCACTGGTGAAGGTTAGTAATGATATTCTCATGCCCTCAGATAATGGACTTGTGTCTGTTCTGGTTTTGTTAGATCTCAGTGCTGCTTTTGACACAGTCGATCATAATATTCTCTTAGAAAGGCTTGAACATGTTGCAGGGATCAAAGGAACAGCACTAGGCTAGTTTAAATCATATTTGTCTGATAGATTCCAGTTTGTTCATCTAAGTGATAAATCTTCTTCACTCTCAAGGGTTACTTGTGGAGTTCCACAGGGTTCTGTGCTTGGACCAATTCTGTTCCCCATATATATGCTCCCAATTGGTAGAATCATTAGACAGCATGGGATAAATTTCCACAGCTATGCCGATGATACACAACTATATTTATCCATAAATCCTGATGAACCCAGTCAGTTAGGTAGATTACAGGCACGTCTGGAAGACATAAAAACATGGATGACCCTAAACTTTTTGCTTTTAAATTCTGACAAAACAGAAGTTGCTGTCTTTGGACCAGAAGTTCTTAAACAGAAACTGATTAGTCAATCACTTCATCTGGATGGCATTAAATTGGCCCCCAGTAACAACGTAAAGAACCTTGGCGTTATTTTTGACCGAGACTTGACATTTAAATCCCATATTGAACAGGTTTCTAGGATTTCTTTCTTTCACCTCCGGAATATTGCTAAAATTAGAAACATCCTGTCCAGGAGTGGTGCTGAGAAACTAGTCCATGCATTTGTTACCTCAAGGCTGGACTACTGTAATTCTTTACTATCAGGTAGACCACAAAATGCCATTAAAAGCCTTTAGTTGATCCAAAATGCGGCAGCAAGAGTTCTGATGAATATTAAAAAGAGAGATCACATTTCTCCTGTTTTAGCTTCCCTTCATTGGCTCCCTGTTAAATCCAGAATAGAATTTAAGATTATTCTTCTTACATACAAAGCCTTTAATAATCAAGCTCAATCATACATCAGAGATCTAACTGTTCCTTATGTTCCTAACAGAGCCCTTCACTCTCAGACTGCAGGTTTACTTGTAATTCCTAGGATTTCTAAAAGTAGAATGGGAGGCAGATCTTTTAGTTATCAGGCTCCTCTCCTGTGGAACCAGCTCCCAGCTTTAGTCCGTGAGGCAGACACTCTGTTTACTTTTAAGGCCAGGCTTAAAACTTTCCTTTTTGATAAAGCTTATAGTTAGAGTGGCTTAGGTCATCCTGAGCTATCTCTGTAGTTATGCTGCTATAGGCTTAGACTGCTGGAGGACAGACTTACCAATTTTCTTCACTCTGCTACTTCCTTTTCTCCTACGACTCTCCAGTTGTATTACAGTACATTCTGTTATTTCGACTGTTAACTTTGTTTTCTCTCAGTGTTTTTCTCTCCATAGAAGATATACCTGGTCTGGTATCCTGCTTGGCTGCAATGCCCTGTTAGACGGGGGGCATCGACTGGGATGATCCTCCCAGTAACTGAACATCCACTGTGTCCTGTTATTAACTTTTTACTTTCTGTAACATAGAAAGTTCTCTTATATCAGATCTTCTGTTCCTTCTGTGTTTCTGCTCTGTCTTCTCAAACCCCCAGACGGTCGTGGCAGATGGCCGCTCCTACTGAGCCTGGTTCTGTTGGAGGTTTCTACCTGTTAAAGGGGAGTTTTTCCTCTCCACCGTCGCTACATGCTTGCTCAGTATGAGGGATTGCTGAAGGATTGCTGTGGTTGGAAAGTCTGCATCAACGGGGCCCAACCTCACGCCAATGACTGACGCAATCTGCTGGGATTCCTTAAATAGGAAACTTTTTAACTGATTGGAATGTTTGTATAAATGTATTGAAATGACTTCTTGTTAAGTGCCTTGAGATGACATCTGTTGTGAATTGGCGCTATATAAATAAACTGAATTGAATTGAAATTTATCTCTGGTGAGAATAAAGCCTTGTAAAATTCTTTAAATGTGTTGTTTATTCTTCCAGGATCATATACTGTATTCCCGGTCTGATCTTTAATAGCAGATATAGTTGTTTTTTCTTTATTTATTTTAAGCTGGTTAGCCAAAAATCAACCTGATTTATTACCTTGTTCAAAGTTTTCTATCCTAAGTCTTTGAATTAAGAACTGGGTCTGTTTATCAATAATTTGATTTAATTCTAGCTTTGCTTTACGGATTTTGCTTAGTCTCTCCTCATCTAGAGAAGCTTCTAATGAATCAATAGTTTCTTCTAATTCCTGAATACGTTTTTTTTCCATTTTCTTTTTATTTGATGAGAATTTTACCTGTAATCACAGCTTTTCCTGCCTCCCAAAGAATGGATGGCGACGTACCAGGGAGGTCGTTATATTCCAAATATGAGGCCCACTCTTTTTCGAAATATTTCAAAAATTCTTTATCCTTAAGTAAGGATATATTAAATCTCCAATTTTTGCTTTGAGGTGTTTCTGTTTTATTTACTAAAGTTAGAGAAACAGGAGCATGATCGCTAACAGCTATAGGGTGTATCTCAGTGTCTGAAATGTCAGTCAACAGTGAGCTGCTGACTAACAAATAATCCAGTCGAGAATATGAATGGTGGACATTTGAGAAGAAAGTATATTTTTTGTCATTGGGGTGAAGAGATCGCCATGCATCACAAAGTCCATAATCGCTCATGTACTGTTTGACTATATCTATAGATTTCCAGCTACGCTGAGTCCCTGCTGTGCTGAGCCTGTCTATTTCTTCATTTAAACCAAAGTTGAGGTCGCCCCCAAGAAGAAGTGAGCAATCCATGTGTTCAAAAAGCACAGAGAAGAAGGAATGAAAGAATGAGGGGTCATCAACATTTGGACCATATATACTGACAATACATAACTTTTGGTTATGTATAGATAGTTTTACTATAATAAATCTACCCTCTGGATCTGTAACTGTATCTATTACTGTAAAATTTACATTTTTATTTATTAATATTGCTACTCCCCTTTGTCTGGAGTTATAGCATGCAGAAAACACATTAGGAAACTCAGGGGATTTAAGATCATCTGTGCTGAGGTAGATTTATGGGTTTCTTGTAATAAGACGACATCTGCCTTCAATCTTTTAAGCTGGTTAAGAATCTTAACTCTTTTCTCTCTGGTGCCAGCTCCATGAATATTTCACGTGACAAACCTTAGAGTAGTCATAGTTTTGAGATAAAAGTTGTAAAGTCCATATCAGTTTCTGTGTATTTCGAAAGTACCAATGTCATGAAGAGGTCGCAGCAAAGTGTGGCGTGGGACCACCTTGACTAAAAAAACAAACAAACAAAAAAGTCTCGGTTCACTGCCAACACTGCGAAGCTGTGTATAAGTACTTGAACGCACTTCCAACCCTGGTTAGAAGCGGAGCATCCTGCTCCTGGTCTCCACCTAGCATCAAGTCGGTGTTAGCATGGAGGAGCCGAGATGCACAACGAGCAGAGAAACTTACTCACCGATTACTTTGTGAGGGAGGCTCCGCCACCCCCGGATTGCACCCCTACAGACTGGTGGAAAGTGAATTAAACAAGATTCCAGAGGCTTGCCAAGTTAGCACGGAGGTATGGGTATCACAGCAAAGTCTGTCCCCTCACAGCAGGTAATCTCGGCGCTGCAGGTCAGACGCGACAGCAACCTGGTGACAGTCAGTCTGCTCACCATGCTGATTTCGCTTCTGTGCCCAGCGCATGTTAACATGCTCATCTTTCTAAATAAAAAGTTATATATGAGTTACGGTTTCTTTTTTTGTGTGTCTTTTTTACTCCGTTAATGAGCCTAATTCATTGTTAGGTACGCTGATCTCTCTCATCCTCTTTCTTGACTCTTTTTGCCAAATGTAACACAAAACTATCAGACCTATGAGCATTATATATTTTTTATTAAGTTATTGTATTATTATAGCGCATATTTCCTTTGTGCAACTACCGTGAATTAATTCCGTTTAACTGCCACAAGATGTGTCCCACTTGTAATGAAGATCTCAATAAGGAAACACGCTATTTTTCTATTCTCCCTGCATTTTAATATAGCCTATGAACACTGAATTTTAATATAAAAATATCAATGATTAATCGAATATCGATCGTTAATTCTCCTGATCATCGATGAAGACAGTTTAATCGAATGCCCATCCCTATTCCACATACATGTGTAGTAACTTGCTGTTCAAAGAACGCCAAGAACTTATTCCTTTATCAATTGTTTAATTATCTCAGCCTTATCAGGCAGGTAATCATAAACACTAACTGAACTAATGAGACTGAACTATTTGGCTATTAATAATTACTGGATCCCAGATGGTGCCCCAAACTTGGTAATTTTCACATCAAATTATTAATCTTATTAATAATTGCCCTAAGTAATTATTCATAGCCAAAACCTACCTATCTGTGTCACTGGTATAAACGGCACTTGCCGTGTTTGGAGGGGGATGAATGAGTTGCATCCCAAGAACACCATACCCACTGTGAAGCATGGGGGTGGAAACATTATGCTTTGGGGCTGCTTTTCTGCAAAGGGAACTGGACGATTGATCCATGTTAAGGAAAGGATCAAAGGGGCCATTTATCCTGAAATTTTGTGCAAAAACCTCTTTCCAACAGTGAGAGCATTGAAGATGAAACATGGCTGGATCTTTCAGCATGACAATGATCCCAAACACACCGCCTTGTCAATGAAGGAGTGTCTACGTAAAAACCATTTTAATGTTCTGGAGTGGCCCAGCCAGTTGAAAGTCTATGATGCCCAGTGACAGCCCCAGAACATCACAGCTCTGGAGAAGATCTGCATGGAAGAATGGGCCAAAATACCAGCTACAGTGGGTGCAAACAATGGTAAAGACCTACAGGAAACATTTGACTTCTGTCATTGCCAACCAAGATTACATTACGCACTTTTGAGGTGAACTGTGTTTTTACTGACCAAATACTTATTTTCTGCACCATTCAATTTTTTTTTTAATCATTCAATGTGATATCCTGGATTTTTTGTACTCTTTTTCTTGGTCTCTTACAGTTGAACTGTACCTATGAGGAAAATTACAGACCTCTCTCATCTATTTAAATGGGTCAACTTGCATAATCAGTGGCTGCTAAATACTTTTTTGCCCTACTGCAGACGGTCTGTTTCCACTAATACAAATTCACTCATTGTTGCCGCTGTGTTGTTGTTGTACTGGTGTTGTTATTCCCCCTTCCGTGGTCGTGACACTTCCCGAAGGGGCAGTACCCTGGCTGATAATAGCTCAATTTAGATGGGATGTTGGTTTACATGCAGAGAAATTCGACTTTCTAACCGCATTATCTGGGTGTCTTAGCTTGATTAAGAGTAGGCTAGTTCGATTCGACTTCAGCTGGACTAAGGTGTATACATGCATTTCAAAAGTCCGAATTCAGTCAGACTAAGTCAAATTCCGGAATTGCGCCGCTCAAGGTGGCAGCATGTTGGAGTAGCTCTGTTTCTTTGGTTTATATTTTTTTCTTTTTTTAAACTTTAATTCTTCCATTTTTGGTAGAAACATTGTTTTTGTGGACAACTATTCTCTCTGGTTTTGAATGCTGTGCAGCTGGAAGGATTTTTGCTGATACTTTTTATTTTTTGGACATTTGTTATGATGCATAACCATGGCAACAAGGTGGTTTACAACTGGCAGCAGCTGATTAACATCACAAAAGCTCAAATAATACCTCAACTACAGCCACAAAACCCTGAAGTGGTTGAAAAGAAGACGCCATAGATCCAGAGCATCCTCTACATCAGACTGTCATACAACTACAGAGCGTCCTCAGTCAGAGGCTTCTTCAGATCTGCAGAGCACTACAAGAGATCATCCCTACCCACAGTCATCAGCATCTACAACAAATCTTTGAAGGAACTTGCATAATGAGTTACAACAACATTTAATTTCCCTTTGGGATTAATAAAGTAATTTTGAATTTGAATTGAATTGAATAAGTTGATTTTCTCTGACTGCATGTAAACGCATTGGCATATTCAGCCAGTCTTACATAAAACAGCCTTTTCTTGACCTCATTGACCAGAGCTCCATGTTCAACTGGGCTCTTTTGAATTTACAAACCCACCCACCATGCAACATGCTACTCGATGCAGATTTATGTCAGGATTAACTCAACAGAGTGTTTTTGGACCATTGACCGTCAAAACACATAAATCCAAACTGGTATACTGGTGCACTCAATCCTATGTGAAGTCAATCTCATTGGCTGCTTAAATGTTATGTGTGACACCTAACTATTGAACATTTAATTATTTCAGAAAAAAAGATACAAAGGTTTCAGTGTCTAGTTTCTAGTAGATACCCCAAAACACTTACAGCGGTAATATAGAGAAAGGCAGTTCTGCTAAGCATGAACCTTCCTATCTGTTCTTATCTGAGGAGACAAACTGTCTAATGCCCCTGAAATCCTTGAAAAATAGATAACATCCTCAAAACCTTCCATTCAAATGTTCTTGGTTTTTCCGCCTACTACGATTCTTCATAGCCAAGATCTAACAACAATGAGAGCCTGGAGGGGGAGAAGGCTATTAGCATTTATAACCATCACCATCTGTTTGTGACTCACACACGGGTCTGTCACTACAGTGCAGGGGACAAGATCTGTGGGCTGCAGTGACTTCATTCTTTATTCATTGACTTGATCATTTGGTCATTTACTCTCCATTACTAATTAAAAAGCTTATTGATCTCTGCTGATCCACTAATTGATGCTGATGGATGTTACTGAACACATAAGATTAAAGAAAATATCACTAACAACTTTTTCTGACACCTTCTTAAGTAAAGATGATTTGGACAACAGAAACATAATCTTCCTCTGTGATTAAACATTTTTTATTTAAAGCTGCTGTTAAAATCAGTATTCAGGTTCATTATTCAGCCTGTCAGCCCCCCTTCAGGGGCAGCAGTGACCTGCTGTACCTGGAGGATTTGGTATTTCAGGTTCTAATCTGGATGACGGAAACGTTTTGTCAAAAGATGTTGCAGCAACATGTGAAGCGACAGCACAGCTTAGATTGGCGGATTGTTTGGCAAGTTTTTGTTCATTTACGGTGTCTATAAAAAATGTCTCCCCCTTTAGATGTTTTACCCTTTAATTTTTTTCGCAAATCAATCAAGATCAACATAATTTGGCTTTTTTGACAAAAAAACAAAAAACCGTTTAGTGTCAAAGTAAAAAATATATATTTTTAAAGACAATTAAATAAATGTTAAATAAAAGAATTGATTGTATAGATATTCACCACCTTACGCAAAATATAATCGGCCAACTAATGTAAAAGAAAAAAAAACTAAGTCTGCATAACGCATCTCTCTTAGTTCTCGTGTCATCCACTTTAGAGGCATTAGATATATTTCACCCAAAAGTAGCAGGAACTTAAATGAGACTGGTACAGAATCTGCTCCCCGTTACACATTTTTACAGGATTTGTGGTGTTTTTATTTTTAAGCATAATTGCGAATGTTAAACTTTTACTGTTCGGATCCACTTTTTTTTTCAGCTCCACTGTTTCCTGTTCTCATCCTTTCTCTGGATCACTCATGACAGAAACTAAAAAAGCAAGGGAGCACCTCATCAGTCAGAATGTTTTGCGCAGTAGGCCCAGCCCGAATGGTTCTTGGTCCACGAATAAGAGCTGTCTCACTATTAGGGCTGTTATTAACAATGAAAAACATCCACTGAAACTTCAGGGAACCCCCAGGTTACCTTGGAGGATATGGTATGGAAAGAGAAAATTGTTTCCAAAAAGATCCGGTTCTTGGAAAAAGTTTCTGGTGCTGTAATACAACTACATCCAAGTCAGAACTTTCACTCAGGTTAAATTTAGAAATGAAACATCATCCGCTTTAACCAGTTCACATTTCACTCCCTCTAAACCTTTATTACATTCAGTTTACTTATTGTAGAACTAAACATAAAACTAGCTTTATTTCTGTAAAACATTTTATTGAATTCTTTATACCTTTGGAATCTAAACAAAACCCTGCTGATGAATGGATTCCTAAAGAAACAGAGATTTTTTGCCACAACTGTGGGAAGCAACATCAGTAGTTAGAGCCAGGTTTGATGTCATAAAGTGTGCCTAGACAAAACTGTTGAATATATTTCTTTTGCTCAGTAGGTAGGTAGGGTCGTAGGTTCAATCCCAGCTTCCTCCTGACACATGTTGATGTGCCCCTGGGCAAGGCACTTAATCCCAAGTCGCTTACTGAGCTCTGTATTGGTGTGTAAATGTGTGAAAGTGTAGAGTGCTTTGAGTGGTCAGTATAACTAGAAAAGTGCTATATAAGTTCAGTCCATCATGAAAATGTCTGAGCTGCAGTCTTAAATACATTACTATTCAGATCATAATATATATTATTCATAAGTTACAAAAGCATTCAAAGCAGATGCCCCAATTACTGAGATGGAGTTAAGGTCAGACATCAGCTTCCCGTTTAGTCATTTTTATGAGTCAAAGCTCAGAAAGTGTACAACAAAACTTTTTTTAATAACGTCTCCTGCATCCCCCCCCAAAGCAAGAACATCTTGACAAAAATGTTTTATTTTTATTTGAGTACATTAATTCATTGGGAGAAAATCCTCTATTAGAAACTTAGTGGCAGAGTCCACTGGATGTTATCATTTAAAAATCCCTCGCTCCAGGGGGCTCATACAAAAGACAAGATACGTGGGACACAAAGCACAAAACAGTTAGCTTTGGCTAACAATGGAGCTGAGCAACAGGGCGGCTGCTCCTCCACTTGGGTAGGAACAAAGAACAATTGAGTTAGCTTTGGTGTAACAATGGAAGGGCCCAGCCGGCGGCTGGACAGAACCCGAAATGCTACTCAAAATATAATCATAGTGTGGAAAGAGGGAGAAAAGATAGAAAGAGAGAAATAAAATGGGATCTGCTTAGGATAAAAACTAGTATAAAAAATACAAAGTAAATAAAACAGCTCACAAACACAAGTGTGTGGCGACGCTAGTGAGCACACGGTTTCAGCACTTAAAAACACATCAAACTATCAATGAACGGTTTCTAAAATTGTTCTGATCTATATCTCTGCCCAGACATATAAAAGGAGAAATAAAAATTAACAGCTTTGATCCTTCTTGAGATGACTTGCCAGTCCCCAGAGTGATCACATCAGTCCACGTCAAAAACAAAGAAGAAAAGTGGAGAGAGACGTCAAAAGTTGGGCAAAAAGCCAGAGCTCTGGATGCACACACAGAAGCCAGGTAGCTGTTCAGCGGGTACTTTGAAGATTTAAAGTGCCCCTGGCATGAAATTTGCATTTTTTGAGTTTTTTTGGTCATATTCTTTAGTTTCCCCAGCCTGCCTATGTCCCCTAAGGGGTTAAAATGACTGATTAGTGTTTCCTTTGTCCCTGGGTATGTCTGACTACATAGTGAAATTGGCACTCAGAAACAGGCTGTTTTGCAGTTCGGCATATGACCACACGTTTCGGCATATGTCGTCATTGAGTTCCAGCCAATTACCCCCTTCTCTGAACCACACTCTCCAAGTCCCTCCCCCCGCGGCGCATATAACCTAAACAATGAGAGCTACGGTAAAAGGCAAACAACAAACCGACAACATGGAGTCCAGACCGCATCGACACTGTCCTCCCCACTGAAAAGCTTGTGGATGGACTTTATTTATGCAGGGAATGTACCCGACCGACTCCCAAAGCGCGTGGTCATTTGTGGCAAATATATCTCTGATGAATGTTTTATTAACTTGCGACAATACAGCAGTGGATTCGCAGATCGTCTTAAACTTTTACTAGGATCAATACCAACTGAGACAATGAAACTCCTCTCAGTTCAATCCCAGAGTCTGTCACCTGTGATGTAATATACGACCTTGGGGCTGAGTCAGGGAGCTCACAGGCTCATGTGGGGGATGGGGGAGTGGGGTGGGATGGAGCGTCCTTTTGCACACACATCCAAGGGAGTTTTTGTTTGGTCTACCAAGACCAGGGAGTCAAATTCCAGTAGATAAGAAGTTGTTTAAGAGACAGGCGAAGCTCACTTTTTCTCTTGCCTTAGAGTCTGTCAGTGGTCCGAGTTCAGTCCAAATGGCCAAATCGTGGGTCAGATTACCTTCCAGCTGGCTGAGAACTTCTCCAAGTTATTACCATGCAGCGAAACGAGTCCAATTATGCTCGCACATCACAAATAGTCTGAATGTCAACAGCACAGCAACCTTCCTGTAGCCCAGGCAGCCTGCCAATTGCTGCCTTTAAGCTTGAAGTTTACGATACCTCAGAAAATCCACCAGCGATAATCAGCAGATATCCGGTTATCATGAATCCAATTATATAAATGTTTCCAACGTTCTTGATGGTCAAAAGTGAGAGACACAAGATCCTCCACGATGTTCCATCGGAGCAACTCGGCTCTCCCTTTTAGCCGTTCTCCGGGGGAAAAAAATTGATTAATTGTTTTAAGAGACCAGCTGACCAGAACCAGATCCAGAATCATAGTTGTTCTTTCCATAATAAGGCCTAAACCTAATTACATTTCATATACAATATTGGTATTTGGGCAATTTGTGGTGCGCAAATGCATGTCTGTCAATGTTTCATCAGATGCGGACATTAGAGATTCAATTGACAATAGAGGCGCATGGCCTGGGCCCCGCCCACCAAAACTCGGATGTTCTCTGCTAATGCTAACAGAAGGGCCACCTAGTAGGGGCTGCAATTCTACAACAAGGCTGAGTTACGGCAAACGATCCTTTGATACAGTGTTAAGGTACTTAGAGTGTGACTAAAAAGGGCCCAAACATTGCGGGGAATTTCATGCCAGGGGCACTTTAAAGGGGATTTCATTCCCGCCCAGCGGATCAGAAATAAAAGGAATTCACTAATGAAGAGCGTCTACTTCCGCTGTCAAAGCCAAGCTTAAAGACAAATTTTTGCTGGTTGTTGGTGACTTCTATAAACTTTGTGTTGTCATCATTGGCCACGGACCAATGGGAATGCGATGGGGGCACAGCTAGGAAAGCTGGGAAACGCAGTCTGTTCAGTTCATTTGTGGAAAATGAATCGCAACAAGAAATAATTTTTTTTCTTATCCTGATGTGGTACGAATTGGTGCTTTCTGAATGAATAAACTGAAATCACCTTTTTTTAAACAACCAGTGCAGTAATAACCTATGTTTTTAAACCATTGCAGGTCATAACAACATTCACCCTTCTCCACAACATTTGTCTCAGTGCTGGTGACATTGTAGAGCCTGAGGATGAGCTTGAGGAAGATGTAGCAGAGGTTAAAGGGAAAGCTGGTTGAGGGGCGGTCAGTGGTGCTCTCTGGTGGGACCAATTGTCTTCTAAATACATCTTGGTGATGTGGCACCCATTGATCAAACCTTGATGATGTACGATGCAGTGGACAGTACGAAGAAGCTACCCAAAGCACTCTGCAGATCACCCTGTATGATGTTCCACACGTAAACCAGAAAAGACCAGTCATAGGTCTCAGCTGCAGAACTCCATCCTCAACTCTGATCTTTCTTCTAATATTCGAATAAAGAACGGTCCAGGAAGTTATTCCTGCATTAACAATTATAAATAACTACACAATTTTTCCTAGTCATATTTTTGATGTCATTTTAATTAGACATTTAAAATGGAATGTAAATAATAATACAACGGTAAATAAATTGACTTACTATTAATATTAATATATAATCTATTTGTTTAATCAATTTGTTCAGAACAACTACTGAAGAACTGAATGACCAATGTGACAAAGACATAATCTGATAAACAGAAAACAGTCTATCCATCCGGTATCTCCTCTCCTCTTCACAGCCTCCCTCTGAGTCATTCATGTCCTACACAGGAAATCAAAAAACACAGTTTAGGAAAAGAGGAACGCAAAACCATTTAGGAAATTAATATTTGTTAACTTAACCAGTCAAAAATTATATCATCACTGTACATGTATAGTACTTTTCAATTAAAAAAAATTAAATCTCAGTTTTTGGCCAGCAATGGTTGACCTTCCCCTGCAAGGCCCATCTTCTCCAGAATTGTACTCATAAATTACACCGAAAATAAGTGAAGAGGAGGAACATGGCATTATGTTCATTCGTGAATGCAAAACTATAGTTCTTACAGCAGAACACAATAGGAACTATACTGAGATCACATGTTCTGCAGTGTTTGAGGGTTAATAAGACTCCTCTAAGCATAAGGTGTGTAACTGGATTTATTCTTCTACCTCCGTGCCACCATGGCCCAATTTTGCCCCGGTAAATAGGTAATAATTTCTCCTAAAAGGAGACGTCTTTCTGCTTAATTTGGAAAGATCTAAATTAGTTGTATAAAAACTGCAATGCATGGAGAACCATTAGACCACCAAACGAGCTCGTTTACGAGCGATAGTTTACAAAAATGATATTAAAATATATGTCAATGCTAACAACAAAAGCCAATCAACACAACCACTTTAAGATGTTAATGTATGTACCACCAGGTTTTAATATACTTACATTTTAAACTGCACTCCTCTCCCGCTTCGTCCGCCATTGTTCCTGGAAGAAAAATATCCCGTTTGCCCCGCAATGCATCTTGGGATATGGTGAGCTGTTAAGGATACCGCCCTTCAAATCAGGGAAAAGAAGGGCAGATTTGTGGGTCGCATTTGATGGAGTCTTTGAATTTGGAAAGCCTTTGTCAGAGCACTGTGACATAATCGGCCTTCATATCTGGCCTTCGAATGATGCAGCCCCTGAACTAGGCTGCCCTGGGAACGCCTTGGGATTTCCTCGCAAGTGGCACCAGTGGCTGGGTGAGAGGGAGGTTTGGGTCTCTGCTAAAGATGCTGCGTTCGTGACCAGATCTCAGATTAAACAGAGGGAGGGAGGATGGATGGATTGATGGATGGATGGATGGATGGATGGTTGGATGGATGGATGGATGTTTTTCTTCATGGACTCAAATAAAACATTGTTGTCATATTTTCACTGTGAGATTATTCTGAAGCAATAAAGACTGAGTTTATTAAGTTTAATGCACATTTACCCAGTGGTTCCAGTTTCAATCAGTCAATTGGAATTCATTGTGAGCTCCCTAGCTGAGAGCTGCCACCAGCTCGGTCCATGCAGTGTGTGTAAATGCTTCTGTTTGGGAAGCTGGTACCTGCTGTTTTTGTAGCAGTGTGCGTCAGTTCCTGCAGACTTCATAGGTTCGTTGGCAGCTCATTTTACGGACCCCACCTCAAAGTTTAAACACACAGATTACCCCTGTAAAAACACACAGACATGTCAAATTAGTCACCACACAGGATCAGGGTGTAGAAACACCATAAAAAGAGTGAAAGAAACAGAAAAAGAGATCATATGTACCAAAAACAGACAGGGCTCTAAAGTGCTATGAAAGTGTCTTAATAGGTTTCAGGTTCAGACTTTGACTAGGCAACTTCAATGCACTTATGCTAATTATTTTGAGCCGGGTGAACTTCTGAGTGTGTTTTAAATCAATGTCATGCCACACAATCCAAGCGTGCTGGAGCTTAAGGTCACATACAGATATTTCTGGTAGAGAGAGCAGAATTCATGGTTCCATCAACAGTCTTTAAAGGCCTGAACACTATCACTGCCATGTTCTCTGTGAGTATGAGGGCTTTTTTCTGAAACGCAGTCTTAGTTTTACACCAGATGTAACAGGACACTACTGTCAAAGATAACAAACCAGTGGATGTTGGTGTTGGTTATTTATTAAAGTAAGCACTCAGATGCAGGACTGGAAACAGCAGGAGCTGTGTCTGGTTGGAGACAATGAGACAGATCTGGCTGGAAAAGGCAAGAACTGATCAGCCAAGATCACTTTTCTCTGATCAGTCGGAATTATTTCTCAAAAGTCTTGAAGATCATCAAAATGTTTTGGACCAACATGAGATGAGCCTTTTGTGTTCCCTTTGGTCAACAGTGGTTTTGGCCTTGGAAGTCCCCCTTGAGGGAAGTGAGGCCTGCAGGGCTTTGGATGTTGTTCTGGGTTCTTCTGTAACCACCTGGGTGAATTGCTAATGCCCTCTTAGAGTAGAACTGGTGGATTATAGCACTCACTCTGGTTCTATGGCCTGTTCTACACAAACAGGCCTTGGCGCGCAACCCCCAAAGTGCAAGGTGGGCATATGCTGTGCAATTTTTAGCCCATTTTCCAGTAATGCGACAATGTTTGTGATCAGTTTGTCATCAAAGCTGCATAAAAATATTGTTTCCACAAAACTTTGTTCTTGTTCTTGCATATTTAATGTAGGCTCATTTGTCTCCCTGTGCATAGCGTCATTTTAGCCAGGGACGCCGGTAACACGTCCTCTGCAATATTTTTAAATGATAGTTTTGTCCCCACCAAAAACCTGATGCGGAATTTTTTACCAGAGAACTAATAGTCACTTGCGCTCCCGTCATAATTTCCATATAATCAGTATCCAAACCGTCTGGTATTCCACTATCTTATACACGGTCATTTTTCTTTATATGCGGAACTGCAGCATTCTTTGGAGCGGTTGACGTTATAGACTCGCATTCAAAAGTAGGAACAGGTAACTGATTACATCATAGCTCCTTAATGCAAGGTGTTCTAATTATGCAGTGTTACTTGCTCTGTGTATGTATGCACAGATGGCACAGGCCTTGGCGCGCAACCCCCAAAGTGCAAGGTGGGCATATGCTGTGCAATTTTTAGCCCATTTTCCAGTAATGCGACAATGTTTGTGATCAGTTTGTCATCAAAGCTGCATAAAAATATTGTTTCCACAAAACTTTGTTCTTGCATATTTAATGTAGGCTCATTTGTCTCTTTCACGTATGTTTTAAATACAAAATAACTAGTAATGGTATACGGTTAACCATAGCAGAGTCCTTCACAATTTTACCAACCAGCACCTGCCTGCGCCCCATAAGGTAATTTTTGAACCTGAATATCTCCCGATTAAATCTGGACCGGATTGATTTAAAGGATCTATATCATGCTATTCTACAACTTTCAAAGTCATTGGCATTGTGGAGTCCTAATTTTGTTTGAAATATTAGTTATTTCCTGAAACTTTGTTCAACACGGAAGTGAAGCACTTGGTAACGCCAAAATCCAGCCTCCTTCGTTAGAGTCCCGCTCATTTCATGTCGTAGCCCTAGAGCCCTGGCGAAGTAGCATGGGCAACAGGCACGCGCACAAAACTTTGTAAACACTGTTGTAAAGATCGATGCGCGTGTTGTGGAGAGTTACAGTCTCGACACAGAGTCCGACCGTGAATTTGAAGTGCACGAAGAACTGCAGAGACCTCTAAGACTTTTGCAGTATGTTTCCACCAGACATGGCGTTGTACAACAACAAAGAATAGCGGTTTTCCCTGAGCAGGATATGAGTGGAATCACCATCAAAAATGATCTTTGGTGGCTCGTCTCTCTCCGCTCCGAGCAAGTGGGCGTGTATGTTGCCTGTAACGAGGCGGTGCTTGCAGGTGAAAGGGCTGGTTTATAACTAAGTGACGTACATTGGTTGTGGACCTCTCAATTTCGAAGGTTGGGCGGGGCTGCTGCTCATGGCGAAGGATTCCGAGGAAATACTCAGACATGCGAGCTTGAACCAAAAACAACACTTGGGGCATGTTTTTGATGGAAAAATAACTTCCTTCTGGTCCACTGCTGGTAGAGGCTGAATCCTTGGAAAAACAAGTGCCACTTTTTTTCTGAACAAGGGCTTTCCTGATCGCTTCAGTGGGAGTTAATCCGCAGAATGCCCTTCTCCTGCATCAGTGGGTAAGATGCATCGTACTAGCCTACGTCCGGCGCAGCTATGCGCTGCAAAGCCTTTGTAACTCTCCATGGTGATGATGAGCTCTCGAATAGCAAGATGCATTAGGTAAGGTGTCAAACTCTGAGATAATTCTCAAATGCTCTTATAGGAATATATTTACAATGATTCAGTTACCTGAGTGGTCAGGGGAGTGAATTGTAATCTGTGGAAATTACGAACGACGTTCAGATTTTTCCGTCGCCGTTTTAAAAAAAAGTCCCTGGCTTTAACTGTTCTCCGCTCCTGAATCGTAAATCCAGGCGCAGAAAAGTGTCTCTCGTTGGCAGCGCTGGATGCCTATAGCGAGAACATTCTGCTGCTATCAGCGTGAGGTTGGGAAATATTCTTGCATGCTCTTTCCACCAACATAGTAGGCCAACATCAACAAGATCCTCTTTGGAAGTCTTAAACAAAACATTTAAAAAGTTAGACCGACATATTTTCTCATCCACAACCCGAGGGTGATCTGCCGTAAGTTTCTCCGCACAGAACGGCAAGGGTTGCAAAGGGAACACGTTTTATTGTTGTGCATATTCTTCTGGGGCGAGTATATTATTAATATAGCAGTCATTGTTCTTTGTTCTATTCAAATGATTCTTCCAAGCCAACAGCCTAATGGTGCCTACAGTGATTTTTAATACACTGTAGTGCATATTGTAATGAGACGTCAAATGGATGAATAGGTGTAAATGAATAATTATTTATCTGAAAGGAACTGGGGACCTGTCCAGGGTGTACCCCGTGTCTCGCCCGATGACTGGTGGAGATACCCCCACCCTGACCCCAACTCCCCTGTAACACTCAAGCAGTTGAACTCTAACTTTAGTGAACATATGATATAGATAGGTACAGAAAGAAAAACTCACCACTAATTCACTTTTTTCTCTCTCCTCTACATTCCAAAGGAAATCATGGGTAATGTCGTTTTAATTGTTACACAATGAACTGAGCATTTTAAAGTTATCTCAAAGTCTGAAATAAATCATCATACCGCTAAATCATGGTCAAATGAAATGATCTTTCCCTTTTAAACATTTTAACTCAATATTTCCATAAATAAACTTTTTAGGAAATATATGTTAATTTACCAGCACTAATATAAATCTTTTCCTCTTTAAATCAGTCACAACAAAATCATCATCTGAAAATTGCTGTACTTTTATCTAATATTAAAACCTGTTTAGGAAATCTGAAAGGAAGGGAAACCCTTTTTCACAGCACTATATGTGCAGCATGACAGCTAACATGTCTGAAAACCTTTCCATGGGCGACAAATATAGTGTGTGAGGAACTTCATATCGCCTGCTAGGCCTATAAATAGAGAAGTGAAGCAGCTACCAGCTTAACTTTACAGCAGACACATTCAGTTTTAAATGAACAAGCGATATTTAGAGTGGTGATGGAGACGCCGGACCCAACAATCAAATCTAGGCAAAGCTGCTCTTTATAAAGCTGAGATGAGGAAGATGGTTAAGTTGAGTTTGTTAGAAAGAACACACACATCAGCTTACTACCATCATACTTGAAGCAAACTTTCTTCTACTCATGCGAGAAAAATCTGAGAAAACCTCTGAAACTTTATCCCTAGACCTCAGCCCAGCTCCTCATCAACAAAGCTTCAAAGGTGCACAAACAGATGAGACCAGTTGTAGTCCAGAACCAAGCAGGTTTACCTAAAGGAAGATAAAGGGAGGAAGAATGGTGAGTTTAAAAAGGCTCACCCTTGTTGCTCTGAGCGGTTGAGTCTACGGACAAAAAGCAGTAGGGGCGCTACTCAGGACGCTGTGGACCCACAGAGCCAGAGGACAGATAATGCGAGCTCTGCTGTCCAGAATGCCAGGGATCAGATTACAGAGCTGGTAAATATAGCAGATGCCCATGACCTCCACAGGTCACTCAGCGCTCCCCTGGCATTCTGCATTGCTCTTAAAGGAATAGCGTTAAAGCTTTTTTGAAACAAAGCTAGTCCAGGGGTGACTTTTTTCCAGCTCTGCTGGAGCACACACACTAAACAATATTTCAGACATTCTCTCTAAAACTAGGAAGTAGCTTCAGTGGATTGGGATTCATCCAAAAGCACATCTAAGCTCCTCTTCAACAGTGTCACACTGTATAGACGTTAAAACTCACCTGGCTGTCCACTATCATAGAGACATCATTATTTATTCTGTGTGAGGTGACTTCATCAGTCACATTTCTACACTTTTACAGTTAACTGCAAAAGTATTCACACCCCTGGACGTTTTTTTTCCATGTCATATTACAATTACCCAATCTATAGTGTTTTATAAGGATTATATGTGATAAATTAACACAAAACAGTGCCTTAATTGTGAAGGGGAAAGAAATAAGACAAGTTTTCTAAAGTTTTTACATGCATTTGTTCCTGAAGCTCAGTTAGATTGGATGGAGAGCATTTGGTGCCTGCTCCACAAGAGAAAACAAGACCTTTGAATAATTTTATGCAAATACAAAGGATGCATACATGTCCAAACCAAGACCTCCTCTGGGACAACCAGATCAGAATCTTGCTTTTCTCTGCTCAGAATTTAAACCACTTGTTAGGAGGCAACCTGTGACAAAGAGAAGTGTGAGAAAATGGTCACATGAAGCTGAAGAAGACCTGCAGGGTTGTTTTGAGACCACAAACTGGATGACTCTTTGCCAAGCACATGGAGAGGACAACAATGCCATGACCAGCACTAGCTGGTTTAAATCATATTTGTCTGACATATTCCAGTTTGTCCATGTAAATGATAAATCTTCACACTCAAAGGTTACTTGTGGAGTACCACAGGGTTTTGTTATGGGTTGGAGAAATTCTTTTTAAATGGTAAAATCAGATAGCATGGGATAAATTTCCACAGCTATGCCGATGATACACAACTATATTAATCTATAAATCCTGATGAATCCAATCAGTTAGGTAGGCATGCCTTGAAGACATAAAAACATGTATGGCGCTAAACTCTCTGCTTTTAAATTCTGACAAGACAGAAGTTGCCGTCTTTGGACCAGAACCTCTAAAAAATAAAGTGCTTAGTCAATCACTTCATCTAGATTGGTATTCAAATGGCCTCCAGTAATAACATACTGAACCACGGCGTTATTTTTGACCAAGACATGACATTTAAATCCAGCATAAAACAGGTTTCTAAGATTTCCTTCTTTACCCTCCATTATATTGCTCAAATTAGAAACATCCTGTCCAGGAGTGATGCTGAGAAACTAGTCTATGAATTTGTTACTTCAAGGCTGGACTACTGTAATTCTTTACTATCAGGATATCCACAAAATGCAATTGAAAGCCTTCGGTTGATCCAAAATGCTGCAGCAAGAGTTCGGTTGAATACTAAAAAGAAAGATCACATCTCCCCTGTTTTCGCTTCCCATCATTGGCTCCCTGTTAAACCAAAATAGAATTTAAGATCCTCCTTCTTACATATAAAGCCCTTAATAAACAAACTACATCCTACATCATTAAATCTGATTGTTCCATATGTTCCTAACTGAGCACTTCACAGGTTTACTGGTGGTTCCTAGGATTTCTAAAAGTAGAATGGAAGGCAGATATTTTAGTTATCAGGCTCCTCTTCTGTTGAACCAGCTCCCAATTAATTTTAGTCCGTGAGGCAGACATCCTGTCTACTTTTAAGGCCAGGCTTCAAACATTCATTTTGATTCATTCGACTGGGATGATGCTCCGAATAACTGAACATCCTCCATGTCCTGTTATCAACTTTTTACTTTCTTTATTATAGTTAGTACTCTTACATCAGTTGTTTTTGCTCTTTCTGTGTCTCTGCTCTGTTTTCTTGAACCTCCAGACAGTCGTCTCAAGTGCATGTGTGTCTCTGGATGCAGCAATGACCCAAACACAGACGCAGGTGATGATGATTTATTATAATAAAGTGGAGGCAGAGAATGACGAGACGAGAGGATACCAGACTGAGAGACTGACTGAAAGAAACAGTACCTGGAGACAACAATGATCCGACAGGTACTGAGAGGCGTGAAGGGTATAAATACACAGAAGGGAAGGAGGATCAAGTGTGATGGACTGCAGACAGGTGTAGACATTAATTAGACAGGGTGAGGAGGATGGAGTGTTGATGGTTCTGACAGGGCATGGCAGATGGCCGCTCGTACTGAGCCAGGTTCTGCTGGAGGTTTCTTCCTGTTAAAGGAGAGTTTTTCCTCTCCACTGTCGCTATATTTTTGCTCAATATGAGGGATTGCTGTGGTTGGGGTCATAAATGGGGCACAACCCCAAGTTGAATGTCTGTATGATTGTATTGAACTGACTTTTTTTGTACAGTGCCTTGAGCGACATCTATTGTAAATCGACGCTATATAAATAAACTGAATTGAATTAAAATTGAGTGTGTTACTGACTACATAAACTTCTATGTGGACATCATCCCCACCAGAACAGTGAGATAGTTCCCTGATAACAAAAACTGGATCACCAGTGACCTGAAGGAACTGCTAAACAAGAAAAACAGAGCCTTTAGGGAGGGAGACAGGGAATTATTGAGGAGTATACAGAAGCAACTTAAGGTCCAGATCAAAGACAGCAAGGAGGCATACAGGAAGAAGCTGGAAGCCAAACTACAGAGGAATGGTCAGGAATAAAAAAGATCACAGGAAAACATTGTTTCCATCATGGGAGAAGAAGTGGAGGTGGTTAAGGAGTATAAATACCTCGGAGTTCACCTGGACAACAGACTGGACTGGAGACTGAACAGTGAAGCCGTCTACAAGAAGGAACAGAGCACACTGTATTTCTTGAGGAAGCCTAGGTCCTTCAAGGTTTGCAGCAAGATGCTGCAAATCGTCTACAAGTCTGTTGTGGAGACTGTAGGCGCATCAGAGCCAGAGACTTCAAAAGCCTCAACAACCTGATAAAGAAGGCTGGATCTGTTCTGGGGACGACTGTGGAACCTCTGGAGATGATGATGCAAAGAAGGATTCTTCATAAAAATCCCAAAAATTATGACCAACCCTGAACATCGTCTTCATGAGACTATTCTAGAACAGTGTCTTCAGTCGGAGGCTTCTTCAGTTTCGCTGCAGCACAGACCGCTACAGGAAATCCTTCATGCCCACAGCCATAATGATCTACAACTCCTAAAGAATGAATTAGTATGAGCTACAACAGCACTTAATTTCCCTCTGGGATCAATAAAGTTTGAAATCACACACACATTTATTGATGGAGACTTATTCATTTTATACTACTCAGTTGATGTGGCAGTGTTGCAAAGCAATTCTCCACCAGGACAGCAGGTGGTGCAGACCTTGTCTGGCATGTCTGCCTACCATAGCAGTGACATCTCTGGTCAACAACAGTTAATTTACTTCAGCTTCAGCTTATCCACTCAAGGAGCAATGGCCCACAGAGAACAAGTTTTGATTGAGCTGGAAAGCTTTTTACTAGAAGTGCAGCTCTTTGAATATTCTAAAAACGCATGTAAACAAACAAACCCAGCAGTCTGTTTTGTTCTCTACACCTCATGGTGTTCAAAATCGCCAAAAGACCATATTAGATAAACTGGCCCTGCAATATGAAGCATCTTGTGCCCAAAAGCTGCATTGACTATGACTATAGAGCAGCGTTCTGGTGAAATGATCCTGGGCTGATGTTGGGCTAACCAATCACAGACGTGAGCTCTCTGTTGCGTTCACGGATAGATAGAAAATTGGGCTCTACTCCGTTCGTCGTTGCGTACTGGTCGGAGAGCCCTTGCGTTGACGGATAACGGTGCTGCTTGTCTCTGTACCTGCAGAGGTGCAGACAGAGAAGCATAAAATAGGCTTCAGCAAAGCTAGGAAGACGGGAGGCGGGGAGGAGAGGTGGAGACTTCCTGCTTTGGGCTTAGAATCCATTGATATGTGTGTGCATGTGTGTGTGTGGCTGGTGCGTCTGGGGAGAAGGAATTGCAGCTGAGTAGTTGAGTGATCGCACCTGGGATGTATGAGGTGATCGATTGTTGGAAGGAATAAGAGGAGAGGCCAAAAAAGCAGGTGGGACTGGAGGACAGAGCTTGGCGAAAGTAACTGGGTGACAGCCCAGCCACCCAGCCCTGAAAGCACTCAGTGGTAGGGGCGGGTGGCATTTGCATGCTGGTTAGGGCTGCCGATGGTGAAGATAGTTAGGGGTTGCAAGGACAGGTTCCTGTGTCAGGCAGGAGGAAAGACAGTGAGCGGAGGAAATAGGAGTGCGACTGTCTGTTCTCCAGGGAATGAGATTCTTCTGCTGTCTGTGGAGATTCCCTATGCGCCTGTTGGGACACACACAGCCATTGGGTGGCACTAACCCACATTCTAGCTCCAACAGGAGAAGAAGTGGACCAGAGGTTTTTATTAAGGCCTTGAGTCATTGGAACTCACTCTTCCGTTTGGGCTTTCGGCCAGACAGTGCCAGGAGAGACCCCATCTTTCCTTTGCTGGCGAGGGGAAAGGACGCAAGTTTCTGGGAGAAACTCACTCCAAGACTGCTGATCGATCAGGTGAATCGCAAACCCAGTGTGTTTTGAGATAAACCTCAGTGTTCCGCCCTGAGCCCTGCTTTCTAAACAGACGCTGCCGTGTGGAGGGGACCGCTAACAAGGTACTTAATGCTGCAGAACCGCATCCAGACTGGAGCATTACCCCAACGCAACAAAGCCTGGGACAAATGCTATCTTGAAACTGCAGAAAAAGGTACTGTGTCAGTGAAGGAAGGTGGAGCTGACTGCTGTTTAGCCAAGCCAGAGAGCCCGGTCGGTTGGCCTGGAGGTTTAAACAGTGATTTTCGGGGTTTCCGATGGAGTCGTTTTACATCCTGCAACCTGAGTTACTCAATCCGACAGTTTTCCTTTGTTAGGTGTTTAATTAATTAACCAGAGCGGCTTTAAGCAGAGCTGTAGGCTACATGCTCTAGTGAACCACGTGGGCCAACCCTTGATGGCTCTTTATTCATGAACAGCTGCCATTAATGGTATTCAAAATAGAGATTGACTTTAAAACAGATAGTTTAAAAACTTAAACTCGTAAGTCAAAATACTAAATTAGATCGACATAATTGGTGAGGCCCTTAATGTCATCATAAAGTCTAAATATTAAATTAGATCAATCACTGCGGTGACCGATCCATAAAATAGAATCAATTCTCCATGAAGTTATTGATTTCTATTCAGTAAATGGTTTAGTGAAACATTGCTTCTTCCAAAGAATGTTTTTCTTCACTTCTGCTTTGCATTGTGAATTGGTGGTTTGAAGACAAACCAGAAGGTGCTGGTTAGTCTTAAACTAACCACAATTAGTTAAAACTAATTTAGCTTCATTTCCAAAACTCTTCAATACAAGCCTTGGTCTTTAAGCAAACATATTCATTCTGAACTGTGACATCATTATCAATTTATTGGTTATTGTTTCTATTTCTGTGCAAATTTATCACTTTTACTCTTTTACTTTTGGGTGTTAGTTTTATTATAGTTATTATTTTCTTAGTGGTTTAGTTGTGTGTTACTAGCTTAGTGAGTTTGTTGATTAAAGCATGTTAACTGAAAGTTGAATTATTTTTGTAATAAACTTGTATTTTGGAAAAACCGTTGTTGTTATTTCACCTATATGTGTAGTAACTTGCTGTTCAAAGAACGCCAAGAACTTATTCCTTCATCTAATGTTTAATTATCTAAACCTTATCAGGCAGGTATTCATAAACATAAACTGAGACTGAACAATTTGGCTATTGATATTCCTGGTATCCACCAGGTGGTGCCCCCAAACTTGGTAGTTTTTACATAAATTATTAATCTTATTAAAAATTGCCCTAGGCAATTATTCCTAATTATTCATAGCCAAAACCTACCTATCTGTGGCACAACACCCCGATCCAGAAGGCTGTGCCGCTCTGCGTTTCAACGAGCTGCGTGGTATGGACCTGGGTTGCTTCACGCAGAACTGAACTGTTACTTTGAACTGCATTGGCTGAGATCGCAACATCGACGCATTATCTCAGACCCTAGGGGAGGGTCTCAGACTCCGGGAGTAGCTAAATGTTTTAACTTTCTTCTATTATTGATTGTATGTGTAATTGTGTATGTGTATTTTTGTTTTAGACATTTAGATTGCAACTGCAGACAGATTAAGAGGAAGGACAGCCTGGTTAAGGGGGGGTTACTGGCATAGTTGCCCATATACCACGGGTGGGTTTGCTGTGTGGCGTGACAGGCTTGCTGTGTGGTGTGGCGGCTTCAACTGTGTGCGGTGTCGTGTGGGTTAACGTGCCCCTAGGGGATGTGGTTCATTTTAGCTCTTTGGGGAACTTCTATACCTGTTGCTTAGGGATCTACTACTTAGTGCCTCACCCAGGGGTAGGTCTGTCTCTTACTGTGGTCTGTGCTGTGTGTTGCCTTAAGTTAACCATGAAAATAAAGATTGGTTATTTTGCTAAAACCTGGTTCCTAATCCACAACAGAACATCACTGACTAAGCAAATTTTATTACAGTGACTACTTGCAGTTCTAGTTGGATTTAGGACTGGACTTTAATTTGGCCATTCTAAAGCCTAGTTTGTACGTCTCTGTCAGCAAGTTTGCACTTACTGTTTGCACTTACACATGTATAGACGGAGACGTTTTCCTTTT
Organism: Valencia hispanica; assembly: GCA_963556495.2. NCBI lineage: Eukaryota > Metazoa > Chordata > Actinopteri > Cyprinodontiformes > Valenciidae > Valencia > Valencia hispanica. The sequence continues at coordinate 51,033,133 of OY747700.1, read as the reverse complement.
GTATTTGTTTCGGCGTTGCAAAGTAATTCCCTGCTATGACAGCAGGGGGTGCAGACATTCTCTGGCTGGTCCACCTACCATTGCAGTGATGTCTCTGCTCGACACATCCACTCAAGAAGCAATCGCTGACACAGAGCGAGTAGTTGATTGAGCTGGAAAGCTATTTACTAGAAGTACAGCTCAAAGAACACTCTAAAAACATGTAAACAAACACAGCGGTCTGTTTTGTTTTTCTCTACACCTTTTTCCAAAATCGCCAAAAGACCATATTAGATAAAGATGCATTGCAATATTAAGCATGTAGTGCCCAAAAGCTCCATTGACTACTAATTAAATCAACTATAGAGCACCGTTCTGGTGAAATTATCTTGGGCTGATGTTGGGCTGATGGTGCTGCGTTTCTCCGCAGCTCCGCTGACGAAGAAGTACAAACTAGGCTTAACACATGAATATGCTTTGATCAGGGGTCGGCTGGTGTTAAAATTAAGCCCGGGAGCTTGGTTCGGAGACGCCTTTGATTGAATCACACAAAAGATGGAATTGGAAATACCAAGAAATACTTGTATTGGTTGTATACAGCATAATAAAGTAATCCTACCATTTATATTAATAACATGTTTAACATAATAATAATTCAATTCAGTTCAAAAATACTTTATTGATCCCAGAGAGCAATTAAGTGCAATTGTAGTTCATGTAATTAATTCTTTAAGAAGTTGTTGTAGATAATGATGGCTGTGGGCAGGTAGGATTTCCTGTAGCGGTCTGTATTGCAGCGAAACTGAAGAAGAATCCGACTGAAGACACTCTGCTGTTGTATGACAGTCTCTTGAAGAGGATGTCAGGGTTGTCCATATTTTTTTGATTTTATGAAAAATCATTCTTTGCATCATCTCCAGTGGTTCAACAGTAGTGTCAAGAACAGGACCAGCCTTCTTCATCAGGTTGTTGAGCCTTTTTAAGTCCCTGGCTCTGATGCTGCTACCCCAACAGATGATGGCTAAAGAGATTACACTCTCCACAACAGACTTGTAGAGGATTTGCAGCATCTTGCTGCAAACCTTGAAGGACCTAAGCTTCCTCAAAAAGTAGTCTGCTCTGTCCCTTCTTGTAGACGGTTTCACTGTTCAGTCTCCAGTCAAGTCTGTTGTCAAGGTGAACTCCGAGGTATTTATACTCCTCAACCACCTCCACTTCTCCTATGATGAGAAGTGTTTGACTTATCCTTGTTTCTTCTGAAATCTACAATCATCTCCTTTGTTTTATTCACATTCAAAGTAAGACGATTGTTTCCACACCATGTCACAAAGCGGTCCACCAGCTTTCTGTATTCAGCTTTTTGTCCATCTCTGATACACCCGGAAATTGCAGAGTCATCTGAGCATTTCTGCAAATGAGGTCTCTGATTTGTACTGGAAGTCTGAGGTGTACAGTGAGAAAAGGAACAGTGAGAGTACGGTGCCCTGTGGTGCTCCTGTTCTGCTGACCACCTGGTTTGACACACAATTCTTCAGTTTCACAAAATGTGGTCTGTTTGTCAGGTAGTCATTGATCCAGGGGATTGTTGAGGGCTCCACCTGTGTCTTCAGAAGCTTCTGAAAATGCAAATCAGGCTGAATTGTGTTAAATGCACCAGATAAATCAAAGAACATGATCATCACAGTGCTGCCTGCCTTGTCCAGATGACAGTGGGTTGGTTGAAGCAGGTGTATGATGGCATCTTCAACTCCACAGCGATAAGCAAACTGCATCGGGTCCTGATATGTTCTTGTTTGCTTACTCACGGGTGCCAACAGGAGTCTCTCCAGGACCTTCATGATGTGGGATGTCAGGGCAACAGGTTTATAGTCATTGATGACTTATGGGTGAGTTCTCTTTGGTACTGGACCAAGGCAGGATGTCTTCCAAAACACTGGAACCTTCTCCTGAGTTAGGCTATGGTTGAAGAGGTGCTGCAGAATCCCACAGAGCTGCTCTGCACAGACTTTCAGGACTCTGGGACTGACACCATCTGGACCTGCAGCCTTGTTCCGGTTGAGTTTCTAATAATAATAATAATAATAATAATAATATGTTTTTACACTCAACAAAAATATAAATGCAACACCTTTGTTTCTGCTCCCATTTTTCATAAGATGGACTTAAAGATCTGAAATTCATTCCAGATACACAATATTACCATTTCTCTCAAACATTGTTCACAAATCAGTCTAAATGTGTGATAGTGAGCACTTCTGCTTTGCTGAGATAATCCATCCCACCTCACAGGTGTGCCACATCAAGATGCTGATCTGACATCATGATTAGTGCACAAGTGTCCTTATACTGCCCACAATAAAAGGCCACCCTGGAATGTGCAGTTTTGTCTCACAGCAAAATGCCACAGATGCCACAAGCATTGAGGGAGCGTGCAATTGGCATGCTGACAGCAGGAATGTCAACCAGATCTGTTGCTCGTGCATTGAATGTTCATTTCTCCACCATAAGCCGTCTCCAAAGGCGTTTCAGAGAATATGGCAGTACATCCAACCGGCCTCACAACCGCAGACCACGTGTAACCACACCAGCCCAGGACCTCCACATCCAGCAGGTTCACCTTCAAGATTGTCTGAGACCAGCCACTCAGACAGCTGCTGAAACAATTGGTTTGCATAACCAGACAATTTCTGCACAAACTGTCAGAAACCGTCTCAGGGAAGCTCAACTGCATGCTCGTCGTCCTCATCGGGGTCTTGACCTGACTCCAGCTATGTCGCCGTAACAGACTTGAGTGGGCAAATGCTCACATTCGATGGCGTCTGGCACGTTGGAGAGGTGTTCTCTTCACGGATGAATCTCGGTTTACATTGTTCAGGGCAGATGGCAGACAGCGTGTGTGGCGTCGTGTGGGTGAGCGCTTTGCAGATGTCAATGTTGTGGATCGAGTGGCCCATGGTGGTGGTGGGGTTATGGTATGGGCAGGCATCTGTTATGGACGAAGAACACAGGTGCATTTTATTGATGGCATTTTGAATGCACAGAGATACCGTGATGAGATCCTGAGGCCCATTGTTGTGCCATACATCCATGAACATCACCTCATGTTTCAGCAAGATAATGCACGGCCCCATGTTGCAAGGATCTGTACACAATTCTTGGAAGCTGAAAATGTCCCAGTTCTTGCATGGCCACCATACTCACCGGACATTGAGCATGTTTGGGATGTGCTTGACCGGCGTATACGACAGCGTGTACCAGTTCCCACTAATATCCAACAACTTCGCAGAGCCATTGAAGAGAAGAGAAGCTCACTATCACACATTTAGACTGACTTGTGAACAATGTTTGAGAGAAATGGTAATATTGTGTATCTGGAATGAATTTTAGATCTTTAAGTCCATCTCATGAAAAATGGGAGCAGAAACAAAGGTGTTGCGTTTATATTTTTGTTGAGTGTATGTTGTTATGACCAGAGGTTGGTTAAATTTACTCTGTTAGCTAACATTTACTTGAGTAGTTTTACTGCACCAAACATTTAACTTTTACTTAAGTAAAAACTTCTGGATCCATACCTACTGTGAGTAATTTCAATTAATAAAAACAAGCATGTTCTAACCAAAAATACACCAGACAAGGACACAAATCTAGAGTTTATGTTAAAGTGTATGGGGTCAGATCCGTCTCATTAAGAATAAACTCATGCAGGGTTTTTCACAAATTCACATGCTCATTCACAAATGCACACGCTCTGGTTCACAAATATAATTTCGAAGAAACACTTGTAATATAACTTCACAAATGCACACGATCTGTTTCACAAATGCACACGATCCGTTTCACAAATGCACAAAATGCGTTTCACAAATGCACACGATCCGTTTCACAAATGCACACGATCTATTTCACAAATATAACTTTGAGGGAAGCTTCAAATATAAACTCACAGATCATACGAATCGCTAAATGTGGATTTACGAACCACTTCTCATTTGCGAATCTCTCTGTATTTGTGAGAGAATCTTGTGTGGTGAATTTTGAGACTGTAACGTTGCAGGTCAACAAACGACACCATTGGCTAATGAATCTGTCAATCAAATTTACGATTCTGATCGACAGATTCGTCAGCTAACCAATTTCTTAATTTTCAGCCAAACGTATGGCTGCTTACAAGAGAGTTCTGACTCTCCCATAGACTTCTATGGAAAGAATGGAATGCGGAAGTCATGTGGGTCTGCAGCTGCAGATACTTCCAAACAGCGCAGCTTCATTGACCGCAGTTCATCCTCGGCATTTTGGAACTATTGTTCCGGTAAGTTAATGGAATCACAACATTTTTTAGCATTGAAAAGCGTTAGCTGACTGCTCTGTACCAAAAATAAGTCAAGGGTCATATTTAATGAGCCAGTTTTGGTTAATTAACTGTGTTAATGAGCTAGTTGAAGTTTAACTGCAGCTAGTTAACTGTGAGTAGCAGAGGTCTGGAAAAGCTTGACGACCTATTGACGGGTTTATTTCAGTATGTCAAATTCAGCTTTTTAAAAACATTCATCACAGTTTATGATGGAATGTGATGGCTTTGTTTGTACTCTTTACCCCACAATTAAACCCGCGCTGCTTTCAGTGCTCTCTTGACACGTAAACAGCATGACAACTGTTTGATAACTGCAAATAATAACAGTGCGAACCAGGGAGTAATGTAAAGGTTCGATGTTGATAAACAAATAATCCCTCTATTAGTCAGAAAATTTAAATTAAAAAATACTTAATTCCTCCCAGAGAGAAATTAAGTGTTGTTGTAGCTCATATTATTTAATTTTTCAAGGAGCTATTGTACATCCTGTTGGCTGTAGGCAGGAATTATCTCCTGTAGCAGGACTGAAGAAGCCTCTGACCGAAGACACCGTTGTTGTAGGATAGTCCCATGAAGAGGATGCTCAGGGTTGTCCAAAATTGAAAAAGAAACTGTCAGCTTTACATTCAAAAAATGTTAACCAGTTTGCCTTAGCAACTGGCTAAAAGATTAATAGGTAAAAAGCTCCACATGTAAATGTGATTGTGGAATTCAAAACAAAAGTTCCATACATCTCTCCTGTATTTCCTTAAAAAAAAGAGCAACAGCTTCCAGTTTCGTCCTTTATTTACACCAAAAATGTTACTTTTTCGGTCATTTTTAGGAATGTTAATTAATCGTGATTAATTTACAGCTACCCTGTGATTAATTAGATTAAAATTTTAAATTGTTTGACAGCCCTATTAAATATACATTTTATACATATGAAATGTTGTACAAAACCAAATATAATTATATGTGTAATTACACTTTAAACTTTTCTCTTGTTCCACCCTAAACATCTTGATTTGTAATTTGAATTTTTCACCCACTAAGGGGCTGTTTACACCACAACGTTGCCGTTTTTGTTTGAATACGCAGGTGAAAACGCACTGCGTTTAGACGACAGGGCGCACGATGGAAAACGATATAGTACATTTGCCCGGCCTTTAGATGGCAGTGTGCCCCGTGTATGCAGTGTTCCAAGGTTTCCCTCTCACAACCCGGAAAAGAAACATTTCATGATCACTAACAATGGCGGTCTTCTTGTAGTTCTCCTCCGCTCAAATAAAGGCTTATTGATTATTTGACGCACGTACTCTATGCGTTTCCGTTGGCGATCGCATAGAAGCCTGATTATCTCTAAGTTTAGCTTACAGAGACCAAATAACTTCAGAAGCTGCAGCAGCTGTAACCGCATACCTGGATCCGCCATTGTTGTTGTTTTTCTGTAGAAAGGCGGAGTGCGCAAGTGCAACATGTCCGTAGGTGGCTGGCAGTGACGTCATCGTTTTCAAAAGTCTCCGGCTTGCGTTTACACGACAACGAATCCCTCAGCGTTTTCAAAACTCTCCACTCTGGAAGCCGTCCCAAAAGATGCGTTGTCGCTCCCCCCCCCCCCGTTTTCCCGTTGTTGTGTAAACAAGATGCCGAATCGGAGAGAAAAACCTCAGTTTTGCTGAAAGATGTTGTCGTGTAAACATCCCATAAGTCCTTCAAAGCAAAACATTTTACCAATGAACTGTTTCTCTATTGTTTTCAGGAAGGTCACCAGTGGTTGTTATCAAAGGGAGCTGCTGTTAATGTTACCAAGGATGAACCTTCATTAGGACTTCAGCACATTTCCACATTGCTCAAATTTGATCCATGCAGTGTATTTGTATAGATGTAATGACAGTGAGAATGATCGTAAAGATACTTCATTAAAGCTTGTTTTACATTTTGCGTAATATTTAATAAAAAGTTTGCGTATTGTTTTTTCCTCAATTAACACTTTTTTTTTTTACATATACTGGTTTTAACATTATCAATGAATTATTATTTTACTGTAGTCAGGCTAGAACCACAATCAACTGTTATAGATGCATGATTCATAAGAAAAAAAATAATTATAGAATGATGTCTTCTACCAAAAAAATTCATCCCAGGTCGTCAGTCAACACATAGACAGCCGCATATTTTCCTCCAAGTTATTTAAAACTGGTTCAAAACATGTAACTTAGATCAGCCTTACATTCAGCTAATTTTCTATCCAACAACAGGCAGACAGAACACAGACTGAATGTCATCTGCTAGACATATAGGCTTTAAAAACAGCAGTTATTAAACCACTGCTAAAGAAGAAAAATCTGGACAACACGTTAATGCAGAACTACAGGCCAATCTCTAATCTCCCATTCATCAGTAAGATTATTGAAAAAGCTGTGTTTCAGCAGTTAAATGGCTTCATAACAACGACAAACCGTTTTGATGCTTTTCAGTCTGGTTTCCGCGCTCACCACAGCACCGAGACTGTCCTCGTCAAAGTATTTAATGACATCTGCATAAATACAGACTGTGGAAGAACCACAGTGCTGGTTCTGTTGGACCTCAGTGCAGCATTTGACACTGTTGATCATGATATTTTATTGGAACGGCTGGAGAGCTGGGTCGGACTCTCTGGTACAGTACTTGGCTGGTTCGAGTCTTACCTAAAGAACAGGGACTTCTATGTTTCAATAGGAAACTTTTCATCAGAACGAACAGAAATCACATGTGGGGTTCCCCAGGGCTCCATCCTGGGGCCCCTCTTATTTAATATCTACATGCTCCCACTAGGCAAGATTATAGCGACCAATAACATTAGCTACCATAACTACGCGGATGACACTCAGCTCTACATTACAATGTCACCAGGTGACTCTGAACCCATTCAAACCCTAAATCAATGCATTGACCAAATAAATGGATGGATGTGCCATAACTTTCTCCAGCTGAATAGAAACAAAACTGAAGTGATTATTTTTGGACCCAAGGAGGAACGATCAAGAGTCAGCACACAGCTTCAATTAATACAGCTAGAAACTACTGATCAGGTTCGTAACCTAGGTGTAGTAATGGACTCAGACCTGAACCTCCAGGGTCACATAAAGGCAATAACAAGGTCAGCGTTCTATCACATGAAGAACATTTCTAGGATTAAAGGACTGATTTTGCAACACGACCTAGAAAAACTCATCCATGCGTTTATCTTTAGTCGGATTGATTACTGCAACAGCATCTTGATAGGTCTGCCTAAAAAGTCAATCAGACAGCTGCAGCTGATCCAGAACGCTGCCGCTCGCGTCCTCACTAGAACCAGGAAAGTAGAGCACATCACCCCCGTTCTAAAGTCCTTACACTGGCTCCCTGTAGCTCAGAGAATAGACTTTAAAATACTTTTACTAGTTTATAAATCATTACATGGCTTAGCACCAAAATATGTTGAAGACCTGTTGTCATGGTACCAACCACCAAGACCACTCAGGTCCTCCAACTCTAGCCTACTAAACATCCCTAGACTCAGAACTAAACATGGAGAAGCAGCTTTCAGTTTCTATGCTCCCCTTATCTGGAACAGACTTCCTGACGAGTGTAGAGCTGCTGAAACTCTGAACTGCTTTAAATCGAGACTAAAAACCCATCTGTTTAGAATTGCCTTTGAGTAAATGCTTGATGTTATATGTATGAAATGTGTTCATGCTCTCTTGCTTTTTTTTAATTTTTCTCTTGCTTTATTGTGTATCATGTATAATGTGTGTTTCTTTTATGTGTTTCTTTTAAATCACCAAATCATGTAAAGCACCTTGAATTGCCCTGCTGTTGAAAGTGTGCTATACAAATAAAATTGCCTTGCCTTGCCTTTTAGGAGTAAATCCTGGAAACAGTAACATGCTTTGTTGAAAGATGGAGATCTAAAGGTAAGCTGGAGCAGAGGTCTTAACCACTGGCATGTTTTAAGTGTTTAGGAGGACAAGGTATGGCATTACCATGCTATCATTCAGAAAACAGGCTATAAATTGGGTATTATTACTCCAATTTAGGGTTTCTTGTGGCACATAAAGTTATTAAACATGCTTATATTGAGCAGTGTAGTGCATTAATTTATCTATAAATATGATCGGTGATCTACATGTATTAGACTTAGACTTAACTTTATTCATCCCTTTGGGATGACTCCCTCAGGGAAATTAACATTTCCAGCAGCAAACAAAAGGATGGAGTAACATAAATAAATAAATTTACAGAACGTTTGATTAAATAAAATAATTATATATATATATATATATATATATATATATATATATATATATATATATATATATATATATATATATATATATATATATATATAATATTGCACTGTGGCTACTGCTCCTTCCCCTCTGTCCTCCCTATTTCCTCCTCCCCCCAAGTGAGGAGTTGAAGAGGGTGATTGCACGATGGACAAAGGAGTTTTTGTGTCTACTGGTCCTGCATTTGGGAAGAAGCAGTCTCTCACTGAACCGGCTCCTCTGGTTGCTGATGACAGTGTGCAGAGGATGGCTGGTGTTGTCAAGAATATCCAGCAGTTTATATCCAGCCCGCCTGATCAGTTTATCCAGTCTGGATCTGTCCTTCTTGGATATGCTGCCCTCCCAGCACACCACCGTGTAAAGGAGGACGCTGGCAACCACAGACTGGTAAAACATCCCTAGCAGTTTGCTGCAGATGTTAAAAGACCGCACTCTCCTCAGGAAGTACAACCTGCTCTGTGTCTTCCCATACAGGTGGCTGGTGTGTGTTGTCCAGTCCAGTTTTTTATCCAGCCACAGTCCCAGGTATTTATATGAATCCACAGCCTCCACCTCAGCTCCCTCTAGCAGGACTGGTCTGGACCTCCCAAAGTCAATGACCAGCTCCTTTGTCTTAGAGGTGTTGAGCTGTAGGTGGTTGGTGTGGCACCATGCAGCAAAGTCCCCCACCAGTCTCCGATACTCCTCTCTGTCGTCCCTGATGCACCCAACAATGGCAGAAGTCCGAGGTGTACAGGGTGAAGAGGAGAGGGGCAAGCACTGTTCCCTGGGGTGCTCCAGTGCTGCTGACCACAGTGTCAGACGTACTGTCCTTCAGCCTGACGTACTGTGGCCTGTCAGAGAGGTAGTCTGAGATCCAGTCCACCAGGTGGGGGTCCACTCCCATCCTGCTCAGTTTGTCCCGGAGCAGAGGGGGCTGGATGGTGTTGAAGGCACTAGAGAAATCCAAGAAGAGAATCCTCACTGTGCTGCTTCCCTTATCCAGATGGGAGTGGGCTCGGTGTAGCAGGTAGAGGTTGGCATCCTCCACACCAACACCTGGCTGGTAAGCAAATTGCAGGTTGTCCTGGGCGTGCTTAACCTGGGGTCTGAGGAGGCTGAGGAAGAGCCGCTCCAGGGTCTTCATAAGATGTGATGTAAGTGCCACCGGTCGGAAGTCATTCAGTTCACTGGGCCGGTTCTTTTTTGGGACTGGAACGATGCAGGATGTCTTCCAGAGGGTGGGCACTCTCCCCAGCTGCAGGCTAAGGTTGAAGATCCACTGAAGTGGTTCTCCCAGTTCTGCAGCACAGGTCTTCAGAAGTCTTGGACACACTTTGTCCTGACCTGCTGCTTTCCTGGGCCGGATCTTCCTTAGCTGTCCTCTGACCTGGTCTGTGGTGAAGTGTGGTGGAGACTGTGTTGAGGTGGGGGAGGAGGGAAAGGGGGGTGTTGTGGTGTTTGGGGGAAGATGTGTGGAGGGAAGGAGAGATGGCTGTGCTGAGGGAGGTGGTGGGGGTTGAGGGGACAGGATCCGGTTGAACCGGTGGAAGAAGTCATTCATCTCATTCGCCCTCTCCACTGTCCCCTCTGTAGCTCTGGTCTTTGTGTTGTAACCTGTGATGGTCCTCACACCTTCCCAGACCTCCCGCATGTTGTTGTCCCTCAGCTTCTGCTCCACCTTTCTCCTGTAGCTGTCCTTAGCTTCCCTCACACAGTGCTTCACCTCCAGCTGTGCTGCCTTCATGGCCTCCCTGTCTCTGCTCCTGAAAGCAGCCTTCTTCCTGTTGAGGACAGCTTTGACTTCCTGCATTACCCACGGCTTGTTATTAGGATAACAGCGGACTGTCTTGGCAGGGGAGACCACGTCTGTGCAAAAGTTCAGGTAATCCATCAGACAGTGTATCATCCCCTGAATGTCCTCACCATGCGGGTCCATCAGAACATCCCAGACCGTGATGTTAAAACAGTCTCTGAGGGCACTTTCCATCTCAGGGGACCACCTCCTTATGGATCGGGTTGTCACCATCTTCTTTTGGACCAGTGGGGTGTACTGCGGCTGTAGGTGCACCCGGTTGTGATCAGACTTCCCCAGTGGGGGGAGGGGAGTCACTCTGTAAGCATCCTGTACATTTACATACAGTAGATCTATTGTCCTGTTGTTTCTGGTCGGACAGTCGACAACCTGGTTTTGAAAACAGACAAAGTGGAGTCCAAAGTAACGTGGTTAAAGTCCCCAGAGATGATCATCAGGGCCTCAGGGTGCTGTGTCTGCAGCCTTGCTGTGACAGAGTGGATTTTCTCACAGGCAGCGGCTCCATTAGCTCTCGGAGGGATGTAAACACAGATGGTGATCACGTGACTGAACTACCTCGGAAGATAATATGGCCGGAGACTAACAGCTGTCAGTTTGAGGTCCTGACAACATAGAACTGTCTTTACGGAGATATGTCCTGGGTTACACCAACAGTTGTTCACATATATGATGAGTCCCCCAACTTTACTTTTTCCGCTCGCTTTCATGTCTCTGTCGGCTCTCACAGCTGTGAATCCCAGCATGTCCACGTTAGCATCCGGTACGAGGTGGTTTAACCATGTCTCCGTAAAGATGAACAAGCTGCTCTCACTGTAGATCCACTGGTTGTTCAGTGCGGACAATTCTTCAATCTTGTTTGGCAGCGAGTTCACATTTCCCATAATGACAGAGGGAATCGATGGTTTGTAGCACCTCTGTTTCTCCACCCGCTCAGCCTTAAGCGTGGCCCCGGCTTTGCACCCCCTGGGTCTTCTCCTCAACTCCACCGGTATAGGGTGTCGTATTCTGGCTTGTGTTTTTGTGCGCAAAGGCAGCAGCTCTTCTCGTGAATAAGTGAGGAAACTGCCTTTTGGGTGCATATTAAATTTAAGTTGAACAAACACAATATTTAAAAAAAAAAGGAATAACGTAGTTAATGTGGTTAAAGAAGCTAAAAGAAATAAAAATAGCTAAAAAAAACTAGAGAGCTACTGGAGAGGCAGCCGTTTCTCACAGCGCCATGGCAACATTTATAACAACCAGTGACCTCTCACAGTTAAACAATAGGAAGATGGAGGCGAATCATCCACAGCGCCATGGCAACATTTATTCTATTTATGTATTCTACAATGTGTTAGCCCTCTCGTCTCCCTCTAAAATGTAGAACAGTGACGAATGTCTGTTCCTCTAGAAATGCTTTGATAAAATAAAAATTCATAGGCTATTCAGTTAAACGTAATCAGTACACATTATTAGTCAATAAAGATAAAAAATCGCCAGGAGAAATGAGAAATATTCGATTTTGCGTTCTGTCCCGCTCGAAGCTGCTCAGACTGACTGACAGCGCTGGGATGTTTGGAACTATTGAGGACCCCATGAACCATGTGACCGCGTGTCGGCTAGTTCAAAGTCTGTCGTAACTATCTCTCTATGACGCTGCACTGGCAGAGCTGTTATGTGCGCATCCGCAGTGAAGTTTAACCGCGACACATGGCGATAAGTAGTGACTGTTATACACAGTCTATGGTAGCAACGTGCATCAGTCTCAAATGGTAAGTACCACATTTCGCCATGTGTCGCGGTTGAACTTCACGGCGCATGCGCACATAACAGCTCTGCTAGTGAGGAGAAAATGTAAGCAGCCACACGATTGGCTGAAAACGAAGACATTGGTTAGCTGACGAATCTGAAAATCAGAATCGTAAATTTGATTGACAGATTCATTAGCCAATTGTATCGTTTGTTGACCTGCAACGTTACAACAGTCTCAAAATTCACCACACAAAATTCTTTCACAAATACAGAGATTTGCAAATGAGAAGTGGTTTGTAAATGCACATTTAGCGATTCGTATGATCTGTGAGTTTATATTTGAAGCTTCCCTCAAAGTTATATTTGTGAAACAGATTGTGTGCATTTGTGAAACAGATCGTGTGCATTTGTGAAACGGATCGTGTGCATTTGTGAAACGGATCGTATGCATTTGTGAAAAGGATTGTGTGCATTTGTGAAACAGATCGTGTGCATTTGTGAAGTTATATTACAAGTGTTACTTCGAAATTATATTTGTGAACCAGAGCGTGTGCATTTGTGAATGAGCATGTGAATTTGTGAAAAACCCTGCATGAGTTTATTCTTAATGAGACGGATCTGACCCCATAAAAGTGAGAACTCTTATTTGTACACAAGCTTTGTTGTTCTGATGTTATTTTCTAGCTGCTGAACTTTGGTTTATGTTGTTTTATGATGAAAATTTCGATTTGAAAAAGTTTCTTCTGCTTCAATTTGTTTTATTTTGTAATTATGATACTTGTATGTATCAATTCGTTTATTGTACTCTATAAAGTACCAGAATTTGTACCAAACTATATTTTTTGTCTGTCTGATTAAATCATTTTCAAAAATTAAGAGCAATTAGAACTGATCTGATGTTCTGATCAGTTGAGCAGCCTTTTTACGTATTATTATTTTACTCTTGAGTAATTTCTTGGTCGGCTACTTTTTATTTTTACTGGAATAAAAATTTGTTGAAGTAATACTACACTGATTTGATAAGTTTTGTGTACTCTACCCACCTATGGTCACGACACAATAAGATGGCAGAATATTTCCAAACACTGAGCGCAACTGAATTCGTGATTAGAATGGAGAAAACATCTTAAACCTGGGACTGTGTACCATATTTTGTTTTTATACAGCAATCTTCTGATCAAATAAATGGCAGCAGTGAGTAGCAACATTCCAGAAAAAAAATAGAAATTATTCATTATATTCTGCATGTTAGATAAAGTTCAGCTGAAAATTATTTACTTTCAAAATGTAATTGCCTTGCATGAAAATCTTTTAACCCACATTCAAACGATGTGTCCAATTAGTAGGCCTGCTGAAATGTGTATTCACAACATGACTAGCTCTGCAGACTGACGGTAGTGTTCAGCGAAGGTGCGCTTCAACAGTAACTTACCGCTCACAAAGATCTTCTTTAAAGGAGGACGCCTCATTCACGCACAGAAACAGACACACAGCAGGATCACAACATTGGCTCAACCGCGGCTGCTTTAGGTTGCTTCTACACTAACACAGCTATGGTAATACAGTTTATAACCCACCTAACCTTTTACCTGTCCACACACACACAAAGCATCGTTTACGTCCCACACCCGCTGGCGCAACCTAGTAGGCATGCGTGAAAAAAAGGCAGACCCACATATATGACGTCACAGTAAGCGTCTGAGATATGGTGTATCCAAAATTGCTGCAAACGCGCCGTGCCTTCTCTTAAGGTATTCTTGTATGAGTTTTACAAGCGCCTCTACATCTACAAGGAGCAACAAGGGCATGTCTGGATGATTCGCTTCCATCTTCACATCACAGTTTAACTGTGAGAGGTCACTGGTTGTTATTAAGCTGGCTGTGCTGCCTGTTTTCTGACGTCACTACCTTACCAAACTCAGTTCTTAAACATCTAATGAATCCACACCAATCCAAGAGCCAGAGATTTAAGAAATAGACAGCCTTCTTACTTGTGTAAAAAAATATCTGGGGAGGGGATCCTCAAACGATGGGCTAGTGTGGCCAAGATGGGGTATTGAATAAATATTTATTCGTTTAAGCACTCAAACCACCTAATGTAGACAGGGCCTCAGAGTACAAAAAAAAAAAAAAAAACGTTCTGGCCACCGGTCCTAAAACAGACTGGCCGTTCAGGAAAACTTCCTATTGTAGATCTGGCTGTATGTCTCTAGTCATTATCCTTTCATCTTTCTATCACTTCTGACCAGCTTCACTTTCCCTGCTGACAAAAAAGGCATCTCCACAGCACAATGTTGCTACCACCATGTTTCACAGTGGAGATTCAGGGTGTATTAGTGATGTGACGTTTTCCCTCCATACGATGTATGAGATACATACATCGTGATCTGCATGTAGGCCAAAAAAAATTCAATTGAGGTCTCATCTGACCAGAGCAGGTTCTTCCACATATTAGAGGTGTCCCAAACATAGCTGGTGGTAGAATTCGTTCCCAGACAGGCAGGTGGATGACCATATGTTGGGTTTGCAGTTCACATATTCTTTCCATTTTCAAGCAATGCAGTATTCTAAGATGCTGAAAGCTTATATTGTTTTATAACCAAACCCTACATTGAACATATCCTCAGCTTCTGCCCTGACCTGTCTGCTGTGCTCCTTGGTCTTCATGATGCTGTTTCTTCTCTATTAACTAACCTGAGGACAGAAACAGACCAACTGCATCTATAATGAAAATAAAGTACACACATCTGGGTTTTGCTCACTATTTAAGTTCAATTCAATTCAATTCAGTTTATTTATATAGCGCCAATTCACAACAGATGTCATCTCAAGGCACTTAACAAGAAGTCATTTCAATACATTTATACAATTCCAATCAGTTAAAAAGTTTCCTATTTAAGGAATCCCAGCAGATTGCGTCAGTCATTGGCGTGAGGTGACTTCTGATGGAAAGTTGTTTGCGCCAATTTTATTCAGTGATATTAAAGTAAAGGAGTGGGGGTATATTTGGTTTGTTTTTGTGTTGGTGAACCTAATACAGTCCATACAAAATCCACTGAAGTGTGTTTAGGTAACCAGATAAAATGTGATCATACTCCTCCGAAGCTCTGTATTCACAGTTCAAGAAGCTAGGCTTCGTCTTTTGTGTTCGGAAAAGCATTCCCGGACTGCGACACTAATAAAACCTTGTATTTTCTGCCCAGAGGACACAACTGACGTGTGACAATGGAAAAAGATAGACGCAGGTCTGTACCGAAGTGTCTCTGAACTGGAGTATTGCGTTACATGACACAGAGGAGATGGGTCTGTGACGGTACCGGAGTACTGGATGCGGTTCTCTGCGTGCCGTGATGTCAGTGTTTTACCAAACAGACTGAAAACACACGAGCAGAGGTGGAATGCCTGGATGCAGACTACAGGGGCCAAAGATAACGCTCTTCCGCGCATTAATGAGAGAATCAGTCGAACAACGGGAGTAGCGAGAACTCCATCTTCATTTCCTGATCCGAGTAATTTGGCTCAGCTAAGATCAAATGCAGGATCCGGCTCTTTCAGCTACATAATTATAACTGAAATGAGATTCTATTTAATTGGAAGTGAATATTAGAAGTTATCTTAGAAACGGATTTGAGGTTACATTTGTTGTATTTATATGTTTTAGAAACACACAAAATTGAACCGAAATAACAAAAATACAAGACTGAACGGTTATTTTGTCTTTAATCATCTTTGCTCACAACTGTGTCTAGAAATGAACCCCAAACATAGGGATTTAATGGTATGGTTAACACTAAAGCACATTCATTGCTGCTATTATCCTATACTAACATCAGTAATATTACCATTGACAGTAATAATTCCATCGTTCATGTGAATGAGTGGGCAAAAGCAGCCGGCTCGGCCTCGGGCGCCACATCACTAGTCAGCGACGTTGCCTGGTGATGGAAGCGGGCAAGCTTGCAAGAACGCAGCGCGAGAAAGGCGGAGAGAGGACGCAGAGGCAATGGTAAACCTTTAATCTTTAACCTGCCGCTGCGAGAGGCCGACAAACACAAAGTTAATACACCACTTATTAACCAACCAGTATCTACGTTACAACTATGTAACCAGGTCGAATATGTATCAGTGGTAACTCATGGAGACGACACACACACACGGCGCCAAACTGTGCTGTGACAGCGGACTTAGGCACTGATGCGGGACACACTGTACACACTTTAACCGAATAGGAGGGCAATTAAACTCACATGGATACATTTTAGCTAACACATAAAAAGTGTAGATTAAAAGATGAGCAGGAATTAAGATAACTTTCTTGCATTTTTTCAGCCGCAGTTATCCAGTACAGTGTGGGAACCTTTACAGCAAGCTTTGTTTCGGAACAACAAAAAACTATAGAAGAATCAAATATTCTGTTACAGTCACATCTGATGCTGTTTGGACTGATAAAGTCGGTTCCAAAACTGGAACTAAGCTAAGCAGCTAAGTGTCAATAATA
This sequence comes from Valencia hispanica, assembly GCA_963556495.2. Classification (NCBI taxonomy): domain Eukaryota; kingdom Metazoa; phylum Chordata; class Actinopteri; order Cyprinodontiformes; family Valenciidae; genus Valencia; species Valencia hispanica. The sequence continues at coordinate 51,016,487 of OY747700.1, read as the reverse complement.
AGAAGAAACAGCACCTATCAGGGTTATGGTGGTGGAAGGGAACTGCATTCACTCACCCTGCAGTTGGAGACCATCCCGATTCCAAACGGGCAGCGAAACGCCCCCAACAAAGTCCCCGTCTTTCTGCTCAGTGTTTCTACCAGACCGCAGGGTCGATTGTGTAATTACAGTAAAACGATCATGTTAAACAGACGAGGAATTCGCAAAAGGCTTTAAAAAGGCGAACGCTGATGTTTAGCCATATCTCCTGTTCGCCGCAGTTGTAGAGTTTCAGCAACCGATTAACGGCCCATTTCGCTTTAAGGGTGACGTCAGGATGTCCATGGAGCGATTGGTTCAATACAAACTCAGCGCGTCACTGACCGTGAATGCGAACCACCTCCTACACCGTCACCATAACGACGAACGTAAACATTAGAGAAGCCTTTCATTGAAAAATAATGCGACGTTCGGTTGCGTAGGAGAGCTGTCCCGTTCCTTCTTCAATTTTTTTCATAAACTTTTAATAAGAAACATACTAACAATCATCATCACCATCATTGCCCTGTTTATATTATTATGGCATGCCGTTCAGGAAATTATTATATATTTATATTGTTACTTTTTGTATATATTGAATGAACTTTTAATATATTGAATGAAAGCCTGAATATATTGAATGAACCTTGAATATATGGAATGAAAGTCTGAATATATTGAATAAACCTTGTATATATGGAATGAAAGTCTGAATATATTGAATGAACCTTGAATATATGGAATGAAAGTCTGAATATATGGAATGAACCTTGAACATATGGAATGAAAGTCTGAATATATGGAATGAAAGTCTGAATATATGGAATGAACCTTGAATATATGGAATGAAAGTCTGAATATATGGAATGAACCTTGAACATATGGAATGAAAGTCTGAATATATGGAATGAAAGTCTGAATATATGGAATGAACCTTGAATATATGGAATGAAAGCCTGAATATATTGAATGAACCTTGAATATATGGAATGAAAGTCTGAATATATTGAATGAACGTTGGACCCGGTAGGATTTGTGGGTAATGTAGTGTATGTCATAACTCCCTGCAAACTGTTTCAGTGTGGTCCAGATGCATGGAAAAGAACAACAAGCTGGGTTTTAAATAATCTGCAATTAGTGCAGAATGATCTAGTTTATGTTTGAACTGTCTGTGTTTTGTAGTTTTTAAACTAGAGCAGACTAAAAATGCTCGGAGTAGTATTGGAGTGTAATCGCATTTTAGCCATTTCCTGAATCAACTTCAGCTTCGTGGCGAACGAACCTGTAATGATTTGACACAACTGCAAAAAAAGAAGCTGCGAATGTTGGCTTGGAGACATACGGCTGAAGTAGGTGAGTTTAGATATTTTTTATGGTGATAAATGCAGATAAAGTATCATTTTGTATGTGATTGTAAACACGTGTAAACTGTAGTTAGCAGCAGGTCACAGTTAGCAGGTGCCTTTTCATTATATTAAGTTTTTAGTTGACCAAATAATAATTATTCTATGTACTTAGTTAAGGGACAAGAGTATTTCCCATTTGCTCAATCTAAAAACAAAATAAACAAACGGGACATGCCGGTCCAACCGGCGACCTGTCCAGGTTCTGCCCCGCTTTTCCCCTGATGACCGCTGGAGATAACCAAACCAGCCCGCCAAAGCTTTTTATTTTTAATTTATTTTAGTGAATGCAATATGTTTGTCTCAGTCCTGCTGTTTCTTTCTGTCCAAACTGTAATCAGACTGTCAGTAGATTTAATTTCATCTCCTGAACACACCAGCAGGACTTCTTCATTCAGTTTATATTATCAAGTTTATATTAACCGGGACCAAAGTGTCAATTACCAGGCTAATATATTGTTACATGTTTGACACATTAGTGTTAACCTATTTTCCACATTGTAGAATTACTTCAGTTGTCTTAATGTTTCTGTTTTCTGGGATTTCTTAATGATGTGAAGTCTTTTCAACAAAATGCATCATTGAATATTTTTCTTTATGTTTTAAGGTGGAGTTGATGAGACCTTACAGATAATCCAGGACACAATGCTGATGCTGTTCCTTTCGTTCTCCAGCAGTAACAGAAAATTTGTGCTTCTGGTATAAGTTTCCAACTTCATTCTTAGAACTCAAATATCATTTTTTATGGCCTCCATGACTTCTGTTTAAAATGTGACTCTCTTCAAAGTATTTTCAAAATGTTGTAAAGTGCTAGAGATTACATTTTTTGTGAATAACTATTATATACATAAACTGAATTTAACTAAATACTTTGGTTTAGTAATTGTCATGAATGAATTGTCAACCATAAGTTAAATTAAAGGTAGTTTTTTCTCTTAAGGGCATTAGGATGAAAAAAAACATTCGTCCAAATTTCACAGCTTTCATTAATAACTTTTTCTGTTTAATAATCTGTGCATAAGGTATTTTAGCAGTTAATTCTAATCTTACTTTAACAATAAGGAGAATTATTTATGAAGTGAGTCACAGGGGTCCAGGCCTACCTAAACTGGGTTTTTGTTTTATTCTGTGTCTTCCTTCTCTGTCTTGTCTGCTTATGTGTTATCCGAACATACATTTGGACCTGTACTTGCAAGACTTAAACCCATTTACAAGGCAGAGTGGGATAGGATTCTGTATTCTAGAACTGGAAGTTCAGGGATTTTGGTGCACCTAAATCTTTTCTCAGTTGATTAAGCAGCACAATTGGACACTGGTAGGAAAGCAGTTGTTTTTAAGGATGTTTTTAAATGTTATAACACTGTTACTGCAGCATACATTCCATCAATAATCTTTGCTGGTTGGTGTCAAAAGGAGAAGAGGGGAGCTGTTCCGCGGTTATAACATTGGCTTTGTTGATCGGAAGGATCTGATGATAAAACGTCAATAAAGTATTCCATGAGTGTCCAGCACCAGTCCTCAAAAGTCTGCTGTTCTGACATTTTAGATGTGTTTCTGCTTCAACACAGCTGATTGAAACCTGAGCAAGTCAATGTTTTGCAGAGGTACTGCTAATGAACCATAATTTGATTTAGATAAACTAATACATGCAGGATATTGGCATTGATAACCAACATTTAACACCACTGCTCTAAACCAAACCACAGTAAGTGTGAAATACTTCACATATACATGTGACCAATGTAAATAATGTCGCAGCATTGTGTATAATATGGTTTTAAATCTAAAGACTGTAAACAGATTTTTTTTAATTAAAAAAATTATTTAAATGTATTTCATTTTTCACAATAAATTCAGAATTACCATAACCTTTGTGTCAGATTAACAACTTTTATTCTTACAGAGAATACAGTCAATCATATAATGTATAAATAAAAACTGATTACTAAAGTATGCACCCAAACTATCAGGTATGGGATTTAGCTTTTATATCACTTAAGAGCATTTGGATATATATATATAGATGTATTGCAAAATTTACCACATCGTTTATTGAACTAAGGTTTCCCTTAGAAATGATCAGTGTATTGAATCACCAAAAAGAATGTAGATCGTTTAAACCATTTGTTAGATCATCTCGAGTTAATGTGTAAACTGAGACTTTGTCAATCCCAAGAGGAAAACTATTAAAGTATCTTGCTGACAAATTATAATATTTTTTTGTAAATTGTGTTGTGTATTTTGTGATCATCTGTATTACAGATCAGTTGCATGGGTCATCAGTAAGAAAAGCAGGAATACTTTCCATCAGAGGTGACCGACAGGGACAAAAACCCCCGTCCTAATCCATTTTTACTCACATGTTTAAAATGATAATAGACATATTCCATAGTATTTATTAGTTTTTCATTTAATAAATATTCAAGGTGAACATAGAACCACATCACACATCAAGCAAATGATGTAATTTTATTTTCTTCACAGTGACAACCACTGATTGTGGCCCCTATAACTACACATTAACAATTTAAAAACTTCCATCTAAATCTAAAAAATGAACAGTTCACCTACTGTGGCCTATATGCAGTCTCACAACTTCCTCTATCCCAATGGAGCAGAAATGTGCAAAGGTTATTGTCTTAAGGTTTTGGACTTTTGCCTTTGGACTGATGACTTCTCATGGGGTTAAGATGTTCTGAAAACTGAATCCATCCTCTGCTCCCACACTGAAGACTGAATTGCAAGGCAAGTCAAGGCAATTTATTTGTATGGCACACTTTCAACAACAAGGTGATTCAAGGTGCATTACATGATTAGGGGTAAAATAAAAACAGCATTAAAACACAGACATAGCATATAAAGTAAAAACAGCAATAAAAGAAGAAGTACACATAGATACTTCAAGGCATTACAAAGTATATAATGTAGAAACAGCAAGAAGCATAAACAACACAAGATATATGAAAACATTACTCAAATGCAGCTCTAAAGAGATAAGTTTTTAGTTCTGACTTAAAAGAACTGTGTTTCAGCAGCTTTGCAGTTTTCTGGAAGTTTGTTCCAGATTAGAGGAGCATAGAAACTGAAAGTTGCTTGTCCGTGTTTGGTTCTAATTCTAAGGATGTTGAGTAGACTGGAATTAGAGGACCTGAGTGGTCTGGTGGGTTGGTATAGTAAGAGCAGATCTTCAACATACTTTGGTGCTGAGTCATTCAATGATTTATAAACTAGTAAAAGTATTTAGAAGTCTATTCTCTGAGCTACAGGGAGCCAGTGTAAGGACTTCAGAACTGGGGTGATGTGCTCTACATTCCTGGTTCTAGTGAGGAACACGAGCAAAAGCGTTCTGGATCAGCTGCAGCTGTCTGATTGACTTTTTAGGCAGACCTGCGAAGACGCTGTTGCAGTAATCAATCCGACTAAAGATAAACGCATGGATGAGTTTTTCGAGGTCCTGTCCTAGAGATCCCAATCAATCCCAATCCTAGAGATGTTCTTCAGGTGATAGAAGGCTGACCTTGTTATTGCCTTTATGTGACCCTGGAGGTTCAGGTCTGAGTTCATTACTACACCTAGATTTCAGACCTGATCAGTAGTTTATAGCTGTTGTAATGGCAAAAAATTGTATCTCAGGGTTTCCATTATAAAGAAGACTTGAGTCCCAAAAGGCGTTTAACTATTTAATTCAAACATGTCTGGCCAGAACACGGAGGGGACAGAGTTACTCGTGCATCACCGTAACCAACCTTTCTAACTAACCGCTTAAATAGTATTCCGCAATCATTGTTTATCTCTGTAGACGTCTTCTCCAACGTTCACGCCCCGCCTCCGGAGAACTGCTTCACACGAGTCTTATGTCAACGCATAAAGCAGCTCATCCGAAGGCCAGACTGTTATCTTACTGCCCCGGCGTCTGTCTCTCTGGTGACCTGACACATATATCTTTCTCATAACATTAAGCTGGAACAATAAGCTTGTCATTTCCTTAGATGCATTCACTAAACAGAGAATATACACTTAATTGCTAATTGCATAACAATTTGCCACCACAATTCCCTGCTTTTATTAACTTAAATAATACCATAAATATAAAGGAAAATTCAAAAGTGCTATCACAAATCTCCCTAAAAGTTTGGTAGGTTGATAAATAAAAAAAAGACAATGTTCAAAAGACAAATTACAATCAGACATGAGACATGCTTGGCCATGGAATTAGCTCACAGTGACAAATATTATATCGTTCCCGATGACTTTGCTGAGACTCCTGTGCATTGAGAACAAAAACCCACGGGGTCTTCTTACGCCATTTTCTTGTGGGCAAAATGTCATCTCAACAGCCCCTCGCCCCAGAGGCGGCCATCCACGGGTCTTGTCATCGGTCAGGATGCTCTAGATAAAAACACAGAATAAAGGAGAAATTATGTAGCATCTTCCAGGACACTTCAGAGGGTATTGCATCAACACTAGATGTTGAAATGTATACTCTTCCCTTGCGCTGTTTGTTGTCTGTTGCCATGAAGTCAGCCTCCGCCAGCATCCAGTGACCCGTAGCCACCGATCAGTCCTTCCTCAGAAAAGAGAGAGTGGTCACTCCTCAGAAGGCCCTCCGGAGAGAACCTCCCAATGCGAGCTGTGGTGGGAGCTGAGCTAATTAGGTATTAGAGCATTGATGTTCAAACATAGGTGAGCCAATTCACAAAAGATGAACAGGATGATTATGACAAGTGATTAAGTGGAACCCACACCCTCGGAGTATGGTTTCAGATCAACCTGATGCAACTGTGTGCAAAAGCAATTCTAGACAACTCACAACCTGGTAAATGAGCCAAACCTCATCAACTGAAGCTAGAAAACAAGTAAGGTAAATGTCTCCAGATCACTCTTACTAAATCCATGCCAAGAAAAAGACAACCAACCATTCCAACTTGTGAGAGTAAAAAATCCCAAGAATCAACTACTCCCAGCAAGAAGTAAAGAAGGTTTTCAGATCAAATTAAAACTTTGTAAAGTTCCCAGACACAATATGTACTACAAGTCTGAACCCAAACCGAAATGGAATATGAAGTCAGACGTCAAGTCCAGGTAGTAAAAACCCTCATTAATTTATGACAGAGTTATGAATCACAAGAAACCCAATTAAACCTGCAAGTTACAATTCTCTTCATAATCCCTGAAAAATCTGTTCCAATTACTATCAAATCCAATTCCCCCCCTTTTTTAAGGCATCGTCTTGCACATGCCTTAAAAAATCAAGAAACAATAACTTCAACTGCTTCTCAAGTGTCAAGAAAAGAAACATAGTAGGTTTAAAGGTCATGCATAAGGCATAACCTCAGAACCTGTGGACCCTGCTGCTGTTGCCGCTGAGGCATCTTCAACCCCCAGATGACCATATCCCAATCATTTAGGTTCGCAATTAGGTTCTTATATTTGAATTACCTTGTTGTTGAAAGTGTGCTATACAAATAAAATTGCCTTGCCTTGCCTTGCAAAAACAAAATAATAATTTCACCACATAGTTACCTAATGTATTTAATAATTTTAGTCCTACTTGCATTAGCTACAACAACACATAATTTCCCTCTGGGATCAATAAAGTATTTTGAATTGAATTAGACAACTTCTTCAGACCCTGCTTTTCCAGAATCTAATTGATGTTACAGTAAGGATTATCTTTGCAACCACCTTAGTTAAAATTGTTTTACTCAGGACACAGTTTAATTACCTATCTTTGCTGCTGTTATTTGCTCATCTGTTTCTTACAGTTTATTCTCTGTTAACTCCTTGAAAAAAAATAATACATTTATTCTAAATGCACAATTTTAAAGCCTGTACAACTGTAAAACATCTCTATTTCAATTTATCTAACTCAGTTACCACTCTATTTTAATAACAGCGATGTCAAGTAACCATTTTACCTGTACCTGATACTCTTGCTTAAGAAATAAACTTTTCTTCATTGCAGTTTCTGTGTAGGACTTGAGTTATACTTTATACTTTACCGAAGTAATTATCTATTTGCCCACTTTTACCTCTACTCAGTATTTTAGACTGCTTATATTTTAAAATGACCCTCGTTACTCCTGTTTCATTTAGTCTTTTATTAAAAGGAACACACACAAACATCAATAAGTGTTGCAACTGAATAGAATTTACTGCGGTTTGATAGTAGGTCTCACATTTATTATTCTGACACCCTGTTTTTTATGCGATCTATAGCATATATTGCGCACAGGTGTTATATTCCACATTTGTCCCGTCTTTAGAACAGTGACCGAAATTCTGAATCTATTTTTATCATAATTTGTCTTAATGAAGTAAACTAAATTTTAAAAATAGAAACCAAGTTAAACCCCACTGTGTGTGTAGGTCACACCTGTTGGCTTATAGATTGCACTAAATGCATAATTTTCACATATGCAGCTGAAACAGGTAGCCTAGTGTATCCCAAATGTGTCATTATTATTCAACATTTTTATTAAACATTACTATCATTAAGTAAAAGTTCTTTTTGGTCGAGGTATGGCTAAAGCTTTATTCTTTATCATTTAATGTTCTAATCCTAAATTTGTATTATGCTTTCTACCTCCTTTGTGTGAATCTAAATGTATGTACGGTCTATGATCTAAATGCTTCTATTATCTGTCACTTTGCTGCCGGTACAGCAGAAGTTCCCCTTCTTGGGAAAATAAAAGCATGATTCATGAAGTTAAGCATTACCGTATTCTAATTTGGAAAGCTCATGTTTGAAACAGGAAGTGGTTTTGCGCAAAAAACAAACAGTTTGTCTAACACGGACTCGTTAACATCCAGGAAGTAACTGAAAACTCAAGACTAAACTTTTCATCAAAAACAATTGGGGTGTTTCTCAATGCCAAGGAACCTCGCCTTGATACCTTGGTCCCGCCCCGGTTGCCTAGGAGATACGTCATCAGGGACCGCCAAGGCGTGTTCCAATGTTCATGTGCTACCGAGGCGTCTGTCCTCCGTTCGTCTGCCGTTTAGCTAACTGACCAAGGATACATGGGAGGTGCCTTGATGCCTTCCCTCGGTCAAAAACTTCCCAGAATACATCGCGGTATTTTCCAAGTTGCAGCTTCGGTTGCTAGCAGGTACTAACTCGCTTTCACATTTGATTTAACCAATATATACACAATTAAAAAAGTAAAACTCTCGTTATACATCTATATTGAAACTTATACGTATAAAATATAACGATGGGCGGGACGTAAACAGAGCGTGTAAGCAAAAGGCGGGCCCTGGACAGCTGCGGTCACGTGATGTAAGTCTGTTCCATTTAACTGTTTTTTTTGACCAAGGAAGGACAGTGTCCTCGTAAGCAAGGCGCCTCGCCTACCGAGGCATTGCCTTGGTAGGCGAGGCGCCTTGACATTGAGAAACACCCCAAGTGTTTAAGTTCCTATTTTTAGACTTCCAGCCGCAGTGTAAGAGCGCTATTAACGCTTCATCAGTGTCGGGATCTGTGATTGTTTACAACCAGAGAATCGCACCACATCGGTCGTAAAAAAGAAGCTTGTGGCTGAATTTGCTGATTAGCAACTAGAGAAACATATTAAACCTGCAACAGACTTTATTTCAGATCATTTTTACCACATTTTGGTTAATAACTCGCTGGCTAAGATTAACCTTAGAGTGTTTACCCGCGTTGTTTCTGATTTGTTTTCTGTAAATTACTCAAAAGACTGAAATACTTTCATACTGCTACTCGGATTTGTATTAACTGGAGTTGGTTTTCAATATGTCCGATTCTAACCGTGCGTTTTCCGTGTTTATTTCTATTTCTATTTAGTAGGCTACGTTTATCAAAAGAATTAGTTAAACATAGAAATCATCATTCATCTAGTTTATTGCTGAATTGCATCGTTTCTCATAGAATCTTGAAAGAACGTTTTCAAGCTAAGGTTCCCGGGCCAAACGCGGCCGCCCCTTATCTCATGAACACAGAGTGTTATAGTTTTAGGTCGAACCAGTTTTAATCAGTTACAATAGTTCAAATTTTATATTACCATTTACCTTCGTGCATTATTTCCCCCCGAGGCTTTTATTGATTAGCGCAAATCTAACAGCTGTAACTCAGTGAATACAGCACACCCATTTAATAGGCTATAACATTTATATGGATTCAGGTTAGAAAATACTCAAATATTAGATTGATGAGGTAAATGTAACTCCCATCTCTCAGATTAATTTGAAGCATTGCTTTGGAAAAACCAGCGTAATAAATCAAATAGACTAAAGAATGTTTATTCATATTTGCAGAAAAATATCATTATTAACACAGTTGGAAATGTGTTCCAGCAAATATGTTTTCAAAAATGATGTAGGAATTTATTCTCCAGTAAATCACTGAGTCACGTTTAGATAATTAATCATTATTATATTATCACCCTTAAAACTATAGCAAGTTTTCAAGGTAATATAGTTTAGTTTAAACATTAAATCTGACTCATATGCACCAATATAGATCATAATCATCAATCATTCATTATGCTTTAAATTGGAATATTCTCTGTTTTATTTGATCTATTTTTATCCAAGATCACTTGATGTTAAGATTGCAGTTTTCTAGATCTGTTGCGTTTAGTTTTTCAGATAGAGTGATGACATATTTATAATCCTGTGATCCCGAGCAAACCACTGATACTAAATGCATGTCAAATGCATTAAAAAGCCTATTATGGAATTAATATTTAACAAGGATGAGAAAAGATAATGGAGTGTTTCCACGTCCTTCAGTCAGCATGCAGACACATCTCACAATTGGTGACCCAAGACACAGAGAGTATCCTTGAGCTTCTCACATGTTGGTTCAACATAACAATACATATCTCAGTTAACACAGAGACTTAACCTTTAACATGATCAGTATATTTTTTTCCCACATTAAGCCACTCAAATCTTCTTTTATAAAAAATGCTACGCAGAAAAATTCTCACAACAGGCCTAAAATAATTTAGGCTTTGATAAAAGCCAAGAGAGCTACAACAAAACTAACTGTGAAATCTATAGTTCAGGATTTGATTTTTACCCCTAAACTCCAAGATATATTATTTGCTTTCTTTATTTGAAAAGTGATACATCACTGTTGACTAACAATTACGTTTTGTTGGATTTGCTTTTACTACAAGAAAGTAAAACAATTGGCTAAACAGTGTCCAATATTAGTAATTCAGTATGCTCATTCATTTGGAAACAAGCAATTAAATTCCAACATTTCATGTTCTTATTACGTTTCATTATTTATTACTATTTTAAAGAAAACGGGTCCCCAGAGTGTTTTTGCAGCTACAGGGGATCACACTTCTTAGCCTCCCTTGTAAGGTCTAAGAGAAAATGTTAGAATTTGAATTCCCTTCACCATAGCCCCAAATAAGCCAAAATATATAAGCAGCCCCCAAACTCAGGTACGCACAGGTAACCTCCCAAGCCACTTGTCCATACCTTTTTGGGTCGAATCTTGAACATGACTCCTCCCCTGTGGGCAAAGTGGTCAGTCCATTCTAGAAAAAAGGCAAAAAAGAATGAGAACCAGCCTGACTTGCATTCTGGTTCAGTTGAAATTGAAAATTGCATTGGTTGTCATAAGCAAAATTCCAAACTCATAGGACCACTGTATTGTTATACTTGATGGCCCCTAAAAAACATTTCAGGTATATTAATATTTACTTAAAACAGTGAGACGACTTCCCTTTAATTACAAAATCAGGTGCCTTATATTAAGACCCACTTATATAACTTCCTGTGTTTACCCACCAGAGTGTGACAAAACCGACAGATTTCTAGGATCAAACCTTTCCTGACCTCTTGCCCCTTATCCTGGAAGGAGACACAGAATACTTCACAGCTTGAGATCAATTCAGTAATTTTCCAAGCAACATTTCTAATAAGGCCCACAAACTGCTCTGATGCTTGAATGTTCCCCAGATAAGATTAGTATTTACCTTTTTTCCATTTATTTAAGACCTAGGTAGCCTAAGGACTAGTCATCTTTATTTTAATGTTACCCAGCAGAAACCTAATTTTTTTTTTTTTCAGTTGTTTTCAAATTATAGCCTAAACAATGTTGTTTTACTGTTGCTGCTCACAGCGAAGTCTTGTTATTTTTTAAGTCTCGCGATTGTTTAGAGTAGCGCCTTGCAAGCTGATAAAAAAATTAGTCCTTCACAGCTGTGGCGAAATCTAAGCAGTGTTACTGTAAAGGTCCAAGTTACTTTAGTTAATGTTCACAGATCTAAGATTTATTACTTTCTTACAACAAACCCCAAAATACAAGGAAACAATTCAGCCCCAATTGTCCCAGAAAGAAAGGAAAATATGTTTTCACTGTCAGTCAGCTTAGTCAAAATTTAAGTCAGTCAGGGTATAATTCACAACCTACTCTAAATGCCCCAATCAACTTTATTTGTTCTAGTCGTAAAATAGGAACGTTTCCGTTTCTAAGTTAGTGCACACAAGCTGCGATAGCTAAGGAAACTTGTACTTAGTGTAATAACAATTCCATCAAATAACTTTCAACCAAAATGAAATTAAATGTGGACTCTCCTGACAGAGAGCATTAGGAGAGAAAAGAAAAGACTTCTTGACCATTTACCAGATAACTCCCCAGAAGACAAATGATCAGTTCACTCTCTTGCCCTAAAAAATTTTTTTGCAACACAGTCTTTAAGCTCTGATTAGACTAAACTCACCTGATGACGAATCATCACCTTATCAGAGCCGTAGCAGTTTCGTTGTCTGCTTTACCCCGTCTGTCTAAAACAAACAAATTTGGTTTAGTTGCACATCAACTTTCCCTTACAAATTACAACACAATAACAAAACAATTAGATCAACATAGAAAATAGAAAGAATCAGAAATTATGGCCTGCTTCCATCGAGACCCCTTTCGCTCTAATGGTCCTCTGGCAGAAACAAAACAAAAACAAAACAAGATTTACTTTCCTAAGGGAGTGTGTATGTGTGTGTGTTACATAAGCAGGTGTCACAGAGATAAAATACAGCTACATCAGTCGGCAAGCATTTCTTAATTGCATTTGAGCTGTGTGTATTTTGTGTCCTGCCTGAATTTCGCTGGGTCATCTGCAGGCTGGCCGGCCCAGGGCCCCCCCCCTCACGATCCAGCTAACCGCCATGTTCCAGGGACCACAGCCCCCAAATAACTGATCTCACCTGAGCAAGAGTTTTCCCCTCTGCCCACTGGTCAGCCTGCATTCAGGCCGGAGTCCAGCGTCCGCCTTTGTTATGGCTGCCAAACCCCTTATTCCAAGGGTGGGGGAGGTACTAGGGCTCCTTGTGGCCTTCCCCAGGCGCCGCTGGACCGAAGGCAGGGGTCCCAACCAGCCTGAAGAAAAACACAGGACAACTCAGCGAAACTCATCGGCAGTTCTACAATGGAATGTGTAACAATAACTGTGTGTGACATTCTGAATTATACCAAGTCATCAAACAAATTATCTTAATGCTCAAACACTCCAGTTCTGGAAGAAGCAAACAAGACTAAATAAAAGAGAAACCACATAAATGAACCACAAATAAATAAGTCAAAAAGATCCAAGCTATTGCTTCAGCAGGAGGAAATCCCGTATCACACGGCACTTCTGTACAGGTGGTTGGAACTACACCTGGCTCTTCAGAGCATGACAGTGACCGCCCCAAAAACTTTGATGCAATGAGATGATGCACAAAAGTTCTAATGGGAATTTCTTTTTTTAATTATTTATTTAGCTAACTATACTCCATGGTTAAACTTAAGAAATGTCTGCTCATCAAGTGGTCAGGGGTATGAATACTAAGCTGTCAAAATGAAAACCTCCAGATTTTTCCATCACTGTTCTAAAAAGAACCCCCCAGAAAAACGGTCAAATAAGGAGATGACTCCTGCCCCTATATTCCAATATACATTAAACTTCTCTCTATGGCCAAAGTCCAATTGTTTTCAAGGTTTTAACAACAGGAAATTTGTTAAAAAGAAGATACAAGTTCTTATTAATTTGCAGAAAAACTGAATCTGTTGAAATTAGAGCTGGGCAAAATAGCCTCAAATCTATATTGCAATATAATCTGAAGCTTGTGGGGTAACGCAATCTATTGCAATATATTTTCAAAAATGCAACACAAAAAATTCTTACAACATAAAGATGAAGATATTTTAAATAAATTAAAAGCTAAATGTTATGAAAACAAAGTTCAAAATATTCTGCTTTCCTGTTTACTTATTTATAAATTTAATAATAAACCTGCAGATATTTTAATTTAAAATGCTTCTAGTTCAACAGGGTTTTTTCCCGTTAAATGGAAAACAAAAAAAATGTAAACTTGTAGTGTAAAGAGGAACACAGAACATAAGTATTTATCCTCCTTGATGACATCATCCTTGAACCTTGAATATATGGAATGAAAGTCTGAATATATGGAATGAACCTTGAATATATGGAATGAAAGTCTGAATATATGGAATGAAAGTCTGAATATATGGAATGAACCTTGAATATATGGAATGAAAGTCTGAATATATTGAATGAACCTTGAATATATGGAATGAAAGTCTGAATATATGGAATGAACCTTGAATATATTGAATGAACCTTGAATATACGGAATGAACCTTGAATATACGGAATGAACCTTGAATATATGGAATGAAAGTCTGAATATATGGAATGAAAGTCTGAATATATTGAATGAACCTTGAATATATGGAATGAACCTTGAATATATGGAATGAAAGTCTGAATATATGGAATGAACCTTGAATATATGGAATGAAAGTCTGAATATATGGAATGAAAGTCTGAATATATGGAATGAACCTTGAATATATGAAATGAAAGTCTGAATATATTGAATGAAAGTCTAAATATATGGAATGAACCTTGAATATATGGAATGAAAGTCTGAATATATTGAATGAACCTTGAATATATGGAATGAAAGTCTGAATATATGGAATGAACCTTGAATATATGGAATTCAAATTCAAATTCAAAAATACTTTATTGATCCCAAAGGGAAATTAAGTGTTGGTATTGCTCATATAATTAATTATTTAAGGAGTTGTAGATGATGATGGCTGTGGGCAGGAAGGATTACCTGTAGCGGTCTGTATTGCAGCGAAACTGAAGAAGCCTCCGACTGAAGACGCTCTGTTGTTGTATGACTGTCTCATGAAGAGGATGCACAGGGTTGTCCATAATTTTTTTGATTTTATGAAGAATCCTTCTTTGCATTATCATCTCCAGATTTTCCGCAGTTGTCCCAAGAACAGAACCAGCCTTCTTTATCAGGTTGTTTAGCCTATTTAAATCCCTGGCTCTGATGCTGCTACCCCAACAGATGACGGCTGTAGAGATTACAATCTCCACAACAGACTTGTAGAAGATTAGCAGCATCTTGCTGCAAACCTTGAAGGACCTAAGCTTCCTCAAGTAGTACAGTCTGCTCTGTCCCTTCTTGTAGACGGCTTCACTGTTGCGCCTCCAGTCCAGTCAAGGTGAACTCCGAGGTATTTATATTCCTCAACCACCTCCACTTCTTCTCCCATGATGGAAACAGTGTTTGACTTATCCCTGTTTCTTCTGAAATCTACAATCATCTCCTTTGTTTTGTTCACATTCAAGGTGAGACGATTGTTTCCACACCATGTCACAAAGCGGTCCACCAGCTCTCTGTATTCAGCTTCTTGTTCATCTCTGATACACCCGACAATTGCAGAGTCATCTGAGTATTTCTGCAGATGACAGGTCTGTGATTTGTACTGGAAGTCTGAGGTGTAGAGAGTGAAAAGGAATGGTGAGAGTACGGTCCCTTGTGGTGGTCCTGTGCTGCTGACCACCTGGTTTGACACACAATTCTTCAGTCTCACAAATTGTGGTCTGTTGGTCAGGTAGTCATTGATCCAGGGGATTGTTGAGGGCTCCACCTGTGTCTTCAGGAGTTTCTGACAAAGCAAATCAGGCTGAATTGTGTTAAATGCACTAGAGAAATCAAAGAACATGATCCTCACAGTGCTGCCTGCTTTGTCCAGATGACAGTGGGTTGGTTGAAGTAGGTGGATGATGGCATCTTCAACTCCAACTCCACAGCGATAAGCAAACTGCAGTGGGTCCTGATACGTTCTTGTTTGCTTACTCAGGGGTGCCAACAGGAGTCTCTCCAGGACCTTCATGATGTGGGATGTCAGGGCAACGGGTCTATAGTCATTGATGATTGATGGGTGAGTTCTTTTGGGTACTGGAACAAGGCAGGATGTCTTCCACAACACTGGAACCTTCTCCTGAGTTAGGCTAAGGTTGAAGATGTGCTGCAGAATCCCACAGAGCTGCTCTGCACAGGCCTTCAGGACTCTGGGGCTGACACCATCTGGACCTGCAGCCTTGTTCCGGTTCAGTTTCTCCAGCTGCCTCTTCACCTGACTTTTGGAGACAGACAAGTGGGAGGGGGAGGCAAAGGGGGTAGCTGCATTTCCTGACTTGGTTGAAGTCAAACTTGTGGAACCTGAAGACTCCATGGCTGAGGTGAAGGATTAAACATCCGAGGTGTAACAGGAAAGCTGTTGATCAGAGGAGAGTGGGATGTCTGTTTGGCTGGGAACAGGAGAGGGGGATGCTGAGCTAGTTCCTGAACTGAACCTGTTGAAGAATATGTTCAGTTCATTGGCTCTGTCCAGACTTCCATCTATCCAATCCTTCTTGTCCTTAAAACCTGTGATCTTTCTCATTCCTGACCAGACATCTCGGATATTGTTCCTCTGTAGTTTGTTCTCCAGCTTCTTCCTGTATGCCTCCTTGCTGTCTCTGATCTTAACCTTAAGTTGCTTCCGTATACTCCTCAGTAATTCCCTGTCTCCCTCCCTGAAGGCTCTTTTTTTCTTGTTTAGCAGTTCCTTCAGGTCACTGGTGATCCAGGGTTTGTTATTAGGGAAGCATCTCACTGTTCTGGTGGGGATGATGTTGTCCACACAGAAGTTTATATATTCAGTCACACACTCAGTCATGGCACTGATGTCCTCTCCATGTGCTTGGCAAAGAGTCATCCAGTCTGTGGTTGCAAAACAACCCTGCAGGGCTTCTTCAGCTTCCTGTGACCATTTTCTCACAGTTCGTTTTGTCACAGGTTGCCTCTGAACAAGGGGTTTATATTCTGAACAGAGAAAAACAAGATTGTGATCTGATTGTCCCAGAGGAGGTCTTGGTTTGGACATGTATGAATCCTTTACATTTGCATAAAACAAATCCAAGGTCCTGTTTTCTCTTGTAGAGCAGCTGACAAACTGTTGAAATGTTGGAAGTGTAGTAGAGAGCGAGGCATGATTAAAATCACCAGATATTGCCACAAATGCATTGGGGTGCTGTGTCTGTAGCTTAGCAACAATGGAACTGATGACATCACATGCATTGTCGGCAACGGCTGAAGGTGGAATGTAAACAACTGCCAAAATTACACTGGTGAACTCTCTTGGTAAATAATATGGACGAAAACTCACTGCCAAGAGTTCGACATCTGGGCTGCAGAGACGACACTTCACAGTAACATGTCCTGGATGACACCATCTGTTGTTTACAAGCACTGCTACTCCACCACCTTTCCTTTTTCTGCTCGTCTTCAGATCTCTGTCTGCTCGTACAGTCAGGAAGCCTGGCAGACAGACGTTGGAGTCGGGGATATGATCCAGCAGCCACGTCTCCGTAAAACACATAACACTGCATTCACGGTACTCTGGCTGAGTCCTTGTAAGGGCTTGGAGTTCATCCATCTTGTTAGCCAGTGATCTTACGTTGCCCATTATGATCGATGGAAGAGATGGCTTGAACTTCCTCTTTCTCTGTCTCCTTTTCGCTCCTGCTCTGCATCCACGTCTCCTCCTTATAAACTCATCAGGGATTTGTGGTTTCAGTTGAGGTATTATTTCAGCTTTTGCGATGTTAATCAGCTGCTCCCGGCTGTAAACCACATTGTTGCCATGGTTACGCATCATAACAAATTGTCAAAAAGGGAAAGATTTACAGAAAAAATCCTTCCAGCTTCCCAGCACCAAAAACTAGAAAGTATACAGGTAGAAAAAATGCAATCTTCTTTAAGAAATAAGAGGAACCAATGTACAAAAAAACAAAACTTAATATGTAGCCAACAGAGCCACTCCAACATGCAGCCACCCAGAGCAGCGCAATTCTAGAATTGAACCTTGAATATATGGAATGAACCTTGAATATATGGAATGAAAGTCTGAATATATTGAATGAACCTTGAATATATTGAATGAAAGTCTGAATATATTGAATGAAAGTCTGAATATATGGAATGAAGCTTGAATATATGGAATGAAAGTCTGAATATATTGAATGAACCTTGAATATATGGAATGAACCTTGAATATATGGAATGAAAGTCTGAATATATTGAATGAACCTTGAATATATGGAATGAAAGTCTGAATATATTGAATGAACCTTGAATATATGGAATGAAAGTCTGAATATATGGAATGAAAGTCTGAATATATGGAATGAACCTTGAATATATGGAATGAACCTTGAATATATGGAATGAAAGTCTGAATATATGGAATGAAAGTCTGAATATATGGAATGAAAGTCTGAATATATGGAATGAAAGTCTGGCCGTGGCCTCAAGGATTATGGGTAATGTAGTGTATTATCAACTGTCACTCACTGACGTGAATATTATTATTTACAGGCTGTAGGCATTAACTCATCTATTTCAACTAGTGGTGGGGGATATAAAAAGGTATAAATTTAGCCAACGGTAGAGATTTTGACTATACCGGCCTACCGCAACTGCGCATACATACATATATATACATATATATATATATATATATATATATATATATATATATATATATATATATATATATATATATATATATATATATATATATAAATAATGAGTTTGTGTGTACCAGCACGTTATCTTGACGGTTTTAACAGGTAAAGTAGGTAAGTGTGATTATTTCAACCCATTGTCGACCAAGCAGCCTTATCTTAGAGGCACATGTGTTTAAAAAAAAATCTTTTTTTCCCCAACTAATTCCAGATATATTTCATATGTTGTTGTCAGAGATTTTTTACTCTTTAAAAATTCATAAGAGTTGTCAGTTAAGGCATTTCTGATATGCTGTTATATGGGATTCACCTTCATTGTTGTACTTTTATACATACACCCATAAGTGTTATCTGTGTGCTCATTTGTTTACAGCACGTTTGTCTTGTTGTGGTGAGTTGGTTTCCAACTAATGTTGAATGCAATGTCGAAATTTTAAGTTGTTTTTAATGTAAAATGTTTTTTCCTTACAGATCAAATCAATTGCCTAAAACTACAGGAAGATCATAAGAAGTACTTAACAATATATGTGCATCACCCATAGACTGTGGCATCACCTTTAATGCCACTTCTTTCATATCCTTAGTTGCTGTCCGTTTTCTGTTTTTGATTAAATAAACAACCAATCGATGAAGTTTCTTTTTTTCTTTCACACAGATATTTTTTCCATTTCCAGAAAAAAAAACAGTTTTGTAGCTACATAAGAAGTATGATTTGGCTTTGTAATATTACAGACACCAAGGTTTATTTTAATATTGAGATGTTGAAGGAATTTATCAAATTCAAGAATGCAGTTGGCTGATTAATTACTTGTTTGTTTCATTTCTTCCCTTGTTATATACTGTTGTAAGAATTTTCAGTCATTATAGAGAATAAAACATAAATTTTTTTAAACACAAGATTCTATAAAAGTAAATCACAGATAAAAAAACAAAGTGGGGGGGAGCAGAAAGCAAAAGAGACTTAGGTACAGTAAAATGGGGTTGGGGGGAGGAACAGAGTTTTCAACAGTGTTATGGCAACAGATATAATTGTCAAAATAAAAAAAACTACAACAACACATTAGACATAACAATCAGGGCTATAGTTGTACTTTTTGCTTTAACATCAATTGTTCAAAAGGACTGTCATGTCTAATGTGAGCATGCGCAAAGATGGCACCATTTAAACTAGGAATAAAAGAAGCCCTAACACTGTTGACAAACCTGCTGGCCTTTTCTATTTTTGCTGGGGGGGGGGGGGGGGGAGGGAGAAGGCCTTTCCACCTCAGCCCCCCCAGCCAAACCAGGAGATAAGGACGTCTGGGAGGCCGAGGTTTCCTCTAATGGTTTCTTCAGCTCTCTCAGAACTATGTCAGACATAGCTGTCTCCAATGATCCAAATGGCTATGGGGAAAAAAACTAGCATAATGAATGGCAGTTATGTGAACTATCCTGACTAACTTAGCTTGATCATGAATATCATGCATAGACTAAATAGATCTCATACACTATTAATATCCATCCATCCATTTTCTTCCGCTTATCCGGGGTCGGGTCGCGGGGGCAGCAGCCTAAACAAAGAGACCCAGACTTCCCTCTCCCCAGCCACTTGTTCCAGCTCCTCGGGAGGAACCCCAAGGCGCTCCCAGGCCAGCCGAGAAACATAGTCCCTCCAGCGTGTCCTGGGCCTCCTCCCGGTGAGACGTGCCTGAAACACCTCACCAGGGAGGCGTTCAGGAGGCATCCTGACCAGATGCCCGAGCCACCTCAACTGACTCCTCTCGATGTGGAGAAGCAGCGGCTCTACTCTGAGCCCCCTCCGGATGAATGAGCTTCTCACCCTATTTCTAAGGGAGAGCCCAGACACTCTGCGGAGGAATCTCATTTCAGCCGCTTGTATCCGTGATCTCGTTCTTTCGGTCACTACCCAGAGTTCGTGACCATAGATGAGGATAGGAACGTAGATCGACCGGTAAATCGAGAGCTTCGCCTTTTGGCTCAGCTCTCTCTTCACCACGACAGACCGGTAAAGCGCCCGCATAACTGCAGATGCCCCAACCAATCCGTCTATCGATCTCCCGCTCCATTTTTCCCTCACTCGTGAACAAGACCCCCAGATACTTAAACTCCTCCACTTGGGGAAGGACCCCATCCCCGACCCGGAGAAGGCACCCCACCCTTTTCCGGCTCAAGACCATGGCCTCGGATTTGGAGGTGCTGATTCTCATCCCAGCCGCTTCACACTCGCCTGCGAACCCCTCCAGCGAAAGCTGTAGATCACGTTCCGATGAAGCCAACAGGACCACGTCATCTGCAAAAAGCAGAGACCCAATCCTGAGGCCACGGATCCCCTCAACGCCTTGGCTGCACCTAGAGATCCTGTCCATAAAAGTTAGGAACAGGATCGGTGACAAAGGGCAACGTTGGCGGAGTCCAACTCTCACTGGAAACAAGCCCGACTTACTGCTGGCAATGCGAACCAAACTCTGGCACCGGTCGTACAGGGACCTAACAGCCCGTATCAAGGGGCCCGGTACCCCATACTCCCGGAGCACCCCCCACAGGGGCCCCCGAGGGACACGGTCGAACAAGTCCACAAAACACATGTAGACCGGTTGGGCGAACTCCCACGCACCCTCCAGGACCCTGCTGAGGGTGAAGAGCTGGTCCAGTGTTCCACGGCCAGGACTAAAACCGCATTGTTCCTCATGGATCCGAGGTTCGACTATCCGTCGGACCGTCCTCTCCAGAACCCCTGAATAGACCTTACCAGGGAGGCTCAGAAGTGTGATCCCCTTGCAGTTGGAACACACCCTGTGTTCCCCCTTTTTAAACAGGGGGACCACCACCCCGGTCTGCCAATCCAAGGGAACTGCCCCCAATGTCCACGCAATATTGCAGAGCCGCGTTAACCAACACAGCCCCACAACATCCAGAGCCTTCAGGAACTCTGGTCGAATCTCATCCACCCCCGGAGCCCTGCCACCGAGGAGCTTTTTAACGACATCGGTGACCTCAGCACCAGAGATTGGAGAGACCGACCCCAAGTCCCCAAACCCTGCTTCCAGATTGGAAGGCGTGCTGGTGGGATTGAGGAGGTCTTCGAAGTATTCCATCCACCGACCCAAAACGTCCCGCGTCGAGGTCAGCAGCACACCATCCCCACTGTAAACAGTGTTGGTGGCAGACCGCTTTCCCCCCCCTGAGACACCGGATGGTGGACCAGAATCGCTTCGAAGCCGTACGGAAGTCGTTTTCCATGGCCTCTCCAAACTCCTCCCACGCTCGAGTTTTTGCCTCAGCAACCATCCGAGCCGCATCCCGCTTGGCCTGTCGGTACCTATCAGCTGCTTCAGGGGTCCCACAAGCCAAAAAGACCCGGTAGGACTCCTTCTTCAGCCTGACAGCATCCCTTACCGCCGGTGTCCACCAGCGGGTTCGGGGGTTGCCGCTGCGACAGGCACCGACCACGTTGCGGCCACAGCTTCGGTCAGCCGCCTCGGCAATGGAGGCGCGGAGTATGGTCCACTCGGACTCAATGTCCCCCGCCTCCCCCGGGACGTGTTCAAAGTTCTGCCGGAGGTGTGAGTTAAAGCTCCTTCTGACAGGAGACTCTGCCAGACGTTCCCAGCAGACCCTCACAACACGTTTGGGCCTTCCAGGTCTGTCCGGCGTCCTCCCCCACCACCGGAGCCGACTCACCACCAGGTAGTGGTCAGTGGACAGCTCAGCCCCTCTCTTCACCCGAGTGTCCAAAACATGCGGCCGCAGATCAGATGAGACGACAACCAAGTCGATCATTGAGCTGCGGCCTAAGGTGTCCTGGTGCCAAGTACACATATGTACACCTTTATGCTGAAACATGGTGTTTGTTATGGACAATCCATGACGAGCACAGAAGTCCAATAACAAGACACCACTCGGGTTCAGATCGGGGGGGCCATTCCGCCCAACCACACCCCTCCAGGTCTCAATGTCATTGCCCACGTGAGCGTCGAAGTCCCCCAGCAGAACAAGGGAGTCCCCAGGAGGATCACTCTCCAGCACCCCCTCCAAAGACTCCAAGAAGGGTGGGTAATCTAATCTGCTGTTTGGCGCGTAAGCACAAACAACAGTCAGGACCTGTCCCCCCACCCGATGGCGGAGGGAGGCTACCCTCTCGTTCACCGGGGTAAACCCCAACATACAGGCGCCGAGATGGGGGGCAACAAGTATGCCCACCCCAGCTCGGCGCCTCTCAGCAGGGGCAACTCCAGAGTGGAAGAGAGTCCACCCCCTCTCGAGGAGACGGGTTCCAGAGCCAGAGCCGTGCGCCGAGGTGAGTCCGATGATGTCTAGTCGGAACCTCTCAACCTCGCACACCAGCTCCTTCCCCACCAGAGAGGTGACGTTCCACGTCCCGAGTTACAGCTTCTGCAGCCGAGGATCGGACCGCCAAGGTCCCCGCCTTTGGCCGCCGCCCATCCTGCACAGCACCCGACCCTTATGGCCCCTCCCACAGGTGGTGAGCTCATGGGAAGGGGGGCCCATGTTACCTCTTCGGGCTAAGCCCGACCGGGCCCCATGGGTAAAGGCCCGGCCACCAGGCGTTCGCCAACGTGCCCCACCTCCAGGCCTGGCTCCAGAGGGGGGCCCCGGTGACCCGCGTCCGGGCGAGGGAACACTGAGTCCACCTTTCTTGTTCATCATAGGGGTCTTTTGGGCTGCACTTTGTCTGATCCCTCACCTACACAATTAATAACTAAGTTAAAAATATTATTGAAAACTTGCATTAAGTTAATTATATTTCATTTAAATAAATAATTTCAATTTAAATGTTAACTCACCGATTTAATCTTGTATTTACAGCCTGGATGGAAGAGAGTAGCAGAGTTGCTCTACCGCGGTTTTCAGGCTAAAGGCGCCCGCTAACCTCCGTTAGCTTCAGTTAGCTCCAGGACTAGCTCCTGGCTACATCGGCTTAGAGTGTCAATCATCCGCCCCCGCCCTCACAGCGCCACTCTTAGCTTCACCTCTTTGCCCATTTTTGTATTTTCTGGGAGTGACGAGACGCGTGACGCAGCCAAGATGGCGACGGCGGGGACCGCCCATTTGGCTTCATTTTTGCTCTTCAGAAACCTATGGGTGACGTCACTGAGGCTTCGTCCAGTTATATACAGTCTATGTTGGCAACCTATAAGTTAGGAGTTCTTAAACTTGACCGAGTAATTTTTATTCTTTCTACAGTGAGAAACCCTGGGAAAACCTCATCCAATCAACTTCCACGGTCTGTCCAGATAATAGGCTTGTAAGCAAAGCTTCCGTGTTCCAGCACCTCCCCCTCTGCGCGTCCCCTTCGTGTGCACGCAACGCTCGTTCTAGCCTGTAAACAGGAAGTGAGCTCGCGCTAAAATGAACCGAAAACGCAAAGCTGTTGTGGAAATAGCAACGAGAAAGAAGAAAGCCGTAGAAGAGCGTGCTTAAAGCCGAATCTGAATCGGAGCTGATGCATTTACACGGTGGCGTCAACTCAAGGAACCTAAGGGCTTGCTAACGGATGCGTTGGTTGCTGATTTTCTCCTGGACAGGTAAGATCACGTTATATTTTGTGACTTTGGTTGAAATAGCGGAGTGAAGTGGAGGAGACCCAACGTGACCATGCTGGCTGCCTGTGTTATTTGGGCGTGGCTTAGTGGAAGACCATGAAGCAAGGGGTGGGACTTATTATTTTTCAATAACGCCCTCTCAAGGAGCGCTCCCACAATCGTATACCCTGGCTTTAACCACCAGTTCTGGCTTTCCCAATGTTGACTGAATGCTACAAGCACCATCAAAACCAGGGACTAAACAACCTGATAACGAGGACGGGTTCTGTTCTGGGGACTACTGTTGAACCTCTGGAGAGGATGATGCAAAGAAGGATTCTTCATAAAATCAAGAACTTAATGGACAACCCTGAGCATCCTCTTTATGAGACTGTCATGCAACAACAAAGTGTATTCTGACGGAGGTTGTTCAGTTTCGTTGTAACACAAACTGCTACAGGAGATCCTTCCTTCCCACAGCATGTGTTTACAACTCCTTGAAGAAACTGGAATAGTATGACAGTAAGAGCTTGACCGCTGCCTCATGCTGCACAGCGTGGACTCAAGGTCCTACGATAATACCTGCGACGTCCAGCAGAGGGCAAGAAGTTGCTCAGAAAATAAAACAGATCAAAACGAAGTGAAATGGAAGACTTGCAGGCTGCAACAGTAAGTGAAACGGCCATAAATGAACAAATTGCAATTCAACAACGAGAAGTTAAAGACTTAAAAGACTAATTTCAAGATGAAAGTGAAGACGAACAGGACATTAAGTGTTCAATCAAATGCAAAGGTGTTATATGAGCTCCAAGATAAAGTTCTAAGTCAGATCTACCAAGACGTTCTGAAAGAGTTAAAGTACAAACGGAAAATATGATAATGTTTTGAAAAGGAAGAAATGAGTAAAATGGAAAAAAAGATTAATAACTTTATGAGCAATGGAAAGTGCAGGCATGTGAAACAGGAGAAAAATTAAAGACAGATATCACAGACAGGGAGATGTCAGAGCTTGCAGACATAATAGAACAAATGAGAGATGATATATTAAATTTATATTCAGAAATTACAACCCAAATGGCACCATCATCTGACGTGAGGAGAAAGATTGATGCTTGTAAAGCAGTATCTTGTGACGTTATAAAAATAATTCTGGAAAGAATAAGTCGTGTTGATAGAGTCTATTTTGATGCAGAGCGTGAAACAACTCACCAACGTGAACTTTTAGAGCACGACTACACAATTTTCATATACGGATCAACTGCAGCCATCAATTCGCAGCCAGCGATCTTCAGCTTCACAGCTTACAGCAAAATGAGGACTAGCAGCAAAACAAGCTGAATATGAGACCGTAGCTTACTGGAGGAACAAAAGACAACAAAGACAACAAAAAAGATAAAAGCTCTAGAGGAAGAACACAAAAAACAAGTGGCAGCTCAAAATCCAGAGTTGGAACGCTTGAGGGCACAAAAGAATGTGAAAGCTGCTCAAGCCAGGTTTAAAGCATATGACAGGCAGTTATCACAGGTGGGTGAAGTTCAGTCAATTAAAGATGAACAGGTCGGCCCAAACATCACACCTAAACAGCCTGTACCAGCATTTTCTTTTGTTCCTGTGCAAACAGCTCTCCCTTGTGTTAATCAGTTTGCACAAACAGTGCAAGACAGCATAAAAATGAACAAACTCCCCAAGACAGAACAAACAGATTTTAGTGGCATCCCAAAAAACTTTATTGAATGGAAATCCACATTTATGTCACGGATTGAACAAAAGGGCATCTCAGCAGCAGATAAACTGCACTATTGAAAAAGATATGTAACTGGGTCAGCTCGCAAATGCCTAGAAGGGACTTTCCTCAGGAATGATGAAGAAGCATATAATGATGTTTGGGACAAGTTAAACCAAAGATATGGTCAGACTTTTATGATACAGAAATCATTCAGAGAGAAGCTATCAAACTGGCTGTCCAAAGATGCTGATGGATTAAGAACTTTTGCAGACTTCATAAATGCATGCATGCTGACTAGTCTTCATGTAAAGGGTTTGCAAATACTTAGTGACTGCGAAGAAAATCAAAAACTGTTGCACAAACTACCGGACGGGATAAATGCAAGATGGAACAAGCAGGTAACAAACACTTTAATGGAAGGCGGTGAGTTTCCAAGTTTTAGTGACTTTGCCACCTTTCTCTCTGTTGAAGCTGAAGTTGCATGTAACCCAATCACCTCCATTCATGCTCTTTGCCTCACTGAAACAAACAGTGACAAAACTCACTCAAAGGGAACAAAGCAAGTGTTTTTAACACAAACTCAACTGAGCAAAGTAACACACAGTCAATAACAAAAACATAACAATTTTCAAAATAAGTATGTGAAGGAGAATAAACTTTGTTACTGTTGTCTAAAACAAGGTCACAGTGCTAAAGACTGCAAACGCCACTTCACTTGTGAAACCTGCTAAAAGAGAAATCCTACCTGTCTTCATGATAACTACAGGGACAGCCTGGAAAGAGAAACACTTAGGTAACTCACCTGCAGCAGCTACAGCCATGTCACTTAATGTTGCCAGATCTGAACAGACAATCAGCACATCTATGATAGTTACAATGTGGCAGTCAACTGCCAACAACCCACTCAAAGAAAAACTGGTTTATGCGTTATTAGACACTCAAAGTGCTGTCTTCATTGGTCAGGATGTAACACATGAGCTGCGGGCAAATGTTTGACCAGTAAAGCTAAAACTGACTACAATGATGGGTAAAAATGCGGTTGTAACCAGTGAAAGAGTATCTGATCTCTTAGTTGGAGGTTATAACTCAGCCTCAGTCATAAAGCTCCCTACAGCATACTCCAAGGACTGCATACTCAAATCCCTGGTAATAGAGATCACATATCTACATGTGAAACAGCCAAACGGTGGAGTCCCCTGCTACGCATTCCAGATGAAGACATTTAATAAGGCACAATCAGAAAGAGCACTAGGTATTTATTGGAATGTAGAGAAATACTGTTTTACATTCAACATCATGCTGTAGGACCAACCCCCAACCAGGGGGGAATCTTGCCCACAGTTGCAGCAATATATGACCCCCTTGGATTTATAGCTCCTTATGTGCTCAACGGCAAAGGAATCCTCCAAAAAATGTGCCACCAAGGAATGGACTGGGATGACCCGATACCTCAGGCCACGGTGGGAGTGCTAGAAAGGAGACGTGCACAATTTGAAAAATGTGCAGATGAGCAAATGTTACACTCCTGCAGATTTTGGAGAAGTGGTGAAGAGAGAATTCCATCACTGCAAGCATGGCAGGATATAGACAATGTTCCTATCTCAGACTCACAAACAAAAAACAAAGAAGTCCATTGCACCTTCATTATGGGCAAAGCACTCTTCCTTCCCACACCATCAGTGTACAGTCGTGGCCAAAAGTTTTGAGAATTACATAAATATTGGAAATTGGAAAAGTTGCTGCTTAAGTTTTTGTAACTCAGGTGAGAATGTTGACAAGCACAAGGCTGGAAATCATTATGTCAGGCTGATTGGGTTAGAATGGCAGACTTGACATGTTAAAAGGAGGGTGATGCTTGAAGTCATTGTTCTTCCATTGTTAACCATGGTGACCTGCAAAGAAACGCGTGCAGCCATCATTGCGTTGCATAAAAATGGCTTCACAGGCACAGTATTTGTGGCTACTAAAATTGCACCTAAATCAACAATTTATAGGATTATAAAGAACTTCAAGGAAAGAGGTTAAATTCTTGTTAAGAAGGCTTCAGGGCATCCAAGAAAGTCCAGCAAGCGCCAGGATCGTCTCCTAAAGAGGATTCAGCTGCGGGATCGGAGTGCCACCAGTGCAGAGCTTGCTCAGGAATGGCATACTTTTGGAAGATGGCGTGGTGTCAAGAAGGGCAGCAAAGAAGCCACGTCTCAAAAAAAAATCAGGGACAGATTGATCTTTTACAGAAAGTATGGTGAATGGACTGCTGAGGACTGGGGCAAAGTCATATTCTCCGATGAAGCCTCTTTCCGATTGTTTGGGGCATCTGGAAAAAGGCTTGTCCGGAGAAGAAAAGGTGAGCGCTACCATCAGTCCTGTATCATGACAACAGTATAAAGCATCCTGAGACCATTTATGTGTGGGGTTGCTTCTCATCCAAGCAAGTGGGCTCACTTACAGTTTTGCCCAAAAACACTGCCATGAATAAAGAGTGGTACCAAAACACCCTCCAACAGCAACTTCTTCCAACAATCCAACAACAGTTTGGTGAAGAAAAATGCATTTTCCAGCACGATGGAGCACTGTGCCATAAGGCAAAAGTGATAACTAAGTGGCTCGGGGACCAAAACGTTAACCCATTTAAATAAATAAATTCAATTTAAATTTTAACTCACCGATTTAATCTTGTATTTACAGCCTGGATGGAAGAGGGTAGCAGAGTTGCTCTACTGCGGTTTTCAGGCTAAAGGCCTAACTTAGTTAACTTAGTTAACCCATGGCCTGGAAACTCCCCAGATCTTAATCCCATTGAGAACTTGTGGTCAGTCCTCAAGAGGTGGGTGGATAAACAAAAACCCACTAATACTGACAAACTCCAAGAAGTCATTATGAAAGAATAGGTCAGTCAGGATTAGTCAGGATTTGGCCCACAAGTTGATTGAGAGTTGAATTGCAGAGGTCCTGAAAAAGAAGGGCCAACACTGCAAATACTGACTCTTTGCATAAATGTCTTGTAATTGTCAATAAAAGCCTTTGAAACGTATAAAGTGCTTGTAATTATATTTCAGTACATCACAGAAACAACTGAAACAAAGATCTAAAAGTAGTTTTGCAGCAAACTTTGTGAAAACTAATGTTTGTCATTCTCAAAACTTTTGGCCAAAACTGTATACAAAAACTCCTTGAAGAAACTGGAATAGTATGAGCTACACTTAGTTTCCCTCTGAGATCAATAAAGTACTTTGGAATTGAATTGTATGTTTTAAAACTCATTTAGTTTAACTTTCTGCTTAAAGTCAATATACTTCTGTAAAAGCTTTAATTAGGGAAATGTTTTCAAAGTCTCATAGGTCATATCAGTTTCCAACCTACATGTCTTTCCAACAGAACTGTGCTGTTTTAATGCAGAAATGCATTGCTTCATAATTGTTTTACCGAAATGAGACACACTTTCTTTGGGGGGGGGGACAGCAGCAGAATTATCACATATCCAGTGTTTTTCCTACGTAGGGATCTCAGTGGCGGCCGCTACTGGCTCATGATGGGGATATAAATAAATACTTTCTGCGCTGTCTATCAGGTCTATACGCTGAATGGTCGGGATTTAACTGCAGTTACTCCAGACAAACGCAACAACAGTGGTGGCGCTGTTTTGAAATCAGCACAACCATTAGCTGTAATCTAATATTCACTGATAAAATACGTTGGGCCTACGTTTTACGGATATGGCGAAAATTACAGACTTTTTTAGTAAAAGGTGACTCAATTCTTGACCTAACATTTTTTGAGGGAATCCAGTTGTAAAACCTCTCCAAAACTGTGAGAAACACACTTGTTTTTTTGTAAATTATATTTTACATAAAATATCAATTTGCTCAGATTACAAACTAAAAGATGTTTTTAAGTGGTTGCTTCTTTACACAAATCAGGCAACAAATTATGACCACCTACTTATTAGTGTGTTGGTCCTCCTTTTGTGACTAACAGCCTCAAGCTGTTGAAATACGGACTTCATTACACCCCTGAAGATGTTCTGTGATTTCTGGCAAATCCTTGAAGTGGCAGAACTTGTGAGGTGCAGCCAACATGAATTAGACTTGTTTGTCCAGTACACCACACAGATGCTTGATTGTACTGAGATCTGGGGAATTCAGAGGCCTAGTCAACACCTCAAATTCTTTCTCCCTTAACCATTCCTGAACCATTTTCTGCTTGATAGCATGAAGCATTATCCTTCTGAGAGAGATCAAAGACAGTGCATAGTGTTTTTATAGTTTGTAACAATGCTTAGGTAGGATGTGTCAAAGTAACATCCAAGTGAATGGCAGCTTCAAAAGTTTGCCAGCAGAACACTCCTAGTGGACAGGCTCAGTATGGGTACCCTGAATCCTTTGCAGCAATGGAGACCCATACAATACAAACTGGGATGCACTATGTATTCTGAGACCTTTCTATCAGAATCAGCATTAACTTCTTCAGCGACAGTTTGAAAATGATCTGACACAGTTGTCTGGCCGTCACAACTTGGCCGTTATGAAACTGGCTCACAAACTGGCTTATGTTTGCTCACTTTCCTGCTCCTATAATATAATAAAATAATTCTACAACTGTTGTAAAAAAAAAAAAAAAAAAGCCAATGTAGAGATGTTGAACCCATGTGAGCTCTGGTGCAGTAGAGGAAGATGATGACTCATGAGGTGTCTTTATTGATGAATCCAAAGAACAAAATATTTATTTAGCATCTAGGTGTTTAAATTTAAGTATTATGTGTTGTACAAAAGCTGATAGATTGATTGAAAACGTGACCAGTAAAATATATATATGGAGGGTCAAATGTGCCACAATCAAATAAATAAATAAATAAATAAATATGTATAAATTCCATCTTTTTTCTTAGTTTTAGATAAATACTTTCAATATATCCAGGGCATAAATGTGGCATAGTGGTAGAGCGGGCACTTTACATGTGGAGGTTGTTGGTCCTCTATGCAGTCGTCCAGTGTTCCTGATTACTGACCGTGGGACCTTAGCTGCAAGTTTTACCACATTCTTTCTCTGCCCAGTCTGATCACTGCTAATCTTTTCCACAATTATGTGAATGTTATTAAATAACTAAATATGATAATCTAATAAAAATATTTTTATTTTCGGTTAAATCTCTCAAATAATTATTTTTATTATTAGTTTAATGTTTTAATGGTTCCTGTGCACTCTGGCTGCTGATGAGGAGCAATCTCTCCCAACCTCCCCATGGCCTTATTCTCTTTTTTTATTTTTTCTTAGTTACTTTATACACGCAGCCTCTGGAGTCACTGTATTAGACCGGATCTCTTTTTTTGGATTAGTTTCTGAAGGACTGTGGCATGTGGATTACCAAAATGGCATTTTGCCCAGCTGAGGACTTTGAGAAACTGCTCCAGAGAATTGAAACAATTGAAATGAAGTTACACCATCTTCAGATTAATTATGATCTAAATACTGGATATGTAAATGAGACAACTTTACCGATGACTACACAAAGGGAAGAAGAACCTGGCAGCCAGGTGTTATCTCGGTCCAACAGTCTGGCACAGAAGCCACAGAACAACACTACTCCTCCAGCCAAAAGGCGTTTACCGGGTAGAACACCCCATTCCCAATTCGACGAAGTTGGCCGGCTTTAAAGTGCACTGAATTTACACTTGCTTTCTTCCTGCTCCGAGGAAGAAAAAACAAGAGACTACAGTCCAAAACAAAAGATATTACTCTCCTTGGAATACCGCTGAGAAACAGATTCGCAGCCCTCAGTTCTCCGAAAGAGGACACAGTCAAGGCCACCAGAAGAAATCCATCCACATGAAGCGGACACATAAGAAAGTAAGAACCCCCCCCCCAGCAAAAGTTCTCATCATACATGATGGATCAATTAATGGTATCGAAGATTTTGTAGCCAAAACACTAGCGTTATCAGCTGCCCCAAGAATACAGTGAGAGAAATATCAGAAAAAATCCAGACGATTTTAGAACAACACCCTAACCTGGAAAAGCCCCACCCATCATGTCACAAACCCTACCCCCATGTCATATACCACAGCCTTCCCGCCCATCACGTCCCATGTCCTGTACCCAAACATCATAACCCCCCCCCCCTTCTATGTCACTAGTCCCACCCTTTGTATGATGAGCCCCCATCCCTCCAGTTCCGCCCTTTAGGTTCCGGTCCCGCCCTTGTTTGCAGATTGTGTCACATTCTATGGCTCACAGCTAAATAGCTGGCTACCAAACATATTATATAGATTTCTAGGTTTACAATCTGTATCCTACCACTAGGTAGTGTTAGCACCTCTTACTGTTGGTGATTCAGCTGCGGGGTTGTTGGAGAGGGCTAGTTGGCATATGATCATCTCCCACCCCTAGATTTCACTAGGCCATGTTTGGGTGGGGTCTCTCCACTGAGGGTACTCAAGAAGGCTCGTTAACATTTCCACATCTCATCTCATCACCCCTATGTTTCACTAACAAGCCTTCTTGAATAACCTCAGTGGAGAGACCTCAACCAAAACATGGCTGAAAGGGCAGAACCGGAAGGGCGGGGCTGGTTATATAGGGGCGGAGTTTATAACATTTTGGGGCGGGTTGTATGAAGCGAGAGGGCGGGATGGAAGGGCATGGTTCATTTTGATATGTGGGCGGTACCGGAAGTGGCATGACCGAAAGTGGTGCTGCATCGTTTGACAGATGTAGTCCCATACCTTCTCTTGATAAAAAAATATTTCATGTAAATAACTTATAATTTATTTAGTATTTATTTACAGTTTCACATCATTATTAAACAAATAATTATTCCATTAATGATTATTTGTTTGAATTATTGAATTAAATCACTTGTGGCACTTAAAAACATGAGAGGTCAATCAGTAAATGAGAACAGTACCATAGTTAGAGAAGACTGGCTTGAGGTGAACCTGCTCAGCAGGTTAGCCAATCACATGTTAGGCTCTATTTACCAAAGCAATCATTGAAATGATGTCGTTCAATTGAATTGAATTCAAATTTACTTTATTAATCTCAAAAGAAAATTAAACGTTTTTGTAAGTCATTATCCAAGTTTCTTTAAAGATTTGTTGTAGATGCTGATGGCTGTGGGGAGGAATAATCTCCAATAGTGTTCTGCAGATCTGAAGAAGCCTCTGGTTGAAGACGCTCTGTAGTTTTTTGACAGTCTGATGTAGAGAATGCTCAGGGCTGTCCATAATGTTCATTTTATGAAGAATCCTTTTTTGCAATCTCCAGAGGGTCCTCAGCATTAAACCTGTTTGCCAACGATCTCACATTACCCGATATGATTGATGAGGATGGTTTGAACTTCCTCCTTTTCGATCTCCACTTTGCTCCTGCTCGGTATCCATGGCATCTCCTTTTCCAACTCATAAGGGTTTTGTGGATGCAGTTGAGGTATTATTTGAGCTTTTGGGACGTATATCAGCTGCTCCCAGTTGTAAACCACCTTGTTGCCATGGTTATGCATCATAACAAATGTCCAAAAGTTTAAAAAGCAAACATACACTCCCTCTTAAGGGCATTTTAGAAAGACCTAACATGCATGTTTTTGGACTGTGGGAGTAAATCAGTGTACCAAAAGACAACCCCTGAACTCCATGCAGAATTCAAATTAAATGAAATTCAAAAATACTTTATTGATCACAGAGGGAAATTAGGTTAAAATGAAAGCAAGACCCCTGGCCAGGATTCAAGCCCAGAACCTCCTTGCTAACATCGTACCCCAATGTAGCCTCTGCAGATGGGAACTGTGAAATAGTTAAATAAATAACAAAACTTGTTTTGCATTTGATTAATTAAGAATTTTACAAATGAAATTATTTCATAAACTGACATATCCATCCATCCATCCATCCATCCCTCCATTAATTTATGAGATGTATACACTCACTGGCCACTTTATTAGGTACACCTTGCTAGTACGGGGTTGGACCCCCTTTTGCCTTCAGAACTGCCTTAATCCTTTGTGGCATAGATTCAACAAGGTACTGGAAACATTCCTCACAGATTTTGGTCCATACTGACATTTTAGCATCACCCAGTGGCTGCAGATTGGTCGGCTGCACATCCATGATGCAAATCTCCTGTTCCAACACACCCCAAAGGAGCTCTGTTAGGATGGAAATCTGGTGACTGTAGAGGCCATTTGAGTACAGTGAACTCAATGTCATGTTCAAGAAACCAGTTTAAGATGATTCGAGCTTTATGACATGGCACATTATCCTGCTGGAAGTGTGGTCATAAAGGGATGGACATGGTCACCAACAATACTCAGCTAGGCTGTGGTGTTGCAAAGATGTTCAGTTGGTACTAAGGTGGCCAAAGTGTGCCAAGAAAATGTCCCCCACACCATTACACCACCACCAGCAGCCTGAATCGTTGATAAAAGGCAGGATGGATCCATGCTTTCATGTTGTTGATGTCAAATTCTGACAGAAGTGGCACCCAGTGTGGTTTCGTGCTGCTGTAGCCCATCTGCCTCAAGGTTCGTCGTGTTGTGCGTTCAGAGATGCTCTTCTGTATAACTTGGTTGTAACGAGTGGGTATTTGAGTAACTGTTGCCTTTCTATCAGCTCAAACCAGTCTGGGTATTCTCCTCTGACTGCTGGCATCAACAAGGCATTTTCGCCCGCAGAACTGCCGCTCACTGAATATTTTCCCCTTTTCGGACCATTCTCTGTAAACCCTAGAGATGGTTGTGTGTAAAAATCACAGAAGATCAGCAGTTTCTGAAATACTCTGACCAGCCCGTCTGCAATCCAAGAACTATGCCACGTTCAAAGTCACTTAAATCACGTTTCTTCCCCATTCTGATACTCGGTTTGAACTGTAGCAGATCGTCTTGACCATGTCTACATGCCTAAATGCATTGAATTGCCGCCATGTGATTGGCTGATTAGAAATTTACGTTAACAAACAGTTGGACAGGTGTGCCTAATAAAGTGGCCAGTGAGTGTAGATATCGATTTTAATTATTTCTTTATATAAAATTTGGCTCTTTTGGCCATTCATTTTTAACAGAGCAATTTAAATTCCCATACTAAATGCATTTTAGCAGAAAAAACCAATTTACCAGAACAGTGCTGCTTTAAAACAGAGATGTTCAACTCCAGTCCTCAAGGGCTGATGAAGCGCATGTTTTTGATAATTAGCTAATCAAGGTGTCGTTGGGTTCTGCAGGAGCCTACTAAATTAAATTGAATCAGGTGTGTTGAGCAAGGGAAACATCTAAAACATGCAGGACAGTATTCCTTGAGGATTGGCTTTGGACACCACTGATAAAGAAGGTTGCTGCACTCATGCATAAGGCTGAGCCTGTGCAAATAAAATAAGCATGTTGCTAGTTGTGCTCAGAGACCAGTTTTATAGCTAACAAGAATGTCAACAATAAGAAACTGTTTAAATAAACAGTTTTACTGAAGGTATGACAATGTGTTACACATGTGGCAGTCATATTCAGTCAGATCCAAACATAACACAACATAAGCAGGTTGGTACACGACTACTTTTAAATGAGATAACCACCATTTTATACTCTCCAGAGGCTTTATTAGCATCTTTGCTAACATTCATTGTGAATTATTTTTACTACATAACAATATTTTAAGATATGCTGATCGGCTTGATATCAATTAGCTAGGTGAAAATCTGAATTTTAACACCCCAATTAGATCCAAAGATTAATGTGAAGAAGCAGAGGAGTCTAACTAGCGTAGCACAAAATCCTGCTAATAGCAAAACACAGAAATTTGAAACAATAATTATATTTAACTGGCCCCCAAGATCAAGCATTAACATGGTCAGAAGAACACAAAGGTGTATTCATTCCCTTATTCCTCATTCCCCCACTGTGTTTTTGCTAAACTAAGCTAACAATGTAGAAATATATTTCACTAGTTTAATCACCTCATGTGATTGGCAAAAAGGCAGATAAGGGCATTTTTTCAAATACTGAACAATTATTTTACAATGTTTTTGAGATACAGTACATCAATGTGTACAAAAAGGAAAATTACACAGACTTAAATAAAACAAAGGCATCAACTCTGAAAAAAAAGCCACATCTTGAGGTGCCCGTTCTGGGCCATCACTATCACTGCGGACGCAGACGAGGGCATGTGTGGGCCAGCTTGAAGTGGCGCAAAAGGTCGGTGATGTCATTCATAATCGCCACAAGAGTAGTAAACAAATGTTGACGTGTGCATTGAGAGCAGGATATGAAAACAATGGAGGATGTCGAGGTATTTTTGTACGTTGTACTTGGATTGTGGCTCTTTCTGAAGAAAAAACTCCATGCATGCACACCGCCAGGCCAATCAGTGGCTACCACGTAGGTAGGCGTGTGACTGACATCACTTTATCGGACCAATCAGTCCATAGGTAGGCTTGTTTGGTCGCTTCGGCCCACTTCAGACTAAGGCAGAGGTAGTCAAAAAACAAAGGGAGCAGCTCGGCCCTGACAAAGGTAATGGAAACATGCCAAATCGGGGCTGAGTCTACCTATTCCAGACCGAACTGACTCGAGTTGAAAAGCAGGATAAAAGAAGGTTCTTGATTCGGTATGATTCTGTGGAAGCTGTTGCTTGATACTGACAGTTCCTTCAGTCTGACTTATGCAAAAACTGAAACACAAAACAACTAAATAGACATGCAAAAACAAGCTCCGTTTCAGAGACAAAAATGATAAAAGGTAAAAGTTTGCAATAAAGGTATTAAAATGTGTTTTTTAAGCCTTTTACTTTTGGATTTTAGAAATGAGCAACTTTGATATGAATGTGGTATGTCAATCAAACATGATTCAAATCTGCATCATAGGATTTAAAAATAAAATCTGTTATGATCCTTTAAAGGGCTAAATCTTAAACTCATAACAGATGATACAGTACACCGGAATTTCAAAAAATGATATTAATTTATACAAGAGCTTTAAATGATCTTTTCTCTGTTAAAATGAAACTCAGTGTCATAAAGTGCATTACCCTATGGCTATAGGCAGGTGTAAAGATTTCCCTCGTGAACACGCAGTCAATAGATAACATGCAAATCATCATCCATCGCAGCAAATCAATGCAACATTCTCGTATTCCAAACAAGCCTCACACTGATTAAGACACACTTCAGGTAGTAATAGTGGAAACATGATGGTTGGTGCTTGCACCACATTACTGCCTCGTTGTTCGGTTATTTGCTCTGTTGCTTATTGCTGTAAACTTGTCCTTATGTGTCTTGAAAGGCGTTTATGAATAAAATGTGTTATTATTAGTTCCATTTACTTTTACTTTACACTAACACTGATTTTGAAACTTCAGTGACAGAATATGGGAGAAGTGGTCCGATTTTGTACTTTCTCCATGATTACTTCTTCAAGTATAGCTGTAGTGTTGGAGAAGAAACCTCAAAACTATAGATATTGGGGAAAAAAAGTTCTAGCACCAGCTCTAAAATGGAGATTCTTAGTTTACTCAAATGTAAAGTTACAAAGTTGTCTATTATTTTGAACTGGAGAGTGTTGGAAGGTATTTTTACTCTAATTTAAAGCCCCTCTTAAAGGAACAGACACCCATTTCATTTTATGACCCCTAGGCCTCCTGGGGCTCTTGTTTCACCTTCCAGTGTGCTCGTTCATTTCTGTAAAAAGGAGCAATAAGAACAACAAAACAACAATTATAGATTTTAACAGCGAGACGTCGTTTGCTGGGCTCAGTTCTCTTAACTGAGCGCAGTTCTACATCAGCATAGAGTTTTTATTGAAACACGAGTTGCATGAAACCCCTCCCACATCGATCCTTGTTCACAGAATAATGGTCAAAGCTTCTTCACATAAGGGAACGTATGATGTAATACATTCTTCTTGATTGTTCAATATTTCTAAGTGTTTCCACATGCCCTACAGAATTAAACCCTCATACAACAACCCTGTGCACTCTGAATGAACTCTTAGACAAGTCATATATTGAGCAGGAGCATAATTTCTAAAGGTCACATGCAAGTCATCTATCAGCCAGAACACAACCCCAAGGATCACATGTCTCCTCACGCAGATTTTTTTTCCGTTTCCCCCTGTTAGACAAGAAACTTAATTTTACACACAAAATAAATGTACGCTAAACATTTACA
Source organism: Valencia hispanica (assembly GCA_963556495.2). Classification (NCBI taxonomy): domain Eukaryota; kingdom Metazoa; phylum Chordata; class Actinopteri; order Cyprinodontiformes; family Valenciidae; genus Valencia; species Valencia hispanica. Next base: position 50,978,791 of record OY747700.1, on the reverse strand, counting down.
GAATTTTTATCTCTTCAAGAGGAAAATACATTTGAACAATATGTTTAAGAAAACTAAGAATCTAGCCGTTTAACATTTAAAATGTTTCTTAAAGGATATGTTACCAGCGTGAAATAGTGATTTGTCTAGGTTAAATATCACAGTTTCATTCTTTTATCAAGCTTAGGTGAATCTGACCTGAAGTCAAAAAAATATTTGTAGAATAACGCACAAGTCAGACCAGAACTCCAGATGTTTAAATGTTTATTCAGATGCTCTTAAAAGAGCAAACTAACCCTGTTTATTTTCTGCTGAATAGTAATCTCTTGGTAAAGTACTAATTCAGGGCGCAATTGACAAGAAATTATTTCTCTGAGTGTTCACGGCACCCCCTGACAGTGTGATGCCCTGGACTTCCTTGCTGAGCCTAACAGGGTCCTAAGAACTCAGTGCTGGAACTTTTTGTTAATGGACCAGAGCGAATGATTTGTCTCCCAAGAGCCACTAGGAAGGAATATTCTATTTTCCAGCTCAACAAATCAACTGTTTCTATAGCAGTAACAATGTGTTAGGATTCTGACAAGTAGCTTAGTAAAGAAAAATCAATAGCACCAAACTCCTAAGGTCAATGATCCTCACTACAAGGATACTGTATAATAAAATCAATAAATATTGGACATTTTAATACAGTGTATAAAAAAAAAAAAAAACAATAAAAGTGTGTGAATGAGCACATGAATGGGTGAATAACTGAACATAGTATAAACGCTTTTGGGGTCCTCAGGACTAGATAAAGCGCTATACAAGTACAGGCCATTTCCCATTTAATAATAATAATAATAATAATAATATACTGCTCAGTCTTTGATGAAAGTGTTTTTGTGCAGGATAGATGGGCAGGTGAAACACAAGATTTCCCAAGTACATATCAAAGGTGTCTTTAAAGAGCAACTCACCCCCTGTTGTGCCGCAGATAGGTAGGATTTGGCTATGAATAATTATGAATAATTGCTTAGGGCAATTATTAATAAGATTAATAATTTTATGTAAAAATTTACAAGTTTAGGGGCACCATCCTGGTGGATTCCAGGAATATAATAGCCAAATTTTTCAGTCTCAGTTTATGATTACCAGCCTGATAAGGCTGAGATAATTAAACAACAGATGAAGGAATAAATTCTTACGCTGTGGACATTAATTATACGCATCACTCCAAGTAATCCCAGACAACTTCTCTTTGAGTTAAGGGGACTTTATTTAGAAAATAGAAAATCCCATCTATTCTAAAGCATGCAAAAATTACTACAGATCTTAGACAACAATAATAGGTGAACATTAAACACAATTAACATGAAATGAATCAGCCAGAACAGCTGAGGGGGCCCTCACTCCAGGGGGCTCAAATCACAGATAGCCTAGGAGACAAAGTCATAAATCTCAGTTCTGTGCCAAGATGGAGGGGAGCACATGTAGTGTAAGGAGACAAAGGGCAATAAACTAGCTTTGGCTAAAATGGACAGAGCACGTGGGCTGAAGCGTCCATGTGGAAGGCCTCAAAGAGAATGGCGTTAAACTTTTCAGTTAAGACCAGCTGACGCAGGCCGGATCGAGCCCGACTCTGCCGACGGTGATCAGGGAGCGAGAGAGAGAGGGAGAGAGAGAGAGGAAAGGAGAGGAAGGAAAAAGAAAGGCGTGATCTGCTCAGGATAAAACAAACAGTTTCAAACTCAGCAATTACAGCTCAAACTTATGCGTGCGGCGACGCAAAAATGAGCAAACAGGTACAGCGCTTAAAAACACTTTAACCAACAATAAACGAGATCTAACTCGTTAAAACTCTATTTCCTTTATTTATCTCTGCCCAGACACAATATTAGTATAAATGAACCGGTTCAGTCCTACTTTGCCTTGAAGGAGGTCCAGTCCACTAGGAGGAGAGCAAATTGTGTCCGGGGTTGAGCAAGGAAAGGAAGAGTTATAAAAAAAACCTGTACAGGATTTAAGGACCGTGTGGCCCAAATGCAGGCTGGACTCGCAGGTCGACGTCTAACGAACTGTCTTGGAACAGTTCTTATATCGCGTACCCTGGTTATGCAAGCGGGGTGAGGCCTTCGAAGCTTTGAGATTAGTTCTTCCCCGGTCCAGCGGGTCAGAACAAAAGAGAATCTTCACCGGTGAGATGTCCTCTGTTGAGCCTTAGTTTCTCTCTGAAACTTCTGGCGAGAACAATTCAAAATGGGTGCGACTACTGTTATAGCCCCTTTGGCTGTGATGTCATCGCCGATGTCACCATGGGTGGTCACAGACCAATAGGAGTCTGTTGGGGGTCACTGCTAGGATTGCTGGGAAATGTGGTCTTCCAACAGTCTGTTCAGTTCATCTTATGAGAAATGGAATCACAACACCCCCCATGCCAGAGTCTTACTCCACCTAGGCAACGTCCCTGACGCGCAGGAGGAGAGGGCTGGGTGGAGTCAACACTTCCTTGCTATTCCAACTCAAACTTGCTACGGAGGCCTGGCCGAAACTGGGGCTTATTTTATACTCCACACCGGCAGGATGACTGAGCCAATAGCAATCTCCAATTCAAATTCAAGTGCAGTGTAAGGTTTTAATCTGAAGAGGGTGCCACAATGACGGTTTTTGGTAGAACATTTATATTTTTACAAAAATGTACTAAAATACCAAAAATAATGACCAGACATGTAGATAGCACTGTTTACACTCATTTATACAGTTTATCAGCAGAAAAAGTTGATTTGGGGGTAAGTTGCCCTTTAAATGCAAACAACTAAGATCAGCATCTGTTCATGGACTGCTTATACAGCACTTCAAAAATGTAAATAAGATAATAAAAATAAAGTGCAACTCCAGAAAACTTTAATTGAAGACACTGTACTATACTGAGATTTGTTATGTTTTATCATAAGTGCCATTTATTGTGCAAATACACAGCTTTCTTTCATTTCAAATCTGCAACACATTTCAAGGCAATTTATAAACAGCATAGTTAAGGGCTAATTGTGAAGTGAAAAAGCAAATGTGACTTAAAATACTGCGGGGAGAATAAGAATTTGTCACATCAGGATTTTTATCAGAAGGGGTATTTCTAAGTGAGTTATAGACACAAAATTTCCATCACGTCAACATCAACTTAAGTATTTAATTCATGCAAACATTTAAGTACGTAAATTGAGTTATGTGTAATAAAGTGAAAAGACACAGGGAAAAAGTATTAAACAAATTAAGATAACAAGGCACAAAATGGTATAGAAAGCCAGGAGATCACCCGAATTCTGTCAGTATTGAGAAAGAAACCCTGCCCGCTATCAATATTAATATCAGGTGCTTTAGTCCTAATTGATGGCATATAAAGGTTTCTCATTACCCAGGAAGCACACGAAAGACTTCATGATGGGTAATAGCAAAGATTTTCGTAATCTTATTGTTGCGAAAAAGTTTGCAAAACAGCCTTTATAGAAAAGCTGTGGATTACTGGGAGACTCTAGTATGGTCAGATAAAACCAAAATTGAACTTTTTGGCTGTCATTCTACACACCATGTTTGGAGAAAAAAAATCTTCTGCAATCTTCCAGAAAGCTGAGAATGAAAAGAGGGTGGACATTTCAGCAGGACAATGATCTCAAACACAAAGTCAAGGAAACAATGAATTGGTTTCAAAGAAAGAAAATCAAGTTGCTTGAATGTCAGTCGATCACCTGACCTAAATCCGATTAAAAGTCTATGGAGTGAACTGAAGATCAAAGTCCATAAAAGAGGCCCAAGCAACCTTCAAGACTTAAAGACCGTCTGTGTGGAAGATTGGGCCAGAATCACTCCTGAGCAAGGCAGACGACTCGTCTCTCCATAAAAGAGGCGTCTAGAGGCTGTAATCACCAACGAAGGCTTTTATACATAGTATTAAATAAAGTGTGTTCAACACTTATTCCCTGTGTCACTTTATTTATTGTGACTCAACTTGTATACTTAAATGTTCTGATCTCTTTGTATGAATTCCATATTTGGCTTGATGGCAACATCTGGTGGAAATGTGTGTGTCAATGGCCAGCTTAGAAATACCCTTACTGATAAAAAAGCTGATGTGTCAAATACTTATTCTCCCCATTGTATGTGAAATCAACAGATTCTTGTTGATTTTGTATAAACGCTGCTTCTGTGACAGGCCAACTTTTGTGTTAGTGTTGGTTTTTCATGTTTAACCTAAAGGGCAAGCTACAGAGGTGGTGGGGTTCACTTTCCAGCAGAACAATAACCCAAGACATGCAGCCAAAACTACAATGGCGTGGCTCATCCGGCGCACCATGAAGCAGGCAGCCAGGGTCAGCAGCCCCCACTCAATTGAGTTTTATTTCTCTTAAAAATTAACTCTTCGAAGCTTTTGTGTGTTTTTGTTATCGTTTTTCGATTGTGTACTACTGTTCCAACAATGGAGCCAAGGATTTTGTGGACAATCGTGTTTTTTATTGCACTTTTAACAGCATTTGTGTCCGGAGAAAATTTGAGCGCCCGATTGGCCATTGTTTACACCACGGATCAGCTGCTAGCTCTGGGTAGCTCCACTGTACTGCCTCCTGCAGAGCGAGTCAACATCCCCCGCGAGCTGAGGAGGAAGAGACTCGGCACTGTAGGAGCTACAGGGAGTGCAGCCTGATCTGCCTGACCGAGCCATGGCTAACCGCACTGACTCCGGACTGACAAATAAACATGGACAGTTTTCATCTGTTCTGAGCCAACAGAACCAAGGACAGTGGCAAGAAGAGAGGAGGTCTGGCTTTGATTGTTAACGATAGATGGTGTAACTCTGGGCATTTATCTACCAAAGATAAGGACTATCTTATTTATGCAGTAATGACATTGAGCTGTTTGTAGGAGGCCGTACTATCTACCACGAGAGTTTAAACACGTTATACGACACCCCCCCTCTGCTAATGTTGCTGCAGCCTCCAATGTCCTTCACACTGTGACCAGCAGACTCCAAACACAGCACCCCTAGGCCCTCTTTCTGATCTCTGGGGACTTTAACCAAATCACCCTGTCCTCCACTCTCCCCACCTTCAACCAGTATGTCGCCTGCCCCACCAGAGACAATAAAACATTGGACTTATTGTATACTAACACCAAGGAGGCATACAGCTCATCACCTCTCCCTCCCCTGGGTGGCTCAGATCACAACCTGGTTCATCTCCAGCCTGTGTATAAACTTGTACACAGAGGACCAGCTGTGATACACAGTGAGGAAATGGTCAGAGGAAACTGAAAACGCTCTGAGGGACTGTTTCAGCTCTCCTGTGTGGGAGAACCTCTGCGCCCCTTTGGGGGATGACATCAACAGCATCGCCGACTGCATTACGGACTACATAAACTTCTGTGTGGACAACACCATACCCATCATAAAGGTACAGTGTTTTTCCAACAACAAGCCCTCGATCAATCCTGAAGTAAAGGCTCTCCTCAAGGAGAAGAGAGCTGTTAGTTCTGGAGACAAGGAGGAGCTGAGATGAAAATAGGAAAATAGGACAAGGGAAGAACATCTACAGGAAGAAGATGGAGGACCAGCTGCAGCTGTTTGGAAAAGCCTGAAGAAATTTTCAATGCACAAACCAACCCCCCCAGGCTGCTTAAGCCTCATTTCCACTGAGGAGGTGTAGGTCCAAAGGACAATGGTCCGATACGGTTAGGACAGAGCTACTGACATCACATAACACAGTTCTTTGGTTGGATGAACTCATAAACACTGCAGTAAGTTTAAATGTCACCCCAGTGACAACTTTACACACTAGTCCTCTGTTTTAAGTACATTCACGTAGTAAAGACAACGGTTGTTATTCTTCTCGCCGCACAGATCCTTTTATTAAATACAGCGGTCGTATTTGTGTAAAGAAAAAAACAAAAACCAAGAAAGACAACCATGAGCTGCTGGATTGACTCCATTGTTGTTGTTTCTTCCTCCTCTTCTGTGTTTTTGCGGGTCACCCACTTGCTTGTCCCTCCAGTATGATGCCACGCAAGCGTTCAGGGGAAACCCTGCCTGCTCAAGGAGAGTTCAGTAGGCAGTGGAAACGCTCCCATGAAAATTCAGAATTACGCAATAGCGCACCGGACCGGACCGAGCCATACCGTTCCGCTCAGTAGGAAACGAGGCTTTAGGGTGGGTGAATGACCTGGACCAGCTCTTCAACAGGTTTGAGCAGCCACCCACTCCTCCCCCAACACAGTCTCCCCTGCTGCAACCCTCCTCATCTTTGAGGACTGCCTACTTTTCTTCTCAGGAATTCACACCTCTCAGCTTCCAGCTATCACACCCACCCCTTGCTTCTCAGGACTCTAACATACATCTTCCTCACCCCATCTTGTCCCTTTCAACACTTCGGGTGAGGAACAAGCTGCCAAAGATCAAGATGCGAAAGGCTGCTGGTCCAAATGGCATCAACTTTAGGCTCCTGAGGTGCTGCGCGGATGAACTGTGTGGCATCCTGGGATATCTATACAACCTGAGCCTGAAGCTGGGGAAAGTACCACGGCTGTGGAAGACCTCCTGTGTGGAACCGATGCCAAAGACTTCACAGCCGAAGGACCTTAGCTACAGGCGAGTAGCCTTGACCTTGCATCTTATGAAGACCCTCGAGAGGTTGGTTCTCAACAATCTTTGCCCCCTGGTGAGGTCTTCATTGGATCCGCTGCAGTTTGCCTACCCTGGCATTGGGGTGGATGACGCCATTATCTACCTTCTGCACCGAGGCTCTGACTCACCTGGAGACACCTGGAAACGCTGTGAGGATCATGTTCTTTTATTTCTCCAGTACTTTCAACACCATCCTGCCAGGACTTATGAGGGAAAAGCTGGAGCTTTCAGGAGTGGACCACCATATGTCCAAGGGCATACTGGACTGCCTCACAGGAGTATGTGAGGACACAGGGATGTGTCTCCGGCAGGCTGGTCTGCAGTATGGGGGGGGTCCACAGGGAACCGTTCCTCTTCACCCTCTAGACTGCAGACTTATCCATCAACTCCCCATGCTGCCACCTTCAGAAGTTCTCTGATGACTCTGCCATTGTCCTTTATATTATGTTAACTCCTTGTAAATAATACGTTTACTTTTTTACTTTCTATTCCACAACTACTCATGCACGCTCTGTAAATATGCAGTTTTTCAAATTATCCTACTCAATTGCACATTCTAATCTGAGTATGCCACTTTTTTTTTTAATGACTGCACGATACTTTGGTTTTTGTAAATGTGTCCTTAATGTACAGTACATATATCAATCCTAATTCTGTTATTATACTTTTTCTACCATTCTTGTGTGATCGTTAATGCTTGTATTATCTGTGTTCTTGCTGCTGTTACAGTCGAATTTCCCCTTTGTGGGACAATAAAGGATTATTCTTTGCTATTCTTATATCAAAGTATATTTATGTGTTAAAACGGCTAAGTCAAAGTCCCAATCTAAAGCTGTGCCAAGACAACAAAAGTGATGGTCATAGATTCTCTCCATCCAATCTGACTGAACTTATGCTATTTTGCAAAGAAAGAAGAAGCTGGTGGCGACATACGTCAAAAAATTGTTATTAAAGTAAAAAGAGGCTCTAAATCTATAAGCATGCCACACTTTTCAAATTTTCATTCATAAAAAAATTTTTTATTACACTGCACTACTTTGGTTTGGATTATCACATGCGATTCCCAAAGATACCACATTTGTAATTGTAATTTGGCAAATTGTGTAAAAGTTTAAGGGGTATGAATTATTTTACAAGGCACTATAAGCAATGTTCCTTTAATTAAAATGGTATTTGCATATTTCTCCCCTAAAAGTTCAGAATATCATGAAATCACTATGGTGTTAGTGTCCAGGTCTAAGCTGCTCATCTCTGTACATAGACTGAAGAAGGAGTATCAGCATCCCATCCAAAAAGCCAGGGCTATGTCACCAAAAGTTTTTGGGTTTTTTTGTACCCAGTCCTTATTTCCACCTCTGCGATGACTGCACTGATGCACAAAACACAGCAGAAATTTAAGAGCAACATCTGTGTATTTTCTAGGAGGTCAATAGACATTTTTCAAAAAAAGGCAGTGTAAAACATTGTTCTGCATATCAATCATAGGTATGGCTGAGGAGGAAGAGAGATCATAATGATCTGACCTACAAAGAAACTCCAGAGATCTGTGGCTCGGTGGGCAGAGTAACTAGCTTAAATCTGAGGGTTGTAGGTTTGATTCCAGATTCTGCCTGCTACATGTGTCAATGTGCAGGCACTTTACCCCAAGTTGCCTACTGATCTGTTTATACATGTGTGTGTGCTAGTGAGTACTAAAGGGGAAATGTGGCTCTAGTGTAAAGAGTGGTCAGCATGACTAGAAAAGCGCTATATACATTCAGTCCATTTACCATTCAAATGTAAAACCTGAATGTAAGAAAAGGACGGAAAATCCTTACTGTTATGCTTTTTAAAGACATGTCTAAAAAAATGGTTGATTTTTAATCACCAGAACATCTCCACAGTGAAGGACTGAAGTACTTGAAATGCCTCTTTTGGAATGTGTTGCAGGCTTGCGTGACAAAAATAGAAATACATGTTAAAAAGATTACGCTTATCAGACTGACATTTCTTAGTCTCTACAGTTTGTAGTAAGATGAATAAATCTGTTAAACATAAGAGTTCCTTTTTCAGTCATTAAACACACAAAACTAAATGAGAACGGTTTAAATTAAACACACTGGTCATAAAGGCTGATAAAAAAGATTGTCGTTTAAGTTATGTTTTTGCATGACGCCTCACAAGGAAGCCTGCAGGGGGCAGCATATAACATGAAACAGCAGCGGAGTTGCTGTAACCTGTAGGGATGTGGAGTGAACACACAATAGCAAAAGTTTATGAAATATAACATCTCAGCATAATGTGAGAACAATTCTAAAAATATCAGTTTAGAATGTTTTGGCAGCTGAGGATTTGTTGGGATAAATTGGTATATTTAAGCTCTTTCTATTATCAATTTTCTCAAAGCCTTGTTATTGTTAGCTAAAGGGAAACAGATTTTATGTTTAGCTCCTCCAGGAGAATCATTTTTATGTCAGTTTGGATATGAGATTTTAACTGTGATTATTGAATAATAAAAAAAACAATCCTAAATCATCTATGCAAATTACACAACACTGGTGTAGTGGTCTGTTTAGTGGGATATTTTCTACAAAATTTAACTCAGTTGAGTGGTTATAAGAAGGGTTTTCTAATTTGAGGTTTTTGAACTGAATCAGACTTTTGAAATAACTTTTTCCACTTTTATATGGACTGTAAAAACATGGTTAGAACATCCTCCATCACAAATGGACTTGCTTTCATCCCCCATCTTGAGTGTGACGCTTGTTGTAAGCAGTTTTTCTGTAGCATCGAAGGCCAAAGTGCACCTGAGAGCTCCACGTGGCAACAGGTTCTTGTTATACCTCAATCAGGTTAACTGTTGAAAAGGTGGGCAAGCGAGCAGTGCTGGGTATTTGCCTGTGAAGGTGCTTTGCTGGATGCTGTGTAATAAATAAGCAGCACAGTTTTACTGCATTGCCGTCCTGTCTGCTAACGCTGCAAGCAGAATCCACGTTGCTCTCTTAGCTTCTAGTGTTATAGATCTTTCAACTCACTTGACTGAGTTTCCCTTTAAATAAAGCTGAAATGTATCATTTCTGGATTTTTAGAAATAGCCAAACGGCAGCTCACCGTAGTTCCTTTTTTCAGTCTCCAAGGTAGCGCTCATCCTTTTACTGAGTTTCTCCATTCCAAAAGACACACCACCTTTGCTGTTTCAAAAGTGTTTCCAAGCAAGATCAGCAAAGCAATCAACATAATCTCAGACAATTAATTCCTTCTTGTCAAGCTGCTAAACAAAAGGCTTCTACTTGGTCTTGGGCACTACCAGTATTTCATCACCATCCTGGATGCTGTAGGAGTGAAGGGCCCGGTTGTTGTACTTCAATTCTTCTGGACCAAAGGTGCTGTCCTTGTCAATGTAGTAAAGCCTCATGCTGTTGGTGGAGAGTTGGACCACAGTCGTCAGCTGCTTCTTCAGCTCGGCAACAGTTTGGTCCAAACGGATGCACAGCTGAAACAAAGCCAAACAGAACCAGAGTTACACCAGTGATTCAATGTAAGCCCTTTGAGCAGTATTTCATTGAATAGACAAAAAAAAGATGATACAGGTCATTCTCAAAAAATTAGCATATTGTGATAAAGTTCATTATTTTCCATAATATAATGATAAAAATTAAACTTTCATATATTTTAGATTCATTGCACACCAACTGAAATATTTCAGGTCTTTTATTGTTTTAAAACTCATGATTTTGGCATACAGCTCATGAAAACCCAAAATTCCTATCTCAAAAAATTAGCATATCATGAAAAGGTTCTCTAAACGAGCTATTAACCTAATCATCTGACTCAACTAGTTAACTCTAAACACCTGCAAAAGATTCCTGAGGCTTTTGAAAACTCCCAGCCTGGTTCATTACTCAAAACCGCAATCATGGGTAAGACTGCCGACCTGACTGCTGCCCAGAAGGCCATCATTGACACCCTCAAGCAAGAGGGTAAGACACAGAAAGAAATTTCTGAACGAATAGGCTGTTCCCAGAGTGCTGTATCAAGGCACCTCAGTGGGAAGTCTGTGGGAAGGAAAAAGTGTGGCAGAAAACGCTGCACAACGAGAAGAGGTGACCGGACCCTGAGGAAGATTGTGGAGAAGGACCGATTCCAGACCTTGGGGGACCTGCGGAAGCAGTGGACTGAGTCTGGAGTAGAAACATCCAGAGCCACCGTGCACAGGCGTGTGCAGGAAATGGGCTACAGGTGCCGCATTCCCCAGGTCAAGCCACTTTTGAACCAGAAACAGCGGCAGAAGCGCCTGACCTGGGCTACAGAGAAGCAGCACTGGACTGCTGCTCAGTGGTCCAAAGTACTTTTTTCGGATGAAAGCAAATTTTGCATGTCATTCGGAAATCAAGGTGCCAGAGTCTGGAGGAAGACTGGGGAGAAGGAAATGCCAAAATGCCTGAAATCCAGTGTCAAGTACCCACAGTCAGTGATGGTCTGGGGTGCCATGTCAGCTGCTGGTTTTGGTCCACTGTGTTTTATCAAGGGCAGGGTCAATGCAGCTAGCTATCAGGAGATTTTGGAGCACTTCATGCTTCCATCTGCTGAAAAGCTTTATGGAGATGAAGATTTCATTTTTCAGCACGACCTGGCACCTGCTCACAGTGCCAAAACCACTGGTAAATGGTTTACTGACCATGGTATTACTGTGCTCAATTGGCCTGCCAACTCTCCTGACCTGAACCCCATAGAGAATCTGTGGGATATTGTGAAGAGGAAGTTGAGAGACGCAAGACCCATTATTATTACATTATTATTATTACATTAGCACTTAGCATAGCTAACTTACTGTTTTGAACGTTAGCCTATGTTAGCATTACCACTCAGAGACTGGACCCATCCTGTCTCCCTCTACCTCAGCAGCACCGGCAGCGCCGGCCTCGGGCAGCGCTGACTCAGCGCCATGAGCCAGCGGTTCGAATTGATACAGCTCGGGGCCGCTGGGCTCCATAAAGCCTCCCTCTACCTCCGGTGACGACGGTGGAGTTGTGCTGGCTCATGGCGCTGAGTCAGCGCTGCTTGAGGCCGGTGGTGCTGAGGCAGAGGGAGACAGGATGGGTCCAGTCTATGAGTGGTAATGCTAACATAAGCTAACGTTCAAAAGAGATGAACGTCAATCAGATTGATCAGTCGCAAAACTGCCAACGTCCCTTTGGTCACTGTCCATGTTTCAGTGTCAGATTAAGCTAGCTGTCACTGTCCTCCTGAAGACACCTCCACGTTCCCCCCTCCGCTCATCCTCTACATTTGGCCATACCCCTCCGTGCTTCCTGGCACTACCCACTTTGTACAATTTTTCAAATGTTGTCTGGGGGCGGGGTTATGATTTTTTTATGGGGTTCAGTTCCACTTTAAGGGGACAAGCAAGCATAATAAATTGACTGGTGTGATGCATGCCATAGAACACCCTTTCTCTCATCTGACGTCTTTCCAAGCTGCTGAACAGTGGATGGTTCTGATATGTTCATAGGCGGAACAGATAGCAGGCTCCAGGCTGTGATGCATTGCACCGCATTGCCCTGCAACTAGATAAATACGAGATATCAAAGCCCAAGTGTAGCTTTACAGATAAACAGAGCTGACATAGATGGTATATGTGTTTCTGTGTGTGACAAAAGTGGCAAAGATCCAGCAGGTCCACATGGACACAAAAACTATAATAATGCTGTTTAAGTGAGAGTGCATCATAAATTGACTGAGGAGGGGGAAGATGAAAACTAAAGATTGGATTATGCACTTTTTATTGCCTTTTTGTGACTGCTGCTTTTTACTTTTATTATTACATTGAAAAGAAACTAATACTTGTTTTCTCAGAATATCAAATTTTTATTTCAGATCAACTTTAATGTTATTCTTTTTTATGGCTGACTTTCTACACATTCAGTTATAAAGGTTTTTCAATGGCTAAAGAAATTATTTACCATTAGAACATTTTGTGTGATTAAGACTTAAACTGACTGATCAGATGTCAGCTTAAATATTATCAAGAAGCACCAAGTAACAAGATCTCCAGCCTAAATAAAAATCTTGAAGTCAGAACCTTGATAAAATAATTAGCAAATTTATTTGGAGTAACAAAACGCCAAAAATACGGAAATCATTCTCACAACGTCTAAAATCTGATAGTGGTATGGGTCTTCCAGATATTATACTTTATTACTGGGCTTGTAATATCAAAATGGCAGCCTATCGGTTACAAAAACATCCTCCAATTTGGGTGGAGATGGAAGTGCACAGTTGCTTGCCCTCCTCTCCATCTGCATTACTTCTCTCTTCACTATTAACTGGAAACTTTAGGCCTCTGGGAAATCTAGTAGTCACACACACATTAAGGATTTGGTTGCAAGTTCGGAAGAGCTATAGCTGGCAAGCTTGACCTCGGTTAAGTCCTCTGGTTAAAAACCATTGTTTTGCGCCGTTGTTTAATAACTCAGTGTTTGATGATTGGGTTGACAGAGGCATTCATACATTTATGGGTTTGTTTACTGACCAGATATTTTCAAGTTTTTCTCAGCTACAAGACACATATGGTATATCTAATTCACATTGTTTAAGTACCTACAGGTTCGAACATTTGTGAAAACTTAAACTAACATTTGTGAAAACTCATTTTATCCTAATCCACCAAGCAAATCATTAATGGAAACCGCTCTTTTGTTTAAACCTCAAAGTAGGTGTGCTATTACTAAAATCTATGCAAAACTGTTAGAGGGCTCTGACTCGACATCTACTGCACACTTAAGGGGGGGGCTGACAAGACGATTTGGGTGTAGAGATAACAGAAGAACAGTGGCAGTCGGCCTTAGAACGAACAATCTCAGTTTGTGGAAGGCACGGCCTCATACAATTTAAAATAATACATCGACTCCACTGGTCCAAACAAAAACTTCATAAGATTTATCCATCAAGTCATCTGACTGTTGTGGACTAACGCCTGCATCCATAGGCCATATGTTTTGGGCTTGTTCTAGGCTAACCAACTATTGGAATACTCTAAGGAATACTTTCTCTGAGGTGTTAAGTAGACCAATCCAATTAGACCAATTGTTTTTATTAGGAATTGTTGACACAAAGAAAGTATCACGCAGGGTA
>OY747700.1:50947556-50960056 GCA_963556495.2 Valencia hispanica | reverse complement strand
CAAAGACAGGAAAAGATTGGATTTATTTGGAGAAAGATATCAGAGGATATTGGAGTGCTAGGTAAGCAGTTAAATATTTTGTTTTTAACTTTCTTATGTTAGCTAACGCTAGGTAAACCTGGTTAGGGCAACTACGGGACGTGACCTCTATACACAGTCTATGGACGTGACGTGCCGACGCGGACTACAAAGTGTGCAAGCAGATGGGTTTTAATTTCAAAGCGTCAACTTTTGTCTGTTTGAGCGATTTGACGCGTGGACGCCCTGACCGGTGTGAACGCCCCATAAGTGAGTCACTTCTAATGGGTTCTCTGATTAAATACCAAATTTTAGAAATCTGCATGTCATCTTGACTGTGAATCAGTAATGGTAATTTGGTAAAACTAGAACTTCATGTCTTAAACAGCTTCAAATCACCACAATGAAAACTCAAACCATCAAAATAGATTAAAAGAAAATTTTAAATAGCTTTTCCACATAAAATGTCCTAGTGATTCTGAATATTAATTTTAAATAAATCTTGTGCACATCATCCTAGTGTAAGAAATATTCCACCAAATGTTTTATGATGTTGCTGAATACACTTACCAAATCTATATTTTGAACAACTGTATGTGTCATTTCAATAAAGAATGAACCTATGAGGAAGAATGGATTGCGGGTGACAAACGTGTCTAATTTGAACATTTCTCTGAAGTTGATTTTGTCCTTATCCCTTAGAAAATGTCTCTGCAAATAGACTCTCACCCATACTTCCTGTAAATAGATACACTTCCTGAGATAAAATATAATATAATCATAGTTCAATTCAAATTGTCCATCAACAAAAGCCCACACTGGGGTCAACTGACCTGAGTTGTTGAGGTTGATAGTGCGCAGGTTGGGGAAGAGCCGTGCCAGGATATCCTTGTTGGCCTGAATGGAGGCCAAGTTGTTGTTGGCCATGATCAGAGTGTCCAGGCTGGGAAACATGGAGCCAAACTTGCACACTTCGGCCCAGTCGTGGAGGCTGTTGTCGGTAATGTGAAGCAGACGCAGGCTGGGGCAGGCCACACTGGAGGCACTCACACTACTGTACTCGTTAAGGCACAGGAACAGTTCCTCTAGCCTGCAGAAGAATAAAGTGAAAGCCTAGGCAATAGTGGCTATATGCAAGTTTGTATTTTCTTACATGTATATTTTGTTTCTTACTGAAAATGTAGGTCCTCAGATTTTTGCAACTTAAATTATTACCAATTTTAATCCAAAAAATTATCTCTGAATCCTAGAGATGCGGCTAATAATTATTTAGGTGTCATTACATCTGTCAAAATGTTAAATAAGTTGTTGGTTAGTCAGTAATTTTAATCCAGCTCTGCTTTCTGCAGCAGCTCCTTCTGTTCTGATTTTTTTTAAGTTGACCTACGTTATCACAAACTCCCATAAATTAAAATGACTCAAAAGATTTTAATTTGACAAAAAGCAAAACATCTAGACTACTTCAGATTAGGCCAGCCCACTAATGCCCCTAACGAGAATGTCTTATCTATATATTTTTTTAATGACTTATAGCCTTAGTAAGTAGATAAATAGCTTATATTAATTTAAATAAATTATGTGTTTTCTGTATTTACGCTTACATCAATCCCATCAAGTCCAGAGCCCTGGCGCTGTGGAGGCCCCGGCACTGTGGGGCCCCGAAAGCTATTTTGTAATGTTGTGAATGAGTAATGTGAGAACTGGCTAAGAGGATATTGACTGTGTTGTTGAAACGTTTTCTAATTTGTTTTGGCCAACGTGTCTTGAATGCTTCATTATTGGTCCAAGTTTGACCCATCTTATGCCTCAGCATCAGTGATTAGTTTCTCATAATGGTAGAAAGCAGAAAGTACATAGTGGGGCACTAAAAAGAAAGAAACAAAGAAAAAGAGGAACGCCACAAAGAGGTAATGAAGAATTACCAAGCTTACAGACTTTTTTAAGACTCTCAGTGGCGATGGAGCAGAGCCATCTTCCCTCTAACCTTCTCAGAACGTTAGCGTTGCTAACATTGGTGCTACGATCCCACCAGAACACATACATACATATATATAGATAGATAGATAAATAGATATAGATATATATTTATAGATATATATATATACATAGATATAGATATAAATACATAGATATAGATATAAATACATATAGATATAAATACATATATAGATACATACATACATACATAAATATATATATATATATATATATATATATATATATATATATATATATATATATATATAGATATAGATATATATATATGTATATCTATATATATATATATGTGTGTATATATATATATCTATATATATGTATGTGTATATGTATATATATATATATATATATATATGTATGTGTATATGTATATATATATATGTATGTGTATATGTATATATATATATATGTATGTGTATATGTATATATATATATATATGTGTATATGTATATATATATATATATATATGTATGTGTATATGTATATATATATGTATGTATATATATGTATGTATATATATGTATGTGTATATATGTATGTGTATATATGTATGTGTGTATATGTATGTATATGTATGTATGTGTGTATATGTATGTATACGTATGTGTATATATGTATGTGTGTATATATATATATATATATATATATATAGCTGCTTATCCATGTTTGCCACTGCTAGCCACACCCCCACGCGGTTGCTCCTAGCCAATCAGGTAACCACAGTTGGTTCAATTCAGTTGATCTTTTAGTTATCAGGCTCCTCTCCTGTGGAACCAGCTCCCAGCTTTAGTCCGTGAGGCAGACACTCTGTTTACTTTTAAGGCCAGGCTTAAAACTTTCCTTTTTGATAAAGCTTATAGTTAGAGTGGCTTAGGTCATCCTGAGCTATCTCTGTAGTTATGCTGCTATAGGCTTAGACTGCTGGAGGACAGACTTACCAATTTTCTTCACTCTGCTACTTCCTTTTCTCCTACGACTCTCCAGTTGTATTACAGTAGATTCTGTTATTTCGACTGTTAACTTTGTTTTCTCTCAGTGTTTTTCTCCACATAGAAGATATACCTGGTCTGGTATCCTGCTTGGCTGCAATGCCCTGTTGGACGGGGGGCATCGACTGGAATGATCCTCTCAGGAACTGAACATCCGCTGTGTCCTGTTATCAACTTTTTACTTTCTGTAACATAGAAATTACTCTTATACCAGATCTTCTGTTCCTTCTGTGTTCTGCTCTGTCTTCTCAAACCCCCAGACGGTCGTGGCAGATGGCCGCTCCTACTGAGCCTGGTTCTGTTGGAGGTTTCTTCCTGTTAAAGGGGAGTTTTTCCTCTCCACTGTCACTACATGCTTGCTCAGTATGAGGGATTGCTGAAGGATTGCTGTGGTTGGAAATCTGCCCAACCTCACGCCAATGACTGACGCAATCTGCTGGGATTCCTTAAATAGGAAACTTTTTAACTGATTGGAATGTTTGTATAAATGTATTGAAATAACTTCTTGTTAAGTGCCTTGAGATGACATCTGTTGTAAATTGGCGCTATATAAATAAACTGAATTGAATTGAATTAAATTTAAAATCAATCAAAAATACTTTATTGATCCCAGAGGGAAATTAAGTGTTGTTGTAGCTCATATAATTAATTCTTTAAGGAGTTGTTGAAGATAATGATGGCTGTGGGCAGGAAGGATTTCCTGTAGCGGTCTGTTGAGGCTTTTTTAAGTCCCTGGCTCTGATACTGCTACCCCAACAGATGATGGCTGAAGAGATTACACTCTCCACAACAGACTTGTAGAAGACTTGCAGCATCTTGCTGCAAACCTTGATGGAAGATTCCTCAAGAAGTACAGTCTTCTCTGTCCCTTCTAGTAGACGGTTTCACTGTTCAGTCTCCATTCCAGTCTGTTATCAAGGTGTACTCCGAGGTTTTTATACTCCTCAACCACCTCCACTTCTTCACCCATGATGGAAACAGTGTTTGACTGATCCCCGCTTCTTCTGAAATCTACAATCATCTCCTTTGTTTTATTCACATTCAAAGTAAGACGACTGTTTCCACACCATGTCACAAAGCGGTCCACCAGCTCTCTGTATTCAGCTTCTTGTCCATCTCTGATACACCCGACAATTGCAGAGTCATCCGAGTACTTCTGCAGATAACAGGTCTCTAAATTTCTACTGGAAGTTAAAGCTGTACAGAGTGAAAAAGAATGGTGAGAGTATGATCCCCAGTGGTGCTCCTGTTCTGCTGTCCACCAGGTTTGAAACACAGTTTTTCAGTTTCCCAAACTGTGGTCTGTTTGTCAGAAAGTCATTGATCCAGGTGATTGTTGAGGGCTCCACCTGTGTCTTCAGAAGTTTATGACAATGCAAATCAGGCTGAATTGTGTTAAATGCACCCGAGAAATCAAAGAACATGATCCTCACAGTGCTGCCTGCTTTTTTCAGATGACAGTGGGTTGTATGAAGCAGGTGGATGATGGCGGTCCACCAAGTATTTGGTCAATACCAAAAGTTCAGCTCAATACCGGTGACATGCAGTCAGGGGAGGCAGGTGAGGCACTGCCTCACCTCTCACAATGACAAGTAAAATCTGTACTAAAAGCAGGTGGATGATGGCATCTTCAACTCCAGTCTCTCCAGTACCTTCATGATGTCGGATGTCAGAGCAACAGGTCTATAGTCATTGATGGCTGATGGATGAGTTCTCTTTGGTACTGGAACAAGGCATGAGGTCTTCCACAACACTGGAACCTTCTCCTGTGTCAGGCTGAGGTTGAAGAGGTGCTGCAGAATCCCACAGAGTTCCTCTGCACAGGCCTTCAGGACTCTGGGGCTGACACCATCTGGACCTGCAGCCTAGTTCCGGTTCAGTTTCTCCAGCTGCCTTTTGGAGACAGACAAGTGGGAGGGGGAGGCAAAGCAGGTAGCAGCATTTCCTGACTTGGTTGAAGTCAAACTTGTGGAATCAGAAGACTCCATGGCTGAGGTGAAGGATAAAACATCTGAGGTGTAACAGGAAAACTGTGGGTCAGAGGAGGGTGAGATGTCTGTTTGGCTAGGAACAGGAGAGGGGGATGCTGAGCTAGTTCCAGAACTGAACCTGGTGAAGAATGTGTTCAGTTCATTGGCTCTGTCCAGACTTCTATCTATTCAATCCTTCCTGTCCCTAAAGTCTGTGATCTTTTTCATTCCTGACCAGACATCTCTGATATTGTTCCTCTGTAGTTTGTTCTCCAGGTTCTTCCTGTATGCCTCTTTGCTGTCTCTGATCTTGATCTTAAGTTGCTTCTGTATTCTCCTCAATAATTCCCTGTCTCCCTCCCTGAAGGCTTTGTTTTTCTTGTTTAGCAGTTCTTTCAGGTCACTGTTAATCCAGTGTTTGTTATTAGGGAAGGATCTAACTGTTCTGGTGGGGATGATGTCCACACAGAAGTTTATATAGTCAGTCACACTTAGTCATGGCATTAATGTCCTCTCCATGTGCTTGGCAAAGAGTCATCCAGCTTCATGTGACCATTTTCTCACAGTTTTCTTTGTAACAGGTTCCCTCTGAACAAGTGGCTTATATTCTGAACAGAGAAAAACAAGATTGTGATCTGATTGTCCCAGAGGAGTTCTTGGTTTGGACATGTATGCATCCTTTACATTTGCATAAAACAAATCCAAAGTCTTGTTTTCTCTTGTAGAGCAGTTGACAAACTTTTGAAATGTGGGAAGTGTAAACGAGAGCAAGGCATGATTAAAATCAGCAGATATTGCCACAAATGCATTGGGGTGCTGTCTGTAGCTTAGCAACATCCCAACTGATGACATCACATGCATTGTCGGCTGAAGGTGGAATGTAAACTGCCGCCAAAATAATACTGGTGAACTCTCTTGGTAAATAATATGGACAAACTTACTGCCAAGAGTTCTACATCTGGGCTGCAGAGACGACACTTCGCAGTAACTTGTCCTGGATGATGATAATCAAGATTCCCCTTTCTACTGAGATCTTAAAACCATTCCAAAGTTGTGTCTTTGAAGAGATAAATTAGCTTAGGATAAACCATTTAAAGATTGCTTGATTGTCTATTTTAATATTTTTGCTGCTTTTACTTGCTCCAAACGTTTTCTAACTCTCTCAACACCAAACGATTTCTAAATATTATGAAACAAAGGTAACACGGTTATCCCATATCGGTTATTCCAAAGATTCTAGAATTGCGCTGCTCTGGGTGACTGAATGTTGGTGTGGCTCTGTTGGTTACATATTAAGTTTTTTTTTTTGGGGGGGATGTTGATTCCTCTGTTTTCTTGAGGAAATATATATTTTGGGCTGGTATTCTTTTTAGGTTTTGGTGCTGTGAAGTTGGAAGGATTTTTGCTGTTAATTGTTTACTTTTGTAAGAAACACAGCCATGGTTACTGGACCAAAACACAGATCTCCTGCCGGTAGGAGTGCTAAATCATACATTGCACTAGTTTCAACAAGAAGAGGAGGAGTTGTGAAAGGCCAAACTCAAAACAAACTAGCTGCCGCTCTGAACTTTGGCTTCTTTTGCCCGTGAGCTCAATCGGACTCACATCGGGAGAGAGCAGCATAAACTCCATCCTTCGCTGGCGAGGGAGGAAGCGAGTTTCTGGAAGAAACTTATTGGAATCCGAAAGACTTTAACAGTCTGCCGATTAGTGACGTGTCGGTCGCGAACGAAATGGCTCTTTGAAGTGACCGATCTGAGAAAGGAGCCTGACTGGAGCCGTTTTTTTTTTCTTTATAGAAACTTTAATTTTATTGTGAAAGATTATAGGAGAATATATGCAATCATCGTATCGTGTTGGTCACAATATCAATGAGGTACATACATGAATAAGTAAACTGACATCAACATAAAGAACAAAATAAATAAATATGGTGACATAGAGGTACCTTCTATTCTAATTATATGCTTGCAATGTCACCCTGATTTAAAATTAAATCTCTTCATCTGGGGTGTCATCCTCTTTTTTGTATTCTACCCATTTTTCCCACTTTGACTGCAGCACAGGAGCACCACAGGGGACTGTACTCTCACCATTTCGTTTCACTTTGTACACCTCAGACTCCCAGAACAAATCAGAGACTTGTCCTCTGCAGAAATACTCAGATGACTCTGCAATTGTTGGGTGTATCAGAGATGGAGAAGAAGCTGAATACAGAGAGCTGGTGGACCGCTTTGTTACATGGTGTAGAAACAATCGTCTTACCTTGAATGTGAATAAAACAAAGGAGATGATTGTAGATTTCAGAAGAAACAGGGATAAGTCAAAAACTGTTTTCATCATGGATGAAGAAGTGGAGGTGGTTGAGGAGTATAAATACCTCGGAGTTCACCTGGACAACAGACTGGAGGCGCGGAGGCGCAACAGTGAAGCTGTCTACAAGAAAGGAAAGGGCAGACTGTACTTCTTGAGGAATCTTAGGTCCTTCAAGGTTTGCAGCAAGATGCTGCAGATCTTCTACAAGTCTGTTGTGGAGAGTGTAATCACTTCAGCCATCATCCGCTGGGGTAGCAGCATCAGAGCCAGGGACTTAAAAAGGCTAAACAACCTGATAAAGAAGGCTGGTTCTGTTGTAGAGACAACTTTGGAAGATCTGGAGATGATGATGCAAATAAGGATTCTTCATTAAATCAAACAAATTATGGACAACCCTGAGCATCCTCTTAGCTGAGCTGTAAGATTCGACTCTCCTAAAAGACCCAAAACTCCCATCACTACTGCCGATTGATCAGGTGAACTGTATTCGGCTGATGAAATAAGTCCTGAATTAATTGTTCAAAGCTCTGCGGAAAGAATCCTTTGAATTACATATTCTACCAGACAAGGAGAGGGAACCGATGACATGCTCCCCTGCTGCGTGCTACAGGTGCAGAGAGCTGCTCCCCGATGCAGCTGAGCTAAGTCCGTGGAAAGGGACCGGTCTGTGAGAGATTGCTGACCACAACTGAGCTGACAGGACAACACCGTTCCCGGCAAATGGTGGCTCAGCGGTCCACACAGACGCTGCTAAAGGGCCAGCTATGAGCTGCCCCCCCCCTTTCAAAGCCGATCCTCTAGACAATGGAACCACCCTTCCTTGGATGTCTAAGAAAGGTTAATGTAAGGTTGTGTCTGGGCAGAGATAAATTAGCGCAAGATAAATTAAAGTTGGTTTGATTATTTGATTTCACTGTGTTTTTGCTGTATTTGTAAGATTTTGTTCTTCAATGGTTTGGATATGAACAGTGTTTTCAAAGGTTTCTGACGGATGTAAACAGTCGTCCTAATGAGTTACTCTATCTGACCAGAGTTTTTCCTTTTTTGTTGGTGCTCAAAATAGAGTGGCTCTAAGCTGCGCTACATAAATTAGCTCCGCACACTCAATCTAATTAGTGCGGCCTGCTTTTGCAGACCACCAGCGCTGAAACAATGAAAATGGCTACCTACGATATTTCAAATACAGATCGATTTTAAAATAGATAAAACTATCAAATTAAAACTATCTGAGTCTCAACACTTTTGATCATTTGTTGTGATGTGTAACTATGGCAACAAGGTGGTTTACAGCCTGGAGCAGCTGATTAACATTGCAGAAGCTGAAATAATACCTCAACTGAAGCCACAAATCCCCGATGAGTTGAGAATGAGGTGTGGTGGATGCAGAGCAGGAGAAAAAAGGAGAGAGAGAAGGAAGAAGTTCAAACCATCTCTTCCATTGATCATAATGAGCAATGTGAGATCACTGGCTAACAAGATGGATGAACTCCAAGCCCTTACAAGGACTCAGCCTCTCACTCAGAGTATCAGGAATGCAGTATTATGTGTTTCACTGAGACTGAGACTTGGCTGTAGGATCATATAGGGCTGTGCCGGTTTGGATTTTTTCTTACCGTGGTCGGTAATCAACAAATTCCCGCGATTTTGCGATATACCCATAAGCATATATATATTTATACCTACCCGCCGCTGTGCCACGGCTGTACCCAGCTCGTGTGCATAACGAGCTGTACCTTGAGGCGAAACTACGGCCGCGCCTTTGTGTCAAAGTCTGCTCTGTCTGTGGTGAAGGCAGAGCACGTCCCGCAACAACTTATCCAGGAGAGGAGCGCACCGTAGCTCCTGCTTCGGCACTTTTACGCACAGAGAAGGCTTCGGTCCCCATATATACATTTCGTCTTCCCATTCTTCTCTACTGGGCGACTGACTTTATTTGTGCATGTATCTACGGCTTGGTGGGCCTAATTCTCCGGTTGGAACATTCCCTCTGCGCATCCGCTGTGGCCAGGTCCGGTGCCTGCAACTTGCCTGCTCAGGGCGGTTGCTTTTTCATTTTTTTTCACCTGTGGCTCTGCTTTCAGGAGTTCTGAGATGCTGTGCGTCACACATGTTATGCTTTCATGTGTGGATATTAAATCCAAAAGTACAAAACATTACACAGATCGTAGGATAAGGCTAGGAACACACATATTATGCATCACCAAAAATTGCGCTCACACACAAGTGTGCAGGACTTTTTTTGGGTGGGGGGGTGATGACGGTGATACACTCGCCGATGGGTGTCACGTGACCGCGGTATGGCGGTAATCCGGTTACCACCCCAGGCCTAGGATCATATCCTTGACTCCAAAGTCTCTCTACCAGGCTTCCTGACTATACAAGCAGACAGAGATCAGAAAAGCAGCATGAAAAGAAAGGGAGGTAGAGTAACCGTACAACAGATGGTGTCATCTAGGACATGTCACTGTGAAGTGTCATCTCTGCAACCCAGATATAGAACTCTTGGCAGTAAGTTTTCTTTCATATTATTTACAGAGTGTTCACCAGTGTAATTTTGGCAACCGTTTATCGCATGCATTGTCAGCCATTGCTGACGATGCATGTGATGTCATCAGTTCTGTTGTCGCTAGGCTACAGACACAACACTCCAATGCATTTGTGGCAATATCTGGTTATTTTAATCATGCCTTGGTCTTGTCAGCTCCTCTACCAAAGATAACAAGACGTTGGATTTGTTGTATGCAAATGTAAAGGATTAATACAGGGGGGCAAGAAAGTAATTGGCAGCCATCGATTTTTCAAATGATCTCAAAAAAAGAGCAGGGAATCAAATTATATGATTTTTCATGAATTTATTTGTATAGTGGTGCAGAAAATAAGTACCGTAATTTTCGGACTATAAGCCACTTTTTTTTCCACATGCCTTGGATCCTGAATCCTATGCAACGATGTGGCTAATTCATAGATTCTTTTACTGGCTAATGGCCTCCAGGAGGCACTATAGCAAGAGGCGTAAAAGTGAGACAGACGTGGGGAAAGATTATGCACCGAAGAAGACACAACCGGTAGTTTTCATGCACACACCCTCATCATGGAAAACACATAAAGAAATGCTGTTTTTTAGTTAAACGCAATCGAGCTGGCCGTCAAAGAAGGAAATAGCTACTACACATAAGCTTGACATCAATGTATCGATGGGAAGACGGAGGAGGCAGCGGGAAGAACTGAGTCAGTGTAAAAAGATGACAAAAGCTTTAAGAAGACATAAAGACACTTAAGAAGACAACTTCAGTGGCTTTAATGAGGAAGAGGAAGATAAAGATACCGACCAAGGACTTTTCTGGCCGAATTTCAGGCAGTTTGAAAAAAAAGGACATCTTAAATTACAACTAGAAAAGAAATATGGCGCTGCTGCGCAATGGGAGTCGCTTGTGAGCTCTCTAACACGGGAGAGGAGTGGAGGTACCGCCTGCGAAAGTGACGTGTTAATCAAGCGCCACACTCAACAAAACAAAACTTGTGAATAAAGGAGGAATGAAAACAATACCACAAAGCTAATATGGAGAGTAAGGAAGCAACTGTGTTCATGACCTGGTTGACGGGAATACTTATGAGCGATCAAATAATAGTATCACGTCAAGGCTGCTAGAGCACGGAGAGAGTCGGGAGACGAAGAATCCAGCGGCAAGTGGTCCTACTTTGTTTCATAGAGGAAGAAAGAAAAACAGCACTGCAGACAAAGGAAACGACGTGTAAGTTTAACTTATTAAACACATGCTGATTGTATGCATGTTGTATGATTAAACATTTTTGACAATATTCTTTTGTTATTGTTGAGCAGATTACATTAGGTGAATATTTCAGATTATATTTTAATTCGCATTCGGTTTGCATTTTAGATGTTGTGACTTGTTGCTCAACACTCTTCACCGTTCCTCTGGGTCCAGAACAAAGTTGATGACTGGTGGAAGTTTAGGAAGATCCAGGGAGGACTTGAAGCAGAGGCCGATCATAAAAAGTTCAGGGGATTCCGGGAAGGAGGGATCCAGCACGGAGTGATTCAACCATCTGGCATCTGCCTCTGGGATCAGCTTCTCCTTTAAGCTCCTCTTGATTGGACTCTAATGACGAACACCTGGGGACCCAGTCTGTCGGTCACACCCTGCAAAGGAACCAGGTAACCACACAGATCCATCCAGAACACAGGCCTGATAATAATAATAATATTACACACCTGAGGATAAGAAGGGCTTAATGTGAGCAAATAGTTAATATTTAGTGTGACCAAACTGCATCTACCTGACATCACTAACAAAGACAAAGAATACTTCTAACTCTTAAAAAGTAACTCATTTATTAAAAACATGCATGCAACAAACGCAAAACCAAAAGTGTTTAAGTCCAAAAAAATAATTATTTACATGTGCTTGATATGCTGTGTCCATATATAGTCATAAGATCACTTTTTTTCTGACCCTCCATGAAATGGTTCTGCTGGCAGTTGGCTTCTGCCAGCTACGCCCGCAGAGCCGAGTGTTCTTCAGCCTCCCTCTCCTTCTGCTCCCGGAAGAACTGCATCTTTGTATAAAACCGTTCATCACACCGCCTCTCCTGTTCACCATCTGACCCGGGCATCTCCTACACAGTAGCCAGAAGTGTGTCAGCCCTTTTTCTCTTTCCTTGAAAAAAACATGGAAAAAAATTCACACACAATAAGTGCCATACACCTGGAATTCTAATTCTGTGGAATTATATGTTTTTACCAGGTCTGGGGTGGCAGTGGGTGCTGCCTGCTGGTAGGTGCTGGCAGGTAGTGGCTTGTAGGTGTGGTGTAGATCCTGAAGAAATAAATATTTTAGAATTACAAAAAGTAATATAAATTATTCAAAGAAGACATCAGTAAGGAGTCTATGTGATATTTTTGTGCATTGTGTTTTTTGCCATGCACTTCTCGCATTGTGTTTATGTGTTACGCCATTTTGTTGACCACAGAGATTGCACATTTGCATATGTAATACGACTTTCTTTACCTGGTTTAGGGTGGCAGAGGGTGCTGGCAGCTGGTTGGTGCTGGCTGAAAGAAGTTGGTGACAGTGCAGCTGCTGGACAGAAACATTTCAGAATAAAACACAATATATATATATATATATATATATATATATATATATATATATATATATATATATATATATATATATATATATATAT
>OY747700.1:50692556-50945056 GCA_963556495.2 Valencia hispanica | reverse complement strand
TATATATATATATATATATATATATATTGCGTTGCTAGCCTTTTAACCCTCTCTGAACATTTTCGGTCAAATAGATAGCCAGAAGAGCTTTTACTCTTTTTAACATCAGGGCGGCTGTAGTTCAGTGGTAGAGTTGTCGGCCTGCGACCCAGAAATCGTGGGTTCGATTCCAGCTTCCACCTGCTACATGTCGTTGTGTCCTTGGGCAAGACACTTCACCTACTGGTGTTGGCCAGAGGGGACGATGGCGCAATATGGCAGCCTCGCTTCTGTCAATCTGCCCCAGGGCTGTGGCTGTGGAAGCAAGCTATGATTAATAGCTTGCTTCCACCAGTGTATGAATGTGAGAGGGAATGAATAATGGAGTTGTTGTAAAGTGCTTTGAGGGTCTCGAAAAGCGCTATATAAATGCAAGCCATTATTATCATCAGTGCACTTGTCACAGGTTTTGTCCATTTTGCTGCATATAGTTTTTATAAATGGAGGCGCCTTAAGAAGCGGAAGTCTAGCAATGACTTCACAAAACATCTACGTCATATGAGTTCCAATAGAGCCATGAAAGTACCCTGGAGGAGCCAAAATGGTAATAGGAACTGAGAGCCATGGTCCCTAGTTCCTATCAAAAAAACAGCCTGGTTCCTGAAAGGGTTACAGGAAGTATAAAAGGTTCCTACAGTCCGAAAGGAACCATTATGACTATTATGACTCCCCTGCGCGCACGTCACTGGTATTGAGTTTAACTTTTGTTATTGACCAAATACTTATTTTCTGCACAATTATACAAATAATTATTTTTTTAAATCATACAATGTAATTTCTGGTATTTTTGTTTTACATTCTGTCTCTTACAGTTGAAGTGGGACAATCAGATTACAATCTTGTTTTTCTCTGCTCATAATATAAACCACGTTTTCAAAGGAAACCTGTGAAAAAGACAACTGTGAGAAAATGGTCACAGTAAACTGTAGAAGCCATGCAAGGTTGTTTTGAGACCACAGACTAGATGACTCTTTGCCAAGCACATGGAGCGGACATCAATGCCATTACTGAATGTGTGACTATCTCTATAAACTTTTGTGTGGACCACAACATCCCCACCAGAACAGTGAGATGCTTCCCTAATAACAAACCCTGGATCACCAGTGCCCAGAAGGAACTGTTAAACAAGAAAAAAAAAGTCTTCAGGGAGGGAGACAAGGAATTATTGAAGAGTATACAGAAGCAACTTAAGGTCAAGATCAGAGACAGCAATGAGGCATACAGGAAGAAGCAGAATAGCAAACTATAAAGGAACAATATCAGAGATGTGTGGTCAGGGATGAAGATGATTTTCAGGTTTTAAGCACAGAAAGGATTGGATAGGATAGATGGAAGTCTTGACAGAGCCAGTGAACTGAACACATTCTTCAACAGGTTCAGTTCAGAAACAAGCTGAGCATCCGCCGCCCCTGTCCCCAGCCAAACAGACATCCCACCCTGACCCACAGCTTTCCTGTCACACCTCGGATGTTTTATCTTCCACCTCAGACAGGGACTCTTCTGCTTCCACAAGTTGGTCTTCAACCAAGTCAGGAGATGCGACTGCTCCCTTTGCCTCTCCCTCCCACTTATCTGTCTCTAGGAGTCAGGTAAAGAGGAAGTTGGAACGACTGAACGGGAAAAAGGCTGCAGGTCCAGATGGTGTCAGCCCTAAAGTCCTGAAGGTCTGTGCGGAGCAGATCTGTGGGATTCTGCAGCACCTATTCAATCTTAGCCTAATCCAGGAGAAGGTTCCAGTGTTGTTTTTTAGACATCCTGAACACATCATGAAGGTCCTGAAAATACTCCTGTTGGCCCACCTGAATAAGCTTTGCTTATCGCCGTACAGTTAGAGTTGAAGACACCATCATCCACCTGCTTCAACCAGATAAATTGAAACATTGATTTTCTTTTATCATTTTTAGTACAGATTTTACTTGTCGTTGTGACAGGTGTCCCTGGTATTGATCTGAACTCTTGTTATTGACCAAATACTTGGTGGACCGCCATCATCCACCTGCTTCATACAACCCACTGTCATCTGGGCAAAGCAGGCAGCACTGTGAAGATCATGTTCTTTGATTTTTCCAGTGCATTTACGATAATTCAGCCTTTTTTATTTTGTAAGAAATTTCTGAAGGTGGAGTCCTTAACAATCTCCTGGATTAATGACTACCTGACAAACCGACCACAGTTTGTGAAACTGAAGTTTGTGTCAAACCAGAGGGTCAACAGCAAAGGAGCACCACAGGGGACCGTACTCTTACTATTCCTTTTCGCTCTGTACAAGTCAGACTTCCAGGAGAAGTCAGAGACCTGTCATCTGCAGAAATACTAAGATGACTCTGCAGTTGTTGGGTGTAAGGGCTTATGTTTGCTTTTAAAATTGGTGGGGACAATAACCATAAACATGAGTGTGGTTTGAAGATTGGTGGGGACAATAAATAGTCATTCATATAAAGGTATTTATCCTTCTGACGTTTTATTATAATATACACTGTGGTGTAATAATAGGTGTAAAAATTGAAAGCCCATTGTGTTTTATTTTGTTTTTCAAAACCATCTAATGAAAGTCTAAAGAAAACCTTCAGACGGTTGTCTGGGAAAGATCATGTTTATCCACATCGTATCACAAAGAATAATGTTGGCAACATTAATAATATGCTAGCCCCAGAAGAATGCGCAACAAACAAAACAAACGCATTTCCCTTGCAACCCTTGTCGTTCTGTGCGCAGAAACTTCAACTGTAACTTAACTACAGTTCTGCATAAAATAAGAACCGGCTGTGCAACATTCTAGAGAAATAAAAAGGGAAATAATTTATTGTAATATGGGGTCACGTTTTTTTCTGTTTTGTTTTTTAAACACAAGCAGTGTACAATTCACATCGCTGACCACTTGTTGCAGATGCGCAGACATTTTCAACTTTATGCACAGAGTTCAGGTAGCTAAATCAATTAAAAAGAGATTCCTATGAGAGCATCTGACTGATTATCATCTCAGACCTGAACACGTATTCAAAGCATCGCTATCTGAGAGCTAAGCTGACAGCACAATGGAGAGTTACGAAGGGATTGGAGCGCATAGCTGCGCGGACCCAGACCGATGGCAGTTGTAAATCAACGGGGGGGTTGGGTCAGGATTTAATCTGTAGATAACTGTGGGTAAAGGGTCGGTTCAAAAAATCATCTTAATGCATGCGGGAAAATTGGACCAGTGCAGGACTCTGCACTGTATACTTTTACTGCAATTATTTTGTATTTAAAACATGTGAGGGAAATTAGATATGCAAGCAGAAACTATAAGAGAAACAATATTTATATCATGCAGCTTTAAAGACGAACCGATCGCAAAAATTGTTGCATGACTGGAAAATGAGCTAAAATATATGACAGAAATCATACAGTGCATGCGCACCTTGCTCCCTGGGGGAAGCAAGCACAGACCTGCGTAATCCTTAGATGCATGGTGTAAGACAACTAATAGTGGGCAGCTTGTTGCGAAGTTAGTTTCCAAACCCAGTAATTCTTAAGTTATATATAATTTGAGACTGTATGATGTGCACCAAAGCGTAGCATTACCAGTAACGTTATTATGACTGACACATTTCATTAGCGAACTTGACCTTAAGTAACTTACAGGTTTCTTTGAAAAATAGTTCCTCATGTCCAAATTCTTCTTTTTTGCTGCCATCCTTACTCGCTTTTGACACTCATGTGTCACCCACGTTGCTCCTGAGTCCTCTCGCGGACTGGAAAGTGCTTGCAGTTTTGGCGCTGGTAGCAAGCAAACAGCTGCAGAGTCTCACCTGACAGCAGGGAAAGGCACAGCCAATCACATTGGCCATATGTGTTATGGGAGGTAGGACTTCAGTAGCCTAGAGAACGTAATTAAACTCTTTCTGCACCTCTAGAATGAGACGATGACAGTTATTTTTCTTTTTCTTTTTTGCTTTCTATCAGGTTTTTTTTTCTTTTCTCGAGGAGATCAAATTATTGGTGGGGACAATTCAATAATCGCTTGGTAGGGACATGTCCCTTCCGTCAATGCTAATTCTACGCCCTTGGTTGGGTGTATCAGAGATGGACAAGAAGCTGAATACAGAGCGCTGGTGGTACTTTGTGGCATGGTGTGAAAACAATTGTTTGACCTTGAATGTGAACAAAACAAAGTAGATGATTGTAGATTTCAGAAGAAACAGAGTTGGGTCAAACGCTGGCTGCGTTACATGCAGCCAATAACCCGTTCAGAACCGGAATATTATCAGTAACCCAGTTACGCATGGCCATGTAAACACTGGCAAAAACCAGAATATGTTTATATTCTGGTTTTTAAAAGCCTGAATATTACCCCTGAGATACCCCTTTTCTAACCTGAATATTTGGTCATGTAAACGAGTATCGGCATATCCCCATCAAAAGGAACATTGATTTGTGTTCTGCGGATGTTCAATTCGCAAGGAATCTTGGTCTTTTGAGTAGAGGAACTTTTTGTATGCAAAAACAGAAAGAAGAATCGGAAATGAAGCATACTGCGTCTTATGGTTGTACCTACGTCCTGACGCTAACCGTGCATCGCAGTTTACATCGGGATATGCCAATTGATTACAAATTCCATGTATACAGGAGTAACTCTCTCTGTTCACGCATGTAAACGCGTTATTCAGAATGTTTCAGAAACCTGAATAGTGACCGTAGCCAGACCATAACCCGAATATTGGCTGGATGTAAACGTAGTCACTGTTTCCATCGTGAGAGAAGGGGAGGTTGTTGAGGAGTATAAATACCTCGGAGTTCATCTGGAACACAGACTGGACAATAGACTGAACATGAAGCCATCTACAAGAAGGGACAGAACAGACTGTACTTCTTGAGGAAGCCTATGCTGGTTCTGTTTTGGCGATGACTGTGGAACCACTAGAGATGATGATGCAAATACGGATTCTTCATAAAATCAACAAAATGATGGATAACCCTGAGCATCCTCTTCATGAGACTATCCCACAACAATAAAATGTGTCTTCAGTCAAAGCTTTGTTCAGTTTCGCTGCAACACAGACCGCTACAGAAATCCTTCCTTCCCACAGCCATCATGATTTACAACTCTTTGAAGAATTAATTAGTATGAGCTACAACAACACTAAAACCAACCAATTAATCAATTAAGCCAACCAAAACAATGAATTTAACTAACTAAACCTAACCAACCAAAGACACACTAATCAATCAAACAATCAATCCAATCAACCAAGACCAGCTGTCAAACTAATTAATCAACAATGAAAGACCAACAAACCCAATCAACTATGGAAAGACCAACCAAAAAACTAAACAACCGATGCCCTACATCTAAGAACAAACCAACAATCCAAATAAACCCTCTGGCTAATCAACAAATCCACCAACTAATCAAATAAAATCAAAACAAATGAATCAACACACCAAGTAAAAAACACAGAACCAACCAAACACAGCCAACCAACCCAATCAAAACCCACCCTCCCAGTCAACCAGACAGTAAACAACCAGCTAATACTGTACGTCCCCAAGAGGGAACATTTTGTAAGTATTGAACTTTGAAATGTGGTTCAACTGCATCTCTTCTTCTTACTCAGGAATGTTCTGGGTCAGCAGCATTACTGTATGCCAAGATATCTGAGTGTTGTTGAGAACGAGGCGTCGCACTCGTGAAAAGGCTTCAGCACACTGTGGCTCAAGACTGGTTCCTGCCAGTGGGTTGGAGCTCAGGTTGAGGAACTCCAGATTGGGGATGCTTGATGCAATTTTTCTGATCTGAAAAAAAGTGTTCTTTTTAGTCTGATATACAGTGACAGCTTTGAAAAGTATGAATCTGAACATATCTGAAAATATTAGTTAGCACAAACACATTGGGTGGCTAAGAATCTGCATTCATTTCTGATCTTTTTTCCATGTTTATGTGGTAACACTTGAAATAGTGTCAGGAACAGTCCAAACCCTGCCACTAACAAGTTTCCTAGTTTTTATCAACTTATTTTACACAGTAAAAACTACAAATATAAAGAACACAGCAACTGCTTAGCCTAATTAGAGCTTATTGATCTAATGTTACTTAACAGCCAGAAAGGATTGATGCATTGTTACCTCATGCCAGTCTTGAAGATTGTTGTGCGATAGGTCCAGCTCCATGACATGAGCACAGAAGGCAGCGATCTCAGCCTGGTCTCCTGCCTTGCTGATCCCACAGCCATTCAGCACCAGCACACTGGGCAAGTTCAGACGATCTAGAGTGACAGAAGAACATTTTATAATATGATGAAGACACAAACAGGTCTGGCAGTTCATAGTGAACACCTCCAAGTTACACAAGAGCTCTGTTTAATCTATCATCTAAAAATGGAAAGAGTGACACAGCTATCTGCCAAGACATGGATGTCCAGTTAAACTGAACAACTGACTGGCAAGGAGAGCATTTATCAGACAAGCAGCCAAGAGACCCACAGTAAAGCTGCAAAGTGCCACAGCTCAGCTGAGAGAATCAGCTACACTCAATGGCTAGGTCCTAATAGAATAGAATGGAATTGACGAAGCACAGCCAAAAGCCAGGGGAAGTCCTCTGTCAAATGGTTAATTTTTTTATCTTATTAACCACAGGGTAGCTGTGAATTAATCATGATTAATTAACATTACTAAATATAACTGAAAAAGTACAATTTTCGGTGTAAAAAAAGGACTAAACCAAAGTACTGGAAAGCTGTTGGCCTTTTTTATAGAAAATAGAGGAGAGATGCATGGCACTTTTGTTTTGAATATCACTATCCCATTTACAGGTGGCCCTTTTGCTAAAGTAAACTAACTAGTTAACATTTTTGCTGCAACACAGGCTGCTACAGCATATCCTTCCTGCCCACAGCCATCAGGATCTACAACTCCTTAAAGAACTAGTATGAGCTACAACGACTTAATTTCTTTCTCTGATCAATAAAGTATTTTTTGAATAAAAATTTTCTGAATAACAGAGGGATTAAAGCCTAGTTTATACTTCTCCGTCTGCGGACTTGCAGAAAGACGCAGCAATATTATCCATCTACCCAAAGGGTCTCTGTCATTCTCGCAAGGATGCACCGAGTGGAGCCCAATTTTTTTACTATCTGTTGAACGCAACAGAGTGCACGTCTGTCATTGGTCAGCCCAACATCAGCCCTAGATCATATCTGATCTGAATGATCATTTCAGATCATCATTCTATAGTCAATTAGAACATTAGTAGTCAATTAGTAGTCAATGCAGCCCAAAAGCTGCATTGCCAATATAAATATTGCCAGGCCAGTTTATCTAGTATGGTCTTTGGCGATTTTGAACAACAGGTGTAGAGAACAACAAAACAGACAGCTGTGTTTGTTTGTTTACATGCATTTTAAGAAACTATAGGAGAAACAAGAATGTTTTAATTTTATTTTTTAACTGTAATAACAAATTAGACAAATTACAAGATCTCGTAGGGAATACATCCCTTAATACAATGTCAGATTAAGTCAAAGGGTACAGAAAATTCTGCATGACAATAAAACAAAAATACAATAAAATAAAAATAATACCGGGGTTACAGTGTCTTTGTAATGTAAGGCTGTCATATCAATAGTCCATTACAGGGGCAGGAGCCATGCATCAGTGTATTTGAGTAATTTTTCCACAGAAGGGTTTTTTTCCCCCGACAACTGATTCAAACACTGGAAATATTTTCTAAGTTCATTTTTAAATCCAACGGCAGTAGGCAGACAATTGTTCAATTTTTTACAATGAATGTGGTATTTTCCTAAACTAAAAATTATGTTTATAAGTTCCTGATATTTTTTGGGTATATTATCAACATAAAGTAGTGGTTGTAGAGGATCCAATACAATGTTATGGCCAATTTTAAACCAGGTGATAATTTCTTTCCAAAAAGATAAGGTGAATCGAAGAAAAGAACAGATGTATTAATGTTTCCTCAGTTTCTCCACAAAAAACACATGGTTCCATTTCAAATTTAAATAGTCTATTTAAGGTTTCTGATACAGGGTAGTAATTATTTATTATTTCAAATTGGGTTTCTTTGATTTTTTGGGGGACTGGCCATTTAAGGTAACTGTAAATGTTATTTTTTGGGACAGTGTGACCTAGCAAGCATACCCTCCCAGGATTATTAAAGTCTATGAATAAAATTGTTTTAAATGTATTTTTATTAAGTTGGTTATTACATTGGTTTTCCAATATGTTTAATTCCCCAATTTTTAATTTAGGTAATTACAGATACTTTGGAATATATTAAGGTATTTTTAATTAAAGGAGCATGGGGCAGAATGAAGAAACGAAGCTCACGAGCGATGCGGCCGGCGCTGCAAGTAACTGCAGCCAGCCACACGGGAGCACGCACAAACGCTTCACAAAAAAAACATAGGCTACCTCTTCACAGTGACATACTTCTTTTTCTTAGTGCGACTTTTTAGTGGGCTGTGAGCATTGACTCGTTTCCCAGTTGCAGAAGAATCCATTCTCACAATTGAATCAATGGAGGTCTGCGACCATTTTTCTTCCTCTTTTAAAGCTGTCGAGAACGCGGAAGCAGTGTCAATTGACGTCACACCCGTAGGACAGCGCTGGAAATTCGAGCCCCGAACTGCAGCATATTTTGCAGCACACACCCAGTTTAAGAAAATGGAACGATATGTGGGTGGGCTCATTCTTTATGGTTTATAACGCTTCATCACCCAACAGCATTAAAAAACTGGATATACATGTTTATTTTATTTACAAATCCTGCCCAAGTTCCTTTAAATGAATTAATGGGAGTGGGATTGCTTTACATACAGCTTTATATTCTCTGTGAGCAATTTAACTTAAATTTTTTAACAAAATTGTTAAAATCTAAAAATTCCCTGTACTCATTCATCAAGTTTGACACAAATAAAATATCTTTACTTAACCCATTCTGCTTTGAAAAGAGTTTTCATATTTATAGTTATGACCCTGTTATTCCACAAGATGGAGTCGTGAGGAGTAAAATTATGTGTAAACACCATCTTCCAAAAGTGTTATATTTGTTCGTGGAACTCTGACAATTTGTAAGGGCAGTTGGAAATTATAAAATCACATTTCAGTAAAAAAAAATGTATTTCTCCAAATTTTTCAAATATGTTTTTGTATGTGAAACCCCAATGAGTCTGGGTGAGACAAAAATAGTTTTATCCAATTCTTTCTCAACATACCAATTGTTGATTCGAATTCAGGGGCTTTTAAACAATCGTATTGGTAATCCTTGATTAAATTTGTTCTTTTGAAATAGTGAGTTCTGTTTCTCCACATGAAATTTGAGATTTTTAGGTTTACCTTTTTTATAATTGCTTGATCCACATTTAAAACTTGGCAAGGATATATTAATTTTGACAAACCTGCAGCCTTTACCAACACATTTTGACCAAATATGCAGAGTTCTCTGATTAACCAATGGTTTAGAGAGTAATCCATTTGAGCAATCTTTTTCTCTATTTTTATCTGACTCGTTATAATTCCTTCTGTGTGTATTGTGATACCCAAGTATGTCACATGTGATTTGACTGGAATATTAGCCAATGTAGTTTCTGGACAGGAATAGAGTGGTAAGAGTTTTTTTAAGGTTTAAAGAAAGACCAGAAGCCCTTTAGAACGCTGAAATTACCTGTAGTGCTTTTTGGATTATGCTTTTATTTTCAATAAAGATGACTGTCATCTGCAAATTGACTAATTTTATATTCATAATTAGATATGTTAATAACCTTTATTTCAGGATGGTCAATAATCAAATATGCTAAGATTTGAGTACAGGGAATAAACAGTTTAGGAGATATTGGGCATCCTTGATTAATTCCTCTCTGAATTTTAATCCTTTCTGATATTCCTGTGGATAAAATTATATATATATATATATATATATATATATATATATATATATATATATATATATATATATATATATATATATATGGACATATTTGAGTCTATTAGCATAGCTAGTAGTTTATAATAGCTGCATAATAAGGTTATTGGTCTCCAGTTACTAAGGGATTGTCATGCTGCTCTAATCACCCTCTCCTCATCATTGTCCTCACCTGTGTCTCTCCAATCATCCACAACTGATCATCCTCACCTCCTGCCTCTAAAACCTCATCATCATTATTGATCATTATTGATGTCTCCATGGTGTGTTGTCCTGCTGTTATCCTGTCCTGCTCGTCTGACGTCCTGTCTCTCCGTTCCTGCCGTCATCATTGTCACCTCCTCGACCAGCAATTAACAAGTATCCTTACAATTAACAAGTATCCTTGCACCTTTCCACTGCGTCTGCGTTTGGGTCCACACCGCATTCCCTGACAGAATGATCCGGCTGTAAAGATGGACCCAGCACTCGCTGGTAGGATCGCCGCCCTACATCAGGACGTCTTGGCCAACTTGGCCAGAATCTCCGTCTCCCCTCATCCACCTCTTTGCATCTCCGGAGCTGAGGAGATTCTCAAAGTTCTTCCTCAGTTCCAGAATGTGTTCTGCGCCCAGGATCTCTGCGGAGTGAGGCGCAGAGGGGTTCGCCAGGAAGCGTGGGACGAGATCATCAGTCCACCCTCTCTGTCTCCACCATTTAGCCACAGGCGGAGGTCCCGCTGCCGCACCGGAACTGTTTCTGGGAGCGGGGAGCAGAGCGGCATTCCAACACAAACTGCCAGCGTCGGCGCTGCGGCTGCGAGCGATCTTCTCCGGACAAATGCAGCACTCCCACCGCCTCACCGCAGGCAGCGGCGCCGTCGAGGTAGGGCCGCTTCCGGGGTGGAAGTGCGAGCCGTTTACTCGTCCCCGGTCCTCCCAGCCACGATCAGCTCACCCGCTCCTCCCAGTCCCTCGGCTCCAGTCAGCCCTTCGAGACCAGCTTCCCCTGTCTCACCACGGCTCCAGCTCTGACCTCCCAGAAGTCAGCCTCTGCCTGGGAGCCAGTCAGCCAGCCAGAGCTAGTTCCAGTCCCAGAGCCAGTCCCGGTCTCAGAGCCAGTCCCGGTCTCAGCCTCCACCATTCCTGCGGTCTTCCTGGCCATCACATTGGCTGCTCTCCAGCATCTGGCGTCTCCCCATGGGTCACCAGAGTCCCCGGAGAGGGTCAGAGAGGACCCGTCTCAGTCACTAGAGCTCCCAGGGAGGGTCAAGGAGGACCCGTCCCCGTCGCTAGAGCTCCCAGGGAGGGTCAGGGAGGGTCAAGGAGGACCCGTCCCCGTCTCTAGAGCTCCCAGGAAGGGTCAAGGAGGCCCTGTCCCCGTCGCTGTAGCCTCTTCGCCGCCGACTGCTGTTGGTCGAGCCGACAGACTCTTCTCAGCCGGCCTCCCCGCTGCCAGACTCTTCTCAGCCGGCCTCCCCGCTGCCAGACTCTTCTCAGCCGGCCTCCCCGCTGCCAGACTCTTCTCAGCCAGCCTCCTGTTCGCCAGATTCAGCTCTACCGGCCAGGCCTCTTCGTTGCCGCCGACCTCGACCGGCCAGGCTTCTTTGTCACCGCCGATCTCGACCAGCCAGACTTCTTTGTCACCGCTGATCAGTCAAGCTCCCCATCGGCTGCCTGGTCCTCACAAGAGGACAACCGGGCCGGCCGCCAGAACTCAGCCCGGCAATGGGACGTCCATCTGGCTGTCTGCCGGATCTCCAGTTCCTCTTAAGAGGACCACCGGGCCATCCGCCCGACCATCGTCCAGCCAGAGGACGCCACCCGGGCCGTCCGTCCGACCGATCGGCTGCCATCCTGTCAGGGGACGCCACCTGGACCAAACGCCTGACCGCCGTCCTGTCAGTGGACGCCATCCGGGGCCTCCGCCGGATCTCCTGTGTGTGTATTGTGTTACCAAAGTATGTCACATGTGATTTGACTGGAATATTAGCCAATGTAGTTTCTGGACAGGAATAGAGTGGTAAGAGTTTTTTTAAGGTTTAAAGAAAGACCAGAAGCCCTTTAGAACGCTGAAATTACCTGTAGTGCTTTTTGGATTATGCTTTTATTTTCAATAAAGATGACTGTGTCATCTGCAAATTGACTAATTTTATATTCATAATTAGATATGTTAATAACTTTTATTTCAGGATGGTCAATAATCAAATATGCTAAGATTTGAGTACAGGGAATAAACAGTTTAGGAGATATTGGGCATCCTTGATTAATTCCTCTCTGAATTTTAATCCTTTCTGATATTCCTGTG
Source organism: Valencia hispanica (assembly GCA_963556495.2). Taxonomy (NCBI): domain Eukaryota; kingdom Metazoa; phylum Chordata; class Actinopteri; order Cyprinodontiformes; family Valenciidae; genus Valencia; species Valencia hispanica. Next base: position 50,932,818 of record OY747700.1, on the reverse strand, counting down.
GATAAAATTATTTATATATATATATATATATATATATATATATATATATATATATATATATATATATATATATATATATGGACATATTTGAGTCTATTAGCATAGCATGAGGCTAGTAGTTTATAACAGCTGCATAATAAGGTTATTGGTCTCCAGTTACTAAGGGATTGTCATGCTGCTCTAATCACCCATCCATCCATCCATCCATCCATTTTCTTCCGCTTATCCGGGGTCGGGTCACGGGGGCAGCAGCCTAAGCAAAGAGACCCAGACTTCCCTCTCCCCAGCCACTTGTTCCAGCTCCTCGGGAGGAACCCCAAGGCGCTCCCAGGCCAGCCGAGAAACATAGTCCCTCCAGCGTGTCCTGGGCCTTCCCCTGGGCCTCCTCCCGGTGAGACGTGCCTGAAACACCTCACCAGGGAGGCGTCCAGGAGGCATCCTGACCAGATGCCCGAGCCACCTCAACTGACTCCTCTCGATGTGGAGAAGCAACGGCTCTACTCTGAGCCCCCTCCGGATGACTGAGCTTCTCACCCTATCTCTAAGGGAGAGCCCAGACACTCTGCGGAGGAAACTCATTTCAGCCACTTGTATCCGTGATCTCGTTCTTTCGGTCACCACCCAGAGTTCGTGACCATAGATGAGGGTAGGAACGTAGATTTTGGCTCAGCTCTCTCTTCACCACGACAGACCGGTAGAGCGCCCGCATAACTGCAGATGCCCCACCAATCCGTCTATCGATCTCCCGCTCCATTTTTCCCTCATTCGTCCCTCCCTCATTGTCCTCACCTGTGTCTCTCCAATCATCCACACCTGATCATCCTCACCTCCTGCCTCTAAAACCCGTCACTTCCGTTCACTCAGCGCCGGATCATTATTGATGTATCCATGGTGTGTTGTCCTGCTGTTATCCTTTCCTGCTCATCCGATGGCCTGTGTCTCTGTTCCTGCCGTCATCATCATTACCTCCTCCTCAACCAGCACACCCTTGCACCTTTCCACAAAGTCTGCGTTTGGGTCCATGCACCACACCGCACATCCTGACAGGATAGCAAGTCTTTATTGGGTTTGGGTATGAGGGTAATTAATCCTGTTTTCATTGACGGGGATAGATGTCCTTGAGATATACATGCCTGAAATCCTTTGTGCATAATTAGTCTGATGTCTGTTCCAAAAAATTTAATCAGTTCTGTCGTCAATCCATTGATTCCTGGGGATTTCCCATTTTTCGTTTCTGAAAGTGCTTTGTCTAATTCTGTAATTTTTAATTCTTCTTCTAGATATGAATTATCTTTTTCTTCTAAGGTTTGGATATCACTTTTTAGACTTCCAAACAAAATTGTACAATCATCAGATTGAAAGTTTGTTTTATATAAATCTGAATAAAAAGAACAAATAGCTTTCTCTATAGTCTTTGGTTCCACTACTGTAACACCATTTGTCTGTAATTGGTCAATTCTTTTCTTGGACTTTTCAAGGTTGAAGAAATAAGTTGTGCTTTTTTCACCCTGTTCAATCCAATTTGGTCTAGATTGGATGTAAGCCCCCTCTGCCTTAGTTGTGTATATGTCATCTAGCTGAGATTGCAGGGCTTGAAGTTCATCTGATTTTCCCATAGCATTATTTGTCAAATGTTTTTTTAATCAGGTCAGTTTGTTTTTGTTTCTTACAGTCTACTATTTGCTTTATCTGAAACTTTAGCCATTCCCATATATTCAGATCGAACATGTTAAGATTTTTAATTTCCTCAATTACATCTTTTACCTGTTGTTGGAATTCCAGAACTTGTAATACTCTGTTATTAAATTTCCAGACCACTGTATTAACTATTGGGTTGTTTTTTACTATGAGTGACAAGCTTATAACACTGTGGTCAGTTAATGGTGCTGGTGATATTTTATAGTCTTTTATATTATTACAAAGTTCAGAGGATGCCAGCCAGTAATCGAGTCTTGAACAATGGTCATTATTGCCAGCTTGAAACCGTGTTTATTAGTAAGCTAATATTCTTTAAGAAATGTGTATTTGAGGCTTGGTTGTTATATCTATAAATACATATTAAAGGAGTCATAACTTAGTATTATCTTAGATACCCATGCTCTATTATAGTCTTTCAGGCCCTTCTAAAAAAGAAAAGTTGAAAAAAAGTGAAAAAAATAAACACAGAGCTCCTCTGACCCTTATTTCTGAAGGCATTATTATCTCGAGAGATCTGATGCGATGCTTTAGCTGTCGTGGACGGGCATTGTAATAATGCAAATGCGGGCGCGTTGATTGGTGGCAGGAAGGAGGGGGGTTGACACCGCAGGTAACGCTTCAGCATATCTAAACCATATCTGCTACTCCCACTAGCATACAATAGCCACATTAGCAGATAGCTGCTGTTTGTTACACACAGCAGAGCAATAAAGACACAGCCTTACCATTTCAATTGCAGGCAAGTCTCTGATTGTTGGAATTGCCCCTTTTTCCAAACGGAGCTTCGATGTCAACTTCGACTGATATTGTCCCAAATTCGTAAAGGATTCCGACGTAAAAAAAAAATAGAAAAAATATTTCCATGTTGATTCTGGCAGTCAACAACAGAGCAACTCACTATGTTTCTGGCAGAAATGGTTTTAGCTGATTTAAATAAAAGGCTGACACGAATATGTTTTCTTCATGCATCATTGCGTGAAGAAACTTTCTGCATCTTTCACGGTGGAGTTCGTACTTCGAATCGGTGATGTGTCGGTCGCGAACGAACCGGCTCTAAGAGCTAACTCTTTGAAGTGAACGATGTGAGCCGGCTCGTCATTGGGAGCCGTTTTTTTTTTTTTTTCATTCCCCCCGCTTGTTTTGGTACATTTGGTAGACATCGGTTTGCATTAATTTTGGTAATAAATACACTTTCGGCTCCTCAGATTTTCTGTTGCTTAAAGAGCCAGCTCTTTATGGTGAGTCAAGCCAAAAGAACTGGCTCTCCAAAAAGAGCTGGAATTCCCATCACTAGAATTCAGTAATGGCGGCGCTCGACTGAATATGAGGGGGAGAGGAGCAAAGGGGAGAGGGAAGAGAGGGAGGCCGGGCTTACTGCAGCATAGGTAGGTCTGCGATGTCTATATATGGTATATCCTGCGCCGACTTGACGTCAAGTCGGCCAGAAATTAAAACCACGTATTTGAGTGTGCGTGCACGTGGGCTGGTTGACGATCCCCGGGGGTAAACAAATGCTTCACTTTTAAATATCGGCTTCCCGGGCAGTATATAGTCGTTAGGCAATCATAACATACATTTTTTCTCATGGAAAAGTGAAAATTACAGGTTATGACTCCTTTAAAATATATTTTGTATTTAACATTTCAACAATTATCATTAACCAATTACCTTCTGGATCTAATGCATGATCAATGACACTCCCTTTAAATCTGTTGAATATAACCATGACACCAGCTGAATGTGAAGATCCATGTGCCAAAAACATTGAGTCACCCCACTGTGTTTTCCAAAAAGTTTCGTCATTTTTTTGTGAATGGGTCTCCTGCAAAAAAATTATCTCTGCATTCTGCTCTTTGCAAATAAGAAAAATAGCCTTAAGTTTCACATTTTGCTTTAGTAGATGTGCATTTACAAGTTGAAGAAAATAAATTGTCGTTGACCAGAGACATCACTGCAATAGTAGGCCGGCCCGCCAGAAAAGGTCAGCACCCTCTGCTGTCCTGGCGGAGAATTGCTTTGCAACACTGATGCACCAATGGTGTGGGATAAATGGAAAAAGTCTCAGTCAATATGTGTCCGTGTGGGTGCAAACTTGCACAAGGCCTATTTATTTATCAACATTGCGATGCGTGCCCAAACGCTGTGGCGCCGGACCTTTACAATACTCCCTGGTTCCCACTATTAGTATTTGCAGTTATCTTGCAGCTGCAGTGTTGGTTAGGTTGTTTGTTTGCCAAGGCTTACCTTATGTGAAGTGATCGCTACCATAGCATTCAGGGCTACGATGTGTACTAACCTCACTAAAATCAAGGCATTGCAATAAATAAGTTACAAAACTATGAAAATATTTAGCACTGACATAACATGCACAATATAAATTAAAATTCAAAATAAAATGTTTCACTTGACCCCACTCATGTATACATTGAATAATAGTAAATTATAAATAAATAAAAATAATAAATTCTAAATGTACAGGCTTATAACTGAAAGACCTGCTGAAAAACTGTAAAATTAAATATGTTCTCCTATAGAAACACAAAGTGTCAAGTGCCTTTTAAATATTTATATGTAGGACTACTACAAAAGACTGCAACAAAGGGCCTTCAGAACAAGCGCAACTGCTGACAAATATAACAATATTTTCTCTGTAAACCTGCAACGTAAAAGTGTATCAAAACAAAGATTACCAAAGCCTGTAGGCCTTTATTAACAACAAATGCACCAAAAATTTTGGATGTAGGCTACAAAGTGGAAAACAAATATTTTAACACTAGACACATGCCCATTTTACTTCTTAAGGTAAAGTGGCAGGTTTTTCTTGATGAAGAGTAGCATTTCTGCTTTGTCACACTGAATCTGTTCCTCTTCTCATCAAGAACATGAGCTGCAGCACTGAACAGTCTCTCACTGTCAGTGCTTGTGCATGGCACAGACAAGTACTTGCGTGCCATCTTTGCCAGGTCAGGAAAGCGGCCATGGTTATTTCTCCAGTAGGCAAGAGTATCATCACTTCTGGAGATGGGAACTTCAGACAGAGAACCATCTAATTGTTGAGTGGTTGAGCTTGTTGGCTGCCTGACATTTGAGAAAAATAAAGGGTCCATGCATAAACATTTTTATCAAATAAATAAAAACTTTAGGTTATAGCAGAAAAAGTAAATAATCAGTCATATATAGTGAGTCAGAACAGAATAGCCTACCTATTGTTTGGGGCACTCTCTTTCAGGATCTCATTGAACATATCAGACAATGAAGGCGCATGCCCCTCATCTGGAGCAGAGAGACGAGTCCTTTTTCTGGCGCCCTGCTCTCTCCTCCTGCGCTATGGCGCTGGTGCGTCTCCACGCGGGTTGTCCGCATCCATCGCAGCCTGGATCATTTCTCGTGTGCGCTGTTTTACTCCCACATCCAAGTAATGATCCTTATAACGCGGATCAAGCACAGTCGCGATGAAGTGCACAGGATCATCATAGATTTCAGTGAAACGTCTGTTGACAGACTCGAATAGTGTACTTTTCATTGTTTTCACCTTCTTTATCAGGTTGTTTAGCCTTTTTAAATCCCTGGCTCTGATGCTGCTACCCCAAAAGATGATGGCTGAAGAGATTACGCTCTCCACAACAGACTTGTAGAAGATCTGCAGCATCTTGCTGCAAACCTTGAAGGACCTAAGCTTCCTCAAGAAGTACAGTCTGCTCTGTCCCTTCTTGTAGACAGTTTCACTGTTCAGTCTCCAGTCCAGTCTGTTGTCAAGGTGAACTCCGAGGTATTTATACTCCTCAACCACCTCCACTTCTTCTCCCATGATGGAAACAGTGTTTGACTTATCCCTCTTTCTTCTGAAATCTACAATCATCTCCTTTGTTTTGTTTACATTCAAGGTGAGATGATTGTTTCCACACTATGTCACAAAGCGGTCCACCAGCTCTCTGTATTCAGCTTCTTGTCCATCTCTGATACATCCGACAATTGCAGAGTCATCTGAGTTTTTCTGCAGATGACAGGTCTCTGATTTGTACTGGAAGTCTGAGGTGTACAGTGAAAAGGAATGGTGAGAGTACAGTCCCCTGTGGTGCTCCTGTGCTGCTGACCACCTGGTTTGACACACAATTCTTCAGTCTCACAAATTGTGGTCTGTTGGTCAGGTAGTCATTTATCCAGGCTATTGTTGAGGGCTCCACCTGTGTCTTCAGGAGTTTCTGACAAAGCAAATCAGGCTGAATTGTGTTAAATGCACTGGAGAAATTTGTGTTCCAAGCTGTAAGCGGGAATAGGCCAGCTGAGAATGTGTAAAGTGGCCAACTATTCTTGTGCCTATAGCCAAGATGTCTTTTACGCTGCGCTGAGACAACACTCCCTCATTGACAGCCAGATGCAGTGTGTGGGCCTTGCACCGTATTCCTTTCAGCTGGCTGTCTTCTATGGCTTTTGCCATATTTCTTGCATTGTCACTCACTATGGCATACACTTTAGATCAGTCAATATGCCAGGTGTCGAACATATTGGTGAATGCATCAGAAATTGCTGCTGCTATGTGTGAGCCTCTAAACTCTTGTGAATGAAGCAGAATCTTTTGCACCTTGAAATCTGTGTTGATCCACTGCGCCGTTAGGCTTAGCATACTGGTGAGGCTGACGTCGGAGCTCCATATGTTGGTCGTAAAACTGATAGCTGTAATGTCCGATGCTAGAAGCTCATGGACATGAGTTGCAACGACATTAAACAACTCAGGTAAACACACATCTGAGAAATGTCGTCTGCTTGGGATAGCATAACGGGGCTCAATGTGATCTATCAGCCTACGAAATCCCACATCTTCTACCACAGAGAATAGCTAATCATCTAAGGCAATGAATTCCATAATTTTTTGTGTTATGCCCTTTGACTTGGCAGAATCACTTGAAAACTTTTTTGCCTTTTCAAAAACCGCCGCCACAGACGGAGTGGGCGTACTTTGTGTCAGTTTCCTCTTCTGTGTCGCATTCTTCTCATATTCAGAATGGTGATCGGGGTGTTTGGATTTCAGGTGATAAATTAAACCCGACGTGGAGAAACTCTTTGCAGATACACCCCCTCTTGAAATTTCAGCATTGCATGTTTTCCAAATCGCTATCCGTGGGTCTTTCTCTGAGACAGTGAAATAAGTCCACACCGCAGACTCTTATCCCGTTTCTCGTGTGCTCTGGCTGTGTTTTTTGATCGTGACATCACACGTTTCGGCTGTGTTGTTTCGGTGATTTAGGTCCGAAAATGCATTTTTGAGTCATTTTCGGCCAAAAATTTTCGGTGCATCCCTATTTATTCATGTTAGGATGTTAATCGCTCAATTATTGGACAAAGATGGTTTGCTGTAGTATTGATTGCACTAACAGAACATCCAAGAAGTCTCTGCTCCATTTTTCCTCAATAGGAGGTTGAAGGAGGCTCACTGTGGTGCCCATCTGGTGCGACACCTTATTGTTTGGATCTAGTCCCCTCGGCCTGATGTTTAACATCCTGAGTCTTTAACAGGCTCCTCCGATTTCTTCTCATCACTTGTCCATTCTCTGTCTTAACAGCAAACGATCTGGGTCCCACTACACTGAGAACTGTTGCTTTTTTGTCCCAGGATCTGGGACTTAAAGGCAGGATATACGATTGTGGGAGCGCTCCTTGAGAGGGCGTTATTGAAAAATAAAAAGTCCCACCCCTTGCTTCATGCTCTCCCACTAAGCCACGCCTCAATAACAGAGCCAGCATGGTCTTGTTGAGTCTCCGCCACTTCAGTTCACACTTCACTCCGCCATATCAACCAAAGTCACAAAATATAATGTGATCTTACCTGTCCAGGAGAAAATCAGCAACCAACGCATCCGTTAGCAAGCCCTTAGCTTCCTTGAGTTGACGCCACCGTGTAAATGCATCAGCTCCGATGCAGATTCGGCTTTAAGCACGCTCTTGGTCGGCTTTCTTCTTTCTCATTGCTATTTCCACAACAGCTTTGCGTTTTTGGTTCATTTTAGCGCGAGCTCCCTTCCTGTTTACAGGCTAGAACGAGCGTTGCGTGCACACGAAGGGGACGCGCAGAGGGGGAGGTGTTGGAACACGGAAGCTTTGCTTACAAGCCTCTTATCTTGGACGGACCGTGGAAGTTGATTGGATAAGGTTTTCCCAGGGTTTCTCGCTGTATAAAGAATGAAAATTACTCGGTCAAGTTTAAGAACTCCTAACTTATACGTTGCCACTGGTATATGAAGAGCATTTTTTGCAGTTTTAGAAAAAGTGTTTTAAAATGAAATCGTATACCCTGCCTTTAAATCATCACAACATCCCTTTCCTGAAGCGGTTTCAGAGGCCTTGCTGCTTTGTTGTAGTTCCTCTTCTTTCTGCCCTTGAGTTTCACCCTTTTTTCTGTCAGGTTTTTGTTATGTTTGTTATCTACGGTGGCCTGGAACTGCAAAACAAAATCACATTAACCTGAAACACTTTTACAAGTTTCCCAAAACACTTTTACAAGTTTCCCGAAACACTGTTACAAGTAAAAAAACAGATTTACAAGTTTAACAAAACACTTTTACAAGTTACAAAAAACACTTTTACAAATTTGCAGAATTTTTTTTTATGAGTTTACCAAAACACTTTTACCATAAAAAAAACACTTTTACAAAGACATAACCCGGAATCGATACTGCGGGGAATGGAATCAGTTGCCAACCGCCATTACAGCAGAAGAAGAAGAAAGAAGTTAACGCAGAATCAATCTTGTCAGCAGCTTAACATGTGGAGATGTTTTGCCCATTTTGTGGTAGTTCTCTCATCAAAAAAAACTACTTTTTGTGAGTTTTGTGGACGGTCCCTTCATGTCCTAAAAGATGTTGACGAGGAGATGGCGGAACCGAGCAATCGGGGGGCATGTGCTAAACTATGTGAGTGACTCATTTTCGAAAACAATGGGGTTTGCATGTGGCTAAAGTTATGTGCAGTATGCAGGAGCATTCTACATAATGGTTTAGCTAAAGTTGTTTACCCAAGCTAACCGTAGCTAGCATCATTGTGTTATTATTTTGGATGTTAAATGAGAAAATGTGGTTTAAGTATTACTGATAGTGTAGGCTTGTTAATAATAAGCAGGTAATGTTGGTCACATCAGGCTCTAAATCAAACTCGGGTTTAAGTTAGCAGTGCTTCAGGTGCAGTTAATATACTGTGAACAAAACCACAATCTTATCCTGCACCAAAAGTATTTTTGAAATTGTTTTGATCTGAATAAATTAATACAGGAGTGTATAGCAATGATTGTAGCAGTCCAACAAAACCTCTAACCTGTGAGGCAAGTAGTACAGTTTGTTGGGCACTCCGCCTGGGCATGATGCTGTTCTTGAGGGATGAATCCTGTGGCTGTTCCACAGTCTCACGCACTCATTCAGGTCTCTCTGAACGACAGAAAAGGAAAATCTCAAAAGACACTGATGCTGATGGCTCCAATTGAAGTGTCCAATTTCTCTGAGGTCAGCAAATAAGTCCATCTAGAACTGCGACCTACAGGACAGTATAGGTATCACTGGGAGAGCGTATTTATCCAACAAATGCAATATTTGCCCATAAATAATAAAAATACAGCAAAATACACTAATGAAATAGCACATTTACCTAGATTTCCTGAAGATGGACCACCAGGACTCGATGCGTTGATTTGCAGTTGATGTCCTATACATGTGGCTGGAGGCTCCAGAGAAGTAGTCACTGTGAGAATCACGCAGGGTACTCTGAATAGCAGCAAGGAAACTGTTCTCTGTACCGCAATCAGTCCGCAGTCTCATTGGAACAACGCCAAGCTTTCTCACAAATTCCAGGTAATTGTGAGCGATGACTCTCTGATTATTATTACTGGATCCCCAATGGAGACACAAAACCTTCCTGAAAAAGCCATCAATGCAACCCGAAATGGCAAGGCCAAACGGCTTCAGCTTATCATAGCCGTCCGCATGCCACATATAGTTCCGTCCCAAAGAGTGATATGTCCGTCTAACAAATCTTCTCCTAGACCTCCTCTCACAACCTCGAGTGTTAAGCTCACGCAGAAGATTCATTACATTGTCTCTCCTCACTCGAAGTTTGTACTTCTGCCTAAGGACCTGCCAGCTAGCAAAAAATATCTGCACGGCTTCTTTTTGCCGCCGGCCGTAAGCTGTCGGCTATAGGTGCGTCCCGCTGGCGGGGATGAAACGTTTGCCGCCGACTACGTCACTCCCATTTTTTGTGAGATGCCGCCGGCGAAAAGCCGGCGAGCCGACTGCTTCATTTTCTTTGGCGGTTGCCTCCGTCTAATGGACCGCGGCCGGCTGGCGGCAAGCCACTTTGAAATACAAGGATTTCTGACCAGCAGCCATGGCTATGGGAGTTAGAATGGAGGTGGAACCGACAGCATTTTAACTACTTTTCACATTTGAAGCGATTATAAAATCATATCCTATATGTGAATTAAATCCCATATTATTAATTTTTTTACATTTATTTTTTAAAGCCATTTTATTTTTAAACCTCGATTATTATTTTTTTTGACTTTTTACATGTATAAGGGATTGATTTGCAATTGCGACCTGTACAAATGTTTAAGACAGTGTTTAAAAAAAAAATCTAAACACATTATAAATGTTAGTAATGTATAGGTTTTTACCATTGCTGTGTTCAGGATTTTTTTTGGGGGGGGGAGCTAAAACGGTGGCTCGATGACGCACTGGAGCCACTGAGCTCCTGGCCCCTCCCCAAACAACATAACTAGAGCACACATTCGCATCAGTTCGCCGCTCAATCGCGAGTTTCTGTGGACTACCATCGTTTAAGTAAGTACATGTTTCCTTAACGCAATATTATGTTTACAATGTTTTTAGTTTATCTTTGTAAAATCTGTTATCTTTGTTCTTGCCTTACTAGTCAAGCTAAAGTAAGGCTAAAGTACGTTAGCCTTGTTTCCAAAGTTGCCGCCATGTTACAATTAACTTTCTGTAATAGCTACTTTGTTTCTTCCAGGCGTTGAGTTTTTCTTTTCTTCTAAGATACGTATGTTTATACGAGTGTGTACGTATGTGTTTTAAGTTAGTTTTGGTCAGTCGAATTAACTACGTAAACAGTTACTTGTATGGACAATTATGCCGCCGCCCATGTGGTAATGTGGTTCCAGCAGTAGGTAGCAAAATCTACGACAAGACTGATCAGTATAACTTGTGTTTTCTAACTAAACCGAATGATGATACCAGTAGGTACGTTAGGTTGTTTTCATTTGTTTGTTCCGACACGCACGCTGCTAGTCTAGTTCAGAGTGTTAGCTAACACATGCTCGCCTTTTTTACACTGTTCAAGCATGTTGAAATGTGTCTAGCTTCAGTACGTAGCCAAAGCTTTACATCTAGTGTTTTCTTACAAAACTAACGTTGTATATAGGTTGTTTAAATGATTTTGTTTGTCTGAACAAGTAGCTGCTAGTCCAGTAGCTAGAGTGGCTAGCAATTGTTAGCTAACACATGCTGTTTTGGCTTTGTTACAGTAACTTACACACTGAGGTTAAGCAATGTTGCTAGTTACGTTACATGTAGAAATGTAACTAGCTACAGTAGGTAGGCCTATCCAAAGCTTTACATCTAGAAAGACTTAAGTATAACTTAAATTTGGTGTTTTCTATCAAAGCAGAATGATATAGGTTGTTTAAATTATTTTGTTTGTCAGATCAAAGTAATTTGCTAGTTCAGTTCACAATGTAGCTACAGTGACTAGCAAGTGTTAGCTCGCACGTGCTGTGTTGCTACTGTACTTCTAGGATTTAAGGGGATTATGATGAGTTATATTTATCTGAAGTGCTGTACTTTTATGTTTGAGGACAGTGCTGTTCACATGAATCACTACACTGAATGAGTACATTTAATTTTTTAACAATTTCACTGTTACACGTTTGGCTGATATTATTTTTCTTTTTCTTTTTCTACAGCATATATGCTACTGTATATTCCTAACGTTAACAATGTGGTAAATCCTCCTGTTAATGAACATCAACATGGAATGGCTCCAACAAGCCATGGACAAACTGTAACCCCTGAAGCACAGGAAATAACTGTTGATGAGGTGTATGAACCTGGTGAATTTTTTTCCTCAAGCACAGAAGATAGTGAGGAGGAAGAGGATTGCCTAAGGACCCAATTGGCAGGGTGGGCTATTGACAACATGATCCCCCATGTGGCACTGGGTAAGCTTTTAACCATTTTGTCCAAGGATCATCCAACCCTTCCTAAAGACCCAAGAACCCTTCTGAAAACAGTGACTTGTGTTAAAACAACAGAACTCTCAGGTGGTGTATACCATCACTCTGGAATTGAAAGTGGAATACTATCGCAGTTTTTAGTGTCTCCTAAATTGCAGAACTTGACGTCAGTTTCAATGCAAGTTAATGTTGATGAACTTCCACTTTTCAAAAGCTCAAATGCCCAGTTCTGGCCAGTTCTTGGTTTAATTGAGCAATACGTGGGTAATGTCCAACAAAACAAACTTCCATTTGTCATTGGTCTCTATTATGGGAAGAAGAAGCCAAGCAGCCTTCACTTTTTGAATCCTTTTGTAGAAGAGGCACAGCGACTTGAAGCGGAAGGAGTTCTGTTTGAAAGGAGAGCACTTCCTTTCAAAATATCAACATTTATCTGTGACGCCCCTGCTCGTGCACTTGTTCGAAATGTGAAAGGTCACAGTGGATATTATGGGTGTGACAAGTGTGTTCAAAAGGGGGTCCACTATGAGAACAGGATGACCTTTCCTCAAACAGATTCTGCTCTAAGATTAGACGATGCAGTCAGTGACGAACTTTCTGATGACAATCATCAGTGTGGAGAAACGCCATTGGCATTGTTGTCTGTTGGTTTGGTCACCCAGTCCCCACTGGATTATATGCATCTGGTATGCCTTGGAGTGAAAAGAAAGTTGTTGCATCTTTGGCTAAAGGGACGGCGGCTGACAAGATTTTCGCCCAGCATGGTAAAAGAGCTCTCCAGAGTACTCCTGACCTTCACACCTCATGTTCCGTGCGAGTTCAACAGGAAGCAACGATCCATGGAAGATGTTGAGCGTTGGAAAGCTACAGAATTCAGGCAGTTCCTCTTGTACACTGGACCAGTCAGCTTAAAAGGCCTTGTACCAACTCAAGTGTACAACAACTTCATGCTGCTTTCAGTTGGCATCACCATCCTACTGAATGTGTCCCTGTGTGCTGACCTTGCAGACTATGCACACAGAATATTGGTTCTCTTTGTTGATCACTGCAGCAAGCTTTATGGAAAAGAACATGTGACATACAACATGCATGGATTGGTGCACCTCAGCCAAGATGCCAAAAAGTATGGTGTCCTTGATAACATCTCATGCTTCCCATTTGAAAACTTCCTTGGGCGTCTGAAGAAACTGTTGCGCAAGCCTACACAACCACTGGAGCAGGTTGTTCGCCGATTGTCGGAGAGAAGTCAGCACAGAAGAACAAACATCTCCAAAACAAGGTCCTTGAGAGAGCACAACCATGGACCACTTCTCAACGGTCTTTCTGTGAAAAAGCAGTATGAGGAGTGTTACTTTCAAGACTTTGTTGTGAAACGTTCAGAGGGAGACAACTGTGTCCTGTTGGAAAACAAAGACATAGTTGTTATACAGAATGTCGTCGTTGATGAAATGGACAACACTTTGGTCATCTACAAGAGGTTCCGGAACATGGTCGATTTCTTCACTTACCCTGTGGAATCTTCCAAGCTAGGCATTTTTCATTTATCTGGCCTATCAGATACACTCCGCCTTGACCCATATAGAAAATGTGCAGAAGAAATATTATCTTCTTCCTTGCCCGGATGGAAAGGCTGGTTTTCCGTTGATCCACTTGTAAAAATGACTGCTTTTTTTGAAGGGGTGAGAATTTAATTTAATTTATTTTGCCTGGAAAGTAAAATTTTTTTACTTTATGCACGGTTTTCTTCTGTTTTAGATGCTGTTTGCCATTGTTCACTTTATTGATGAGGAGGATCAGCCATTTGCAGTGGTTCCGCAAGTGTGGCTCAGCGAGGGCATGTGCTATTGGCCACCATTTAACCTCCGCAAAAAAGACAAAGGCAACAATTTAGCCATCCGCTGCACGCCTCCACACAGCACCTGGGAGAAACATCATTTTAAGTTTTTATGAAGGGAGCAGGTAAATGGGTCTGACTTGTGGATTTGATTTTCCTGCATTTCATCTGTGTATTTTCTTTGTCTGTTTATGGTGGATAAATGACTTTCGTTCATTATTCTCTGCTCTAGAATCTTGGCACGAGGCGATGAGATATTTGGTGCGCTTCCAAACAGGTTCTGGCGTTGAAACGACGGACGATGACAAGAAGAGAGAGAATCTCAAATTCCAAGTACAGACCCCAGGCCTCTTCTGATGAAGAGGAGTCTACTCTTCCAGATGCACCAGCAGTGCTGTCATTTGGACAACCTCTTTTGAGCTTTGAAAACATTGTTCCTGGTAACAAGGTTTCAGTGCTGCCCGATGCTCCAGAAGTTGCATCGATTCCAGAAAACCAGGAAAATGTTGTGCCATCTGTAGACTTCAGAGGTGGTATGTAAAATTGCTGTGATGCTTGATTTGTGATCCTGCCACTAAGCTATACCCTTTGTTAGATTTTCAAATTTCTGTTTCCTCTTTCTCAGAACCAGGTTTCTCCCCAGAAATCCAGACTCCACTTCACAGAGCCAAGACTTTGAGTACAAGTAAGTGATGTTATTGGTGACGGTTTTTGTCTTGGAAACTATTGCTTCTATTTAAGATAAAGAATCCTTTAATCATAATCTGTTTTTATATCTGTCGAGGTGTGTTGTACATTTCATTAGCATTGCACAGTTCAATTATAGTTTCATTACTGAATATGCAATACTCTGCACTGAAGTTAAAGCTGTTATGTTTGCTCCTCCAGCTCGTCAAGTACTAAGCTTTACACCCCCAGCAGCAAATTTATCCTGGCAGCATATGGATGAAAACACTGGAGGTATGTAATATGTTGCGCTAAACTAAGTGTTCCATTTTAAGTCCAATTCATTAAATGTATGCAATAACTTCAAACATATTTTTCCGTCAATGATTATCAATAGGAGAAAGTCATCGCTCTGTAATTGGCCCTTGGACTCCCCTGGCATCTCGTGTACAGCATGAAGTTTTCAGCTATGAAGGTATATTTTAGGCTTATGTCTTAGTGTCCAGTGTTTTAAAAGTATTGAAAATAGTGCCTTTAGGTGTTTTTTGTTGTTTTGTTTTTTAATGTAGATTTCCAGAGACTCCAGAATGAAAAACAAGCCGTGATGGATGAGAACCAAGCTCTGAGGGAGGAGAACCAAGCTCTGAGGGAGGAGAACCAAGCTCTGAGGGAGGAGAACCAAGCTCTGAGGGAGGAGAACCAAGCTCTGAGGGAGGAGAACCAAGCTCTGAGGGAAAGCACTGCACGAGCAGGTAAGAACATGCACAAAAAAGTCAAACTTAGGAAAGAGTACGTGATGTATGTACAAAATTACCATATGGCTTTCATTTTGTAGCTTCGGATGACAGCGGCTCACTTCAAGAGCAGGTGAAGCAAGTTGGGACAATGTTGAAGACGTTTGCTCGCACTGGGCAATCAGGTACAACTTGCAAACAACACCTGTGGTTGTTGGTTTAATTCCCACTGGTGCCACCTATACATGTAGTAGACCTAGATATAAATGTCATAGTTTAGTAGTTGAGGGACCAGGACTGACTATTATTTTATTTAACCCCTGTAGGTGCAGATCAGACCTTAATGCTGCGACGTCTTGGAGAGTTTGGCGATGTTGTGCGTAGCATGGACAACAAAATGGACACTATGCTGCAACATTTCAGTGCCAATGTGTCTGTTGGAGAGTTATCCCTGCCAGGGGATCTGTTACTCCCCCTAGACACCCAGGAAGATTTGCCGTTGCTTGACAACAGTTTAAGGCAGGATAAAGAGCTCCAGGAACGATTTGTAAGTGTGCTGATTTCGTTTATAACTCCATAGGGTAATTTAAAAAGTAGAATTAAGATTGTACACTGCATATTCTACAGTCTGAATCCACAGCCTGTCACATTTTATATTTATGTATGATAAGCTTCAGAGAAATGTAATTTGTAACACTTTTTTTTGGTTTTTCAGCTTCGGTTTTTGACAATCAAATGTGGGAGGGACCTAAAGACAACCGTCTGGCGGATGCTTCAAAGTATCTTCTCTAATCACCTTTCCATCAATACAACCTGGACTGGAGTTGGGGATAAAGCATGTTTTAGAGACATGTTCCTGAAGACCATTGTTCAAAGTAAGTTGGATGTAAAAAAAAAAATAATAATTTTAGTAGATGTGTATGGCATTATGCCATTCAAATGGAATGACAGATCTGTATTTTCTACAGGAGCCATCCAGAAGAACCCGGCAACCCAGGATGCCACTGATGAAGCCGTCCAGGTTAACGTTATGCGTTACCTGAAAGGAGCATCTGACCGTGAAGGCGGAAAAAGGCGACGCACAGCTGAGAGGGACCCACAGCCGACCCCTTAAACCTACGCTGTCTACTGACACCCCAGCATCACTGACAACTGGAACCCTTTCTTTATCCTGCAGTCAGTAACTTCAAGAGCCCTAAAGAAGCCTTAAGTGTCAGACTGCACTCACCCAATCCACACTGTGGATATTATCATAGTGCTTAACTCTTATTATATTGTAAAAAATAGCTTGTAAATCCTTGTGCCACAGGTCAGCATTGCAGTTATATCTGTTCTACTACTGTTTTTACCTCAGTATTTTTTATATATATGTGAAGATGTTTATCACAGATACAAGAGACATCTTGTACCCCAGGTCAGCAATGCCATTATAATGGTCTATTCTACTCCAGAGCTTTATTCTAAATTATTACCACTTATCTTATTGTTAGAAATGGTTTGTAAATGTGATGTTATACCTGAATTTTTGATGGTGTCCTGCACATTCTTTGGTACCAAATATACTCATTACTTATGTGTACTGGTAATTCTTTTCATCCCAGAGCTGACCTCTTTATATTATTAACAATTATTGTGTTATAATTTTGTAAGCTAAGGCTGTTTTTTTACAATTTAATTGGAAACCTGCATGTTCTTTTGTGTGTGTGTGTGTGTATATATATATATATATTTTTTCTCTTTTTTTTCTGTTATTTATATTTCAGTGATCTGACATCATGTTTCAATGACAGTTACTGTACTTTGAAATCTGGAATTAAAACGTCAAATGGAATTTTGTCTGGTTTGATCAATCATTATTCTTGATAAACTGCATGAGATATATATAAGCGGCGACCGATCGCTCGAAAATAGCGTTTGCCTCCGACGGGCCGCGAAAGGGTCGCCTTTGATATAACGGCGGCGGGAAAGGAAGGCGGCTGCCGCTGCTAAAAAGCGGCTGCCGCCGGCGGTGCACCGTCAAACGTGTTTGCGATTACGCCATTATGACGCTTCTACTGCCACCGGAGCGCCGCCGCCGGTCCGCCGACTCATTGCTATCTGGGTGAGTCATTGCCCTGTAGCCAAACAGCTGTCCTGGTCCACGAAGTTCCAGTCTCATGGCGTTTCTGATATCTACTTCAGATTAATAGTTTTTTCTGCGGTAGAATCCGGCATGATTTAATTTCGTTTTCACGGTCCGCAAAGACAGGCGGACACTGTGAAGCCGTTCCATCATGTCAACAATCACACTGTATGAGTGGCCTTCGTTGAAATACTTTACGAGGCAGTCCATAAAACCAACCTCTCCAAACTATGTCCGCAATCAACACAAAATGTCCCTAAAACTTGAAAATAGATTCCGCAAAACGGGCAAAACATCTCTGCAGATTGAGCTGCCGGCAGGATCGATTCTATTAAGCCCTTTTCAAACAGGCCATGAAAAACTGTAATTTTCACAGTATGGTGTTTGCATTCAGACAGTCAGGTAATGTTCCGCGAAAGCTGGAGGGGTGTGGGGCGGTGGGGAAAAGGCAAGAGGGGCAGGGAACGCTGTGAGCGCACACATTGATGACGTATAAATGTCAATATTTTCCTTCGAGACCCTCTATTAAAGACTCCATTGCTCTGTGGAAGATATCTGGTGCTGATTTAATGC
The DNA here is from genome assembly GCA_963556495.2 of Valencia hispanica. Lineage (NCBI taxonomy): Eukaryota > Metazoa > Chordata > Actinopteri > Cyprinodontiformes > Valenciidae > Valencia > Valencia hispanica. The sequence continues at coordinate 50,914,957 of OY747700.1, read as the reverse complement.
CAAATGGGAGCCTCAGGAAACAATAATGCCCAAATGGTGTGTTGAAGGTAGCTTTTGCTTTATGCGTCCAACCTCAGCTGCCAAAATCCATGTGAAGCATTCACTTTGCTAAAAGATTTAGTCCCTGACATATAACTCATCATTTTTGTTCTCTTTGGGATATGATAATGCTCTCCTTTAATATTATCATTTAGATCTTTGGGGATCAAAGCAGACTCTTAAAGCACCTGCATTCGTTTTCGTGACACATGTGATAGAGTTCACCCAATCTGTGGGCTCTTCTCAACAATCGCCTGGATCAATGACTACTTGACAAACAGACCATAGTTTGTGAGACTGAAGAATTGTGTGTCAAACCAGGTGGTCAGAAGCACAAGTGCACCACAGGGGACCGTAATCTCACCATTCCTTTTCACTCTGTACACCTCAGACTTCCAGTACAAATCAGAGACCTGTCATCTGCAAAAATACCCAGATGATCTCAGCAATTGTCGGGTGTATCAGAGATGGACAAGAAGCTGAATACAGAGAGCTGGTGGACTGCTTTGTGACATAGTGTGGAAACAATCGTCTTACCTTGAATGTGAGCAAAACAAAGGAGATGATTGTAGATTTCAGAAGAAACAGGGATAAGTCAAACACTGTTTCCATCATGGGTGAAGAAGTGGAGGTGGTTGAGCACTGGCATAGCCACGGGTGTGCCAGTGCCACCCACAGGGCCAGCTGGCACACCCATAAATCTGAATGCATTTATATACATATATATAGCTTTTCCTAACATGTTTGACTCACCAGACGATCAATTTGTAAAGTTTGCCACCAGGCGATGCATTGCAACACCTGCACTGGGCATGTTAACTCGATCAATCAATAATAAATTGTAATCAGGCGGAGCGGGTTGTGACACCTGCACCTGGCAACGCAACCAGACTATGTCCACTGACCAATCATAAACCTTTTTCGGTTCATTTCATCCACTCACAAACAAAGTTGTTTGGTAGTTAATGTTAATTCGAAAGTAAAAAATAAATCTGCATGTATACAAGACCGATCTTTCAATGGGAATTAAGGCAGAAGCTTGTCTGTACTATGCTGCATCGGCATCTCACACCTGTGTTGCATTCAAGGAACTGTTCAAAATGTATGGTGAGTTCAAAAATGTAGGACATTTAAAACTTATGACAAAAAAACCCCACTGAAAATCATACCATAAGCAATAAACTTTTGTTTGATGGCAGCTGGCTAGAAACATTTGATGGATGCTAAATATGCCCTACTTATTTTTTTACAAAGTACTAATAACAAACAAGATTATCTGTATTAATTTAGTCTTCTTGAGCTATCTCAGGAAAAACATTTTTTTCCAGAACTTTAAATTTTGTTTAAAAGTTCTTTGATGTCCAGTTGCAATCTGATATCTTATAAATGTTGTACCAGTTTTCGCCACAGTTTACTTCAGGCAAAATAATACATGTTCCACAGTCTCTTCTTGAAGACAGAAGTCACATTTCCATGTAGCATGTTTCCCCTGTTTAAACAATGTATTGTTTAACCCTGTAATCCTAATCTAAACATAATTATTTCCTCCTTTCTGTTTCATTCGTCATCATGTGATGACATCATAATTATGCAAATTAGCATATGACGTCATCTGGCGACATCTAGCTACTTTCTAAGGCAACTTCAGCTACTTTCTGTTGGAGACAGTTGGCAACACTGGTGGTGAACAGGATTAAAAACCAGCAGCAGAGTTACAATGCTCACTGAGAGACTAGTTGATAGCATCTCATTGCTCATGTTCGAAAAAGAGCTTGCAGACAATCTAGACTCTGACGAAATAATAAACCTGTTTAAGGCCAAACCATGCCGCCTTGCTTTGTGAAGCTGCAATTTGAAGGTGGGAAGTTCAGATGCTTAAATAATATGTACGTGTGATTGTGTGAGTAAGAAATAAATAGGATAAGATAAACAGGTTTACTTATAAAAGTTACAGGATATGCATTTGAAAATTGTTAATTTAAATTGCGTTAAAAACATGTGTTTAAAGGTTGAAACGTTATTATAATGTATTTCAGAGGTTGTGAATGTGTTTGATTATAAAAGTTAATGCCAGCCAGTGATTTTGAATACGTTACTCTGAATGTATTAGTTTTGCCTGCAGGCCTTGGCAAAAATGTTCTATTTGTTGATAATAAATTTGGCACACCCAGTGTTTGCTGGTGCAAACCCAGTGCCTTTTTTCTGGCTACGCCACTGTGGTTGAGGAGTATCCCTGGCTCTGATGCTGCTACCCCAACTGAAGCTGATGGGTTCACTGGAGGCGCAACAGTGAAGCCGTCTACAAGAAGGGACAAAGCAGACTGTACTTCTTGAGGGAGCTTAGGTCCTTCAAGGTTTGCAGCAAGATGCTGCTAATCTTCTACAAGTCTGTTGTGGAGAGTGTAATCTCTTCAGCCATCATCTGTTGGGGTAGCAGCATCAGAGCCAGGGATTTAAAAAGGCTAAACAACCTGATAAAGAAGGCTGGTTCTGTTCTGGGGACAACTGTGGAATTTCTGGAGATGATGATGCAAAGAAGGATTCTTCCTTAAATCCCAAAAAAATATGGACAACCCTGAGCACCCTTGTTGCAGCATAGTCTTCATGAGACTATGCTGCAACAACAGAGTGTCTTCAGTCTGAGACTTGTTCAGTTTCATTGCAACAGAGACCGCTACAGGAAATCTTTCCTGCCCACAGCCATCATGATCTACAACAACCCCTTAAAGAATTAATTGTATGAGCTATACCGACACTTAATTTCCCTCTGGGATCAATAAAGTATTTTTGAATTGAATTCTACTCATTTAATGACACCAATTTGAGTAAATTTTTCAAGTTCTTTTTTCAAACCAGCTCTGAGTGGAGCAGACACTCTCCTAGGTGCAAGCACCACAGGCGCAGCATCATATTTGAGCTGGATTTTGCAGGTGTGAGGTAATGTTCCATGTCCTTTAAAGACTGAAGGAAATTTATTAATAATGTCTGCACTTGCTGTTGTTGTTCCAGTCTTTTTCCTTGTTTGACTACGTTGAATTTGTCCGTATTAATCAGGTATATCCTATTTACCAGTGGCCAAAATTACAGGATTGAGCTTTAATCTTGAGGTCTGTGAGGAACCTATCAAATGACTCACCCTGGTGCTGTAAGCGTGAGCAAAAGATGCATCTCTCATACGTTTAATTTTTCTTTGATAGACAGTGCTTGTCAAATTTCTTAATGACTTCATCAAACGTATCTTTGTCCTCAGGTTGAGCAAACACAAAACATGTTGAAGACTTCTATTGCTTCTGTGCCGGCGATGGTATGCAGCATGGCTATTTTTCTTTCATCTGCTCGTAGGTCCACTCCAACAGCCGTAATATACAACATGAACTGCCGCTTGAAAGCCCTCCATCTTGCATCTACGTTTACAGTCAGTTTCAATGGACCTGGCGGTTTTAGTGCATCCATTTTGTTGTGTTGCTTCCCTTTCTTGACCAGACTCCTGGTACCATGTAATGTTCTTATGCTTTATAAATAACACATCAAGAGTTACTCTTTTATGCTAGCTGCAGCTAGCTGTTTATTTCAGACTGCCGTCTTCTTCTGTTACAGTGCCCTTGCTTTAGGTGTCCCCTGCGGGTAGCTTCTTAATTAACTACCAACTATCATTACAATAACGTAACAAATGAAGAAGTTATTGTTGTGATTTGTGTCAGCCTGCTTGCAGCGGGAAGATCATCTAAGTTGTTCCAAAGTATGGAGCAGATGTGGGGGGCATTAGAAAAGAAGGCAATATAATACATATAATACAGTATCAATCATGTCTTTTAAAGGTAGTTATTAAATATTTTCTACTAGTAAAGTGTCATGGGTGGGGGCCGTCTGAGATTATCCTATCCCGGGCCCAGGCAAAGCAGTCACCCGGCCTGTGCTTTGGTCAAAAGCAACTAAGGTTAACTTTTAACCAAAGCATACAACTGTGTGGTGGGAAACTAACACTGCTTTTCTTCCTGCAGGAACAGCAAAGCTAGTCAGAGGTGATGGTAAATTAATGTTGCTAAATATGGGTTAACCCTGAAAGAAAATCTGTTACAGGCTGCAAAAGACTGAAGACCAGTGGCGGCTGGCCAATAGAGGGCGATAGGGCGCCCCCCCCCCCCCAGTGTTTTCCCAAGTGTTTTTTATTTTTTATATTTTTTTAAATAAATTAACAATAATACATATTCTAAGTTAATTGTGTGTTTAAAGTCATAACAAAGTATCATATATATAAAAATATATATCATTTTTGGAGAAAAAGCTCCCGCTGCTGAGCAGCTGGGGCAACAGAAAGATCGCCCAAGCAGTGCAGCAGCCAGCCAATTACTGACAAGAAATTTGCACATAGCAACAGGAATTTATCCAATCAGCGTTGTTGATTCGGACGCATGAAGGGCGATGGAGAAATCGCCCCAAGGCTGGTGTGAGGGCAGGCAAGATATATGGTGGCGACATTGGCAGTGTGATTTCTCTGCCACAAGGGGGCGCTGCTGTAAGAGTTAACAGCTTTGTGTGTAATTTTTTTGTGTAAACCTAGTAAGTTATTTGTTTCCAGTTTGGTTCTAAACTTGTTTGTGCCATATTGTACTTATATTTAGTATAAGAGTGCCTCAAGTTGTTAATATTGGCATTAAAATAATCAGTATTTTACATAATACTGGTATCCAGCCGTTTATGTTCAATTGTTTTGGGAAGATTATTGAAAATGACTTGATAAGCTATATGCACAGCTCCACTACTTCCTGAACTAAGTACAGCCCTTTTATTTCCTGTCTGTATTGGACAAACTGATCAATCCAGGTGTGTCTGACTTCAGTAGTCACAACAATGGTCAGACAAACCTGGATTCTGGTTCCTGGCCCCATTTTGGATATGATGAATCTATTCTTAGTAAGTGGATACGTACCACAGGAATTTAATATAGCTGTAATTAAACCTTTACTCAAGAAACCTTCCCTTGATCAAGAGGACTTAGTGAATTACAGACCTATATCTAACCTTCCTTTCTTATCCAAAGTCCTTGAGAAAATTGTTGCTAATCAAGTCTGTGAGCATCTAAACAGTAACGAGCTGTTTGAAGAGTTTCAGTCAGGTTTTAGAGCTCATCATAGCGCTGAAACAGCACTGGTGAAGGTTACTAATGATATTTCTCATGGCCTCAGATAATGGACTTGTGTCTGTTCTGGTTTTGTTAGATCTCAGTGCTGCTTTTGACACAGTCGGTCATAATATTCTCTTAGAAAGGCTTGGACATGTTGCAGGGATCAAAGGAACAGCACTAGGCTGGTTTAAATCGTATTTGTCTGACAGATTCCAGTTTTTTTATCTTCTTCACTCTCAAGGGTTACTTGTGGAGTTCCACAGGGTTCTGTGCTTGGACCAATTATTTTCCCCATATATATGCTCCGAATTGGTAGAATCATTAGACAGCATGGGATAAATCTCCACAGCTATGCCGATGATACACAACTTTATTTATCCATAAATCCTGATGAACCCAGTCAGTTAGGTAGATTACAGGCATGTCTGGAAGACATAAAAACATGGATGACCCTAAACTTTTTGCTTTTAAATTCTGACAAAACAGAAGTTGCTGTCTTTGGACCAGAAGTTCTTAAACAGAAACTGATTAGTCGATCACTTCATCTGGATGGCATTAAATTGGCCCCCAGTAATAACGTAAAGAACCTTGGCGTTATTTTTGACAAAGACTTTAAAATCCCATATTAAACAAGTTTCTAGGATTTCTTTCTTTCACCTCCGGAATATTGCTAAAATTAGAAACATCCTGTCCAGGAGTGATGCTGAGAAACTAGTCCATGCATTTGTTACCTCAAGGCTGGACTACTGTAATTCTTTACTATCAGGAAGTCCACAAAATGCCATTAAAAGCCTTCAGTTGATCCAAAATGCGGCAGCAAGAGTTCTGATGAATATTAAAAAGAGAGATCACATTTCTCCTGTTTTAGCTTCCCTTCATTGGCTCCCTGTTAAATCCAGAGTAGAATTTAAGATCCTTCTTCTTACAAAGCCCTTAATAATCAAGCTCCACCATACATCAGAGATCTAATTGTTTCATATGTTCCCAACAGAGCACTTCGCTCTCAGACTGAAGGTTTACTTGTAGTTCCTAGGATTTCTAAAAGTAGAATGGGAGGCAGATCTTTTAGTTATCAGGCTCCTCTCCTGTGGAACCAGCTCCCAGCTTTAGTACGTGAGGCAGACACTCTGTTTACTTTTAAGGCCAGGCTTAAAACTTTCCTTTTTGATAAAGCTTATAGTTAGAGTGGCTAAGGTCATCCTGAGCTATCTCTGTAGTTATGCTGCTATAGGCTTAGACTGCTGGAGGACAGACTTACCAATTTTCTTCACTCTGCTACTTCCTTTTCTACTACTACTCTCCAGTTGTATTACAGTACATTCTGTTATTTCGACTGTTAACTTTGTTTTCTCTCAGTGTTTTTCTCTCCATAGAAGCTACACCTGGTCTGGTGTCCTGCTTGGCTGCAATGCCCTGTTGGACGGGGGGCATCGACTGGGATGATGCTCCCAGTAACTGAACATCCACTGTGTCCTGTTATCAACTTTTTACTTTCTGTAACATAAAAAGTTCTCTTATTTCAGATCCTCTGTTCCTTCCGTCTCTCCGCTCTGTCTTTTCAAACCCCCAGACGGTCGTGGCAGATGGACGCTCCTACTGAGTCTGGTTCTGTTGGAGGTTTCTTCCTGTTAAAGGAGAGTTTTTCCTCTCCACCGTCGCTACATGCTTGCTCAGTATGAGGGATTGCTGAAGGATTGCTGTGGTTGGAAAGTCTGCCCAACCTCACGCCAATGACTGACGCAATCTGCTGGGATTCCTTAAATAGGAAACTTTTTACCTGATTGGAATGTTTGTATAAATGTATTGAAATGACTTGAGATGACATCTGTTGAGAATTGGCGCTATATAAATAAACTGAATTGAATTGATTAATTAGTTTGTCCAATGATGCAAGACAGGAAATAAAAGAGCTGTACTTAGTTCAGGAAATAGTGGAGTTGTGCACAAAGCTCAGAAAGCGCAAGTTTGATTTAAAAAAAGCACACAAAAAAAGCACAGCTCCACCAAGAATATTTTTCATCAGCCACCACTGGTGAAGACTCACAAAAAATTCAAGTAAAGTTAAATAAAAGAACTGTAAAGTTAAGGATACCAGTCTGTTGAGGCGAGCAGTGCAGTGTCCTTGCTCTCAGCGTGAAACGTAGAGCCTCCTATTCTTTCTTCCATAAGCACACTTCTTTATTGAATGAATATACAAGCATTTCTCGGCAGCAACAACAACTGAGCAACTCGGAACAGTCTTTCTTGGAAACAAACTTCTGAGAATGGGGGAACATCTCCACTGTTACCACAGTGTTACCGTAGTACAAAACGTTGGAACGTACTCCATTATCCACCCTCAAGTTACTGTAACACATTGAGTAAGGGCGCACTTCAATATTTACACTTAACACAGTAAAACATATTAGGCCATCTGTAACTCATGTATTTGTGCTTGTCCTCTTTATCTACATGCTCTTCTTTGCTCAGATTAAAGAGTATTACAACATCCCTTGTTATATATCACCTATATACAGCTTTACATTTCTTTGTCAGCATCTTATTATAGCCCCATACCATCACTCCTTAGCTTTGTCCATAAAATAAAGAAGTGGACAGGCCCGAACATTTTCCAGCTTAATATAGAAAATACAAAAGTCATTATTTTTAGTCCTAACAGTCTATTCTTCCTATCCAAATACACTAAATGTCACATTGCGCCCTCAGGTGTGTGGTTCTCTTACTAGTTTATTACTTTAACCTGTTAGTGTTCCTAGGGATCACCGATGGGCCCGTCCCACTTCCGGATTTAAATCCACGGATCTTCTAACTTCTATGAACTTATATATTCCAATGATATATGCCAATCAAGGATACAATTATAATTAATTTAATGTTTTCCAGTGAATTAAACATCATATTACTTGGAAACAATTCCATTTAGACATATTATCACTGTTCTGGGAGAAGTTTTAGACTGTTTTTTTTCCAAAGAGACCCCAGCTCTGTCTCTACTCAAAATAGGTCAAGAACAGCTTTAATTTTAATTTGGGTATGCATTTTTTTAAAATGCTGGGTGAAAATTGCAGAAATGTTAAGGGGTTAAAAAAATAACACCAGCATACTTTATAATCTAACAAAGGTGTTAACATGTTAGACATGAACACGACATAATATGTTGCTGGGGCATCTGTGCAAATATGGTTCTTTGAAGTTCAGAAAATTTGTTCTGCTGACAGAGTGGAGAACAACTCCAATGAAGCAACCTGTCAGTGCTTCCAGAAAATGTAGAAACTGAACCATTTAGCAGCCAAAGGAAGAGGACGCATGATAGAAACATCTCTGGACTGAAAAAGAGGAACAGTTCCATTTGTCACAGTAACCATTCTGTAGAAATGAACAAGTCCTTAGATTATTTTATTCACAGGGTAAAACGTGGTGGTAATTTAACAAAACAGCTCTCTTAACAGAAATTAAAAAACTGCATACTGCTAACAAGACAAAGGTGATCTCTCTATCTCACCTTTCATGGGGGAACCCTGGAGACCCGCAGTGGGAACCACCACCACTCCCATTCCAGGTCCTCTGCGGTATGGGAAGTTTTCTGGGCTGTACTTCTCATTGATCACCTCCACAAAGGAGCGACCCTCCCTGTCCTTTGGGGCCTCCATGGGACCTTTCTGCTGAGCGCCCTCCTCTTCAACTGTAAAGGTGAAGGTTTGTCAGATTAAGTGTCACAACACTTAAAGCCCTTATTTCACCACTAGGCACATCTTTTTTTTTTGTGTAGATTTCACATATTTAGATGTAGACACTAATTCAATAGTTCAAGCACTGGTTTTGAAGAAACGAAAAACAAAAATGAAGGGATCTAAACCAGGCGAACACTCTCCTAAGGTGGCCAAAGTTGGGGCAGGGTAGTTGGAAGAACAGTATTTGGCTCTATACACATTAGCATAACGGTTTTCTGCTAAACAGATAGTAATGAACGCAGGGAGTGAAGAGGAAAATCTTAAAACTTATCTGGAGAAAAAAGAGGTTGGAGCAGTAGAGGGAAGATCTACAAAATCGGAAAGTTTGGAGCTGACTGAGGAGCTGATCCCTGGTGACCAACATTGGTATGGCATATCATCTGCAGAGATTTTGTTTAATATGCAAGAGGTTTAGCAAAGAAATTAATTTTCAGTAGTATCTTTATGGTTTGAGACTTCATTGCTGTTTTAATTGATATCTTTATCAATGTATCCAAATACGTGTGAATGTGAGCATGAATGTTTGAATGACTGAATGTAGTGAAAAGTGCTTTGTGGTCCTCTGACTGAAAAAGCACTAAACAAATGCAGGTCATTTACCAAATGTAAACAGCATGGGGTCTGGCACAGTAGTGGTGTTAATTACAGCATACTCCTACACTCTGTCCTTTATGATTCCAAATCTGATAGGAATGGGTTCAGAGTAATTATTGTCTATTGCATATAAGCAACTGTAAACATGGATAATGTGGATGTTAGCCAGGGCAATTTGGAGCACTGCTTTTTCCTGCCAATACCTTTTGTACCATCCTACTTAATACCCGTCTGTCTGCTTAACATCAATCTGTGACGCATCGCTAAAATGAGAATCACCAGAAGTGAAGATGTACTGCTTTGGTATCAGGAGATGTGATTTACACTAATCGGTTCCTGTATACTCATACTGTTCTTTATTGTTCAACAACATTTAGCAGTATTTCCAACATACACAAGCAAGCAACTAAAAATAAAACAGATTTTTAAATGTTAAAGGGGAAAAAATCACAAGCAAAGATACTTATTGGCATTTTCCTGTAAAGATGTGAGAAAAGTACAATCATTGCTTATTCCGTTGTAACTTGTACAATTTAAGGTTGCCAAAAAGACAACCCTTAGTCTGCTATACTATTTAATCAGGTTGGATCATTCTGAAAGAGGGATATTTGATCATTCCTTGTAACACAACCTCTCCAGATCTTGCAAAGTCTTGGTTCCGAGGTGAAGACTCCCTTCTCTTTAGCACAGCCCACGGGTTTCCTTTCAGATTTAGATGTTCAGACTGAGAGGAGTATGAGGTTGATGTAGTGTTGGGGTCTTTGGAAAAGAAACAAGCCCACAGTATCAACTGGGGTGACTGTGACCCAGTAGGTAGAGTTGTCTTGAATTTGGAGGGTTGTAGGATCATTTCCAGCTTTCTCCCGTCACATGTTGATGTGCCCCTGGTCAAGGCACCTAATTCCAAGTTGCCTACTGGGCTCTGTATCGGTGTGTAAATGTGTGCACGTCTGTGAGTGTGAATGATATGATAAATGGACTGAAATTATATACCACTTTTCTTGTTATACTGACCAATCAAAACGCTTTACGCTGGAGCCACCCATTCTATTGCATTGAGATCTTGTGACTTTGGGGAGGTCTTTGGACCTCTACCACCAGCCTGAACTGCTGATAAAAGGCAGATAGGATCCATGATTTTATGTTTATACCAAATTTGGATATGGAAGCTGAAACTGGGATCAGGCAACCCGCTGTCTGTTTTATTGAGTCCGTGTGACTTTTAGCCTCAATTTCTGACTTTTTATTGTTGTGTTATCACTATTTATAAACAAATTCATGCCATGCTGATTGAATCTGGGAGTACGTCTTTCTATGTGGGGTGGTCCGGTCAGCTGTTTTCCCGGTTTTTATGACCCACTGGCAGTTGACTAAGGGAGGTCGCCATTTAGAGAGAGGAGGAGGAAAGAAACTAGAGAGAGAGAGGGAGGGAGAGAAGAAAGTTGGAAATAGAGTGCAAAGGAAGAGAAGAAAGATGAAAGAAAGGAAAAACTAAATAGCTTTTGCAGTGTCAAAATACTCAGACCAGCACAGCTGGCACCAACAACCATCCCACATACAAAATCAATAAAATCCCCTTGAAAACCTCCACAAGTGGTATTCACAGTGTCTATAAAGGGTAAATGGTAGCGATTGCCATGGAACTGGCTGCTGTGACATATATCTTAACAAGCAATTGACCCGAGGTACCTAAGAAAGTGTCCAGTGAATGTATGCAGGGGTGGGGTTTGGGGGTGGCTACCTGGGCTCAAGCCCCAAATGTTTTCTGAAAAGCCCTGAATCTAAATTTTACTTTTGAGGAGGGAAATAAACTGTATATTTCAGTCCCGGAGTCCAACAAAGAGGCAGCAGCTGCATAGAGTAGCCCGCAAACACCCTGCCTGAGCCTGAAAATGATTTAGCAAGTTTAATAATTATGTGGATGCAGGGGAAAGCTGTAGTTTATCCTATATTTGACCTCTAGATGCATAAAAAATATCAATGGACTGTACATGTGCAATGCCTGCCAGTTTTAACTACAAATCAATTTTTAGTAAGCGATCTGTTGACCTCTTGTTTAGATGCATGTATCCAATATCATGCAAGATAGATGCCCGGAGCGAAGACTCAACATCCAGGTTTGGGTGTCCTCTCGGCCCCAATTTCAAGATTGGAAGTGATATAGTGATCCAGAGGCACTTGAGAAACCAAATCCCATATTAAACAGGTTTCTAGGATTTCCTTCTTTCACCTCCGGAATATTGCTAGAATTAGAAACATCCTGTCCAGGAGTGATGGTAAGAAAGTCCATGCATTTGTTACCTCAAGGCTTGAATACTGTAATTCTTTATTACCAGGAAGTCAACAAAATGTAATTAAAAGGCTTCCATTGATCCAAAATGCAGCAGCAAGAGTTCTGATGAATATTAAAAAGGGAGGTTACATTTCTCCCATTTTAGCTTCCCTTCAATGGCTCCCTGTTAAATCCAGAATAGAATTTAAGATCCTCCTTCTTACATATAAAGCCCTTAACAATCAAGCTCCATAATATATCAGAGATCTGATTGTTCCATATGTTCCCAAGAGAGCACTTTTCTCTCAGACTGCAGGTTTACTGGTGGTTCCTAGGATTTCTAAAAGTAGAATGGGAGGCAGATATTTAACTTATCAGGCTCCTCTCCTGTGGAACCAGCTTCCAGTTTTAGTCAGTGAGGCAGACACTCTGTCTACTTTTAAGGCCAGGCTTAAAACTTCCCTTTTTGATAAAGCTCATAGTTAGAGTGGCTTAGGTCATCCTGAGCTATTTCTGTAGTTATGCTGCTCTAGGCTTAGACTGCTGGAGGACAGACTGACCACTTTTCTTCAGTCTGCTACTTTTCTCTTCTACCTCTCCAGTTGCATTATTTGCTGGTGTTTAAACTGTTACTTTTTTCTCTCTCTGTGTTTTTCTCTCCATAGAAGCTACACCTAGTCTTGTATTCTGCTTAGGTGTAATGCCATGTTGGACGGGGGGCATCCCAGTCACTGAGCATCCTCCGTGTCCTATTATCAACTTTTTACTTTCTTTAATATAGAAAGTACTCTTACATCAGTTCTTTTGTTATTTCTGCTCTGTTTTCTCGAACCCCCAGACGGTTGTGGCAAATGGCCACTCGTACTGAGCCAGGTTCTGCTGGAGGTTTCTTCTTGTTAAAGGGGAGTTTTTTCTTCTCCACTGTCACTACATGCTTCCTCAGTATGAGGGATAGCTGAGGGACTGCTGTGGTTGGAGTCTGCATCAACGGGGCACAACTGCCAGTCAATGACTCCATTCAATTCAATTCAAAATTCAATTCAAAAATACTTTATTGATCCCAGAGGGAAATTAAGTGTTGGTATAGCTCATATAATTAATTCTTTAAGGAGTTGTTGTAGATGATGATGGCTGTGGGCAGGAAGGATTTCCTGTAGCGGCCTGTATTGCAGCGAAACTGAAGAAGCCTCTGACTGAAGACGCTCTGTTGTTGTATGACTGTCTCATGAAGAGGATGCTCAGGGTTGTCCATAATTGTTTTGATTTTATGAAGAATCCTTCTTTGCATTATCATCTCCAGATTTTCCACAGTTGTCCCAAGAACAGAACCAGCCTTCTTTATCAGGTTGTTAAGCCTTTTTAAATCCCTGGCTCTGATGCTGCTACCCCAACAGATGACGGCTGAAGAGATTACACTCTCCACAACAGACTTGTAGAAGATCTGCAGCATCTTGCTGCAAACCTTGAAGGACCTAAGCTTCCTCAAGAAGTACAGTCTGCTCTGTCCCTTCTTGTAGACGGCTTCACTGTTGCGCTCCAGTCCAGTCTGTCGTCAAGGTGAACTCCGAGGTATTTATATTCCTCAACCACCTCCACTTCTTCTCCCATGATGGAAACAGTGTTTGACCTATCCCTGTTTCTTCTGAAATCTACAATCATCTCCTTTGTTTTATTCACATTCAAAGTAAGACGATTGTTTCCACACGTAGTCACAAAGCGGTTCACCAGCTTTCTGTATTCAGCTTCTTGTCCATCTCTGATACACCCGACAATTGCAGAGTCACCTGATTATTTCTGCAGATGACAGGTCTCTGATTTGTACTGGAAGTCTGAGGTGTACAGAGTGAAAAGGAATGGTGAGAGTACGGTCCCTTGTGGCGCTCCTGTGCTGCTGACCACCTGGTTTGACACACAATTCTTCAGTCTCACAAACTGTGGTCTGTTTGTCAGGTAGTCATTGATCCAGGCGATTGTTGAGGGCTCCACCTGTGTCTTCAGGAGTTTCTGACAAAGCAAATCAGGCTGAATTGTGTTAAATGCACTAGAGAAATCAAAGAACATGATCCTCACAGTGCTGCCTGCTTTGTCCAGATGACAGTGGGTTGGTTGAAGTAGGTGGATGATGGCATCTTCAACTCCAACTCCACAGCGATAAGCAAACTGCAGTGGGTCCTGATACGTTCTTGTTTGCTTACTCAGGGGGGCCAACAGGAGTCTCTCCAGGACCTTCATGATGTGGGATGTCAGGGCAACGGGTCTATAGTCATTGATGACTGATGGGTGAGTTCTTTTGGGTACTGGAACAAGGCAGGATGTCTTCCACAACACTGGAACCTTCTCATGAGTTAGGCTAAGGTTGAAGATGTGCTGCAGAATCCCACAGAGCTGCTCTGCACAGGCCTTCAGGACTCTGGGGCTGACACCATCTGGACCTGCAGCCTTGTTCCGGTTCAGTTTCTCCAGCTGCCTCTTCACCTGACTTTTGGAGACAGACAAGTGGGAGGGGGAGGCAAAGGGGGTAGCAGCATTTCCTGACTTGGTTGAAGTCAAACTTGTGGAATTAGAAGAGTCCATGGCTGAGGTGAAGGATAAAACATCTGAGGTGTAACAGGAAAGCTGTTGATCAGAGGAGAGTGGGATGTCTGTTTGGCTGGGAACAGGAGAGGGGGATGCTGAGCTAGTTCCTGAACTGAACCTGTTTAAGAATATGTTCAGTTCATTGGCTCTGTCCAGACTTCCATCTTTCCAATCCTTCCTGTCCTTAAAACCTGTGATCTTTCTCATTCCTGACCAGACATCTCGGATATTGTTCCTCTGTAGTTTGTTCTCCAGCTTCTTCCTGTATGCCTCCTTGCTGTCTCTGATCTTGACCTTAAGTTGCTTCTGTATACTCCTCAATAATTCCCTGTCTCCCTCCCTGAAGGCTCTTTTTTTCTTGTTTAGCAGTTCCTTGAGGTCACTGGTGATCCAGGGTTTGTTATTCGGGAAGCATCTCACTGTTCTGGTGGGGATGATGTTGTCCACACAGAAGTTTATATAGTCAGTCACACACTCAGTCATGGCATTGATGTCCTCTCCATGTGCTTGGCAAAGAGTCATCCAGTCTGTGGTTGCAAAACAACCCTGCAGGGCTTCTTCAGCTTCCTGTGACCATTTTCTCACAGTTTGTTTTGTCACAGGTTGCCTCTGAACAAGGGGTTTATATTCTGAACAGAGGAAAACAAGATTGTGATCTGATTGTCCCAGAGGAGGTCTTGGTTTGGATGTGTATGAATCCTTTACATTTGCATAAAACAAATCCAAGGTCCTGTTTTCTCTTGTAGAGGAGCTGACAAACTGTTGAAATGTTGGAAGTGTAGTAGAGAGCGAGGCATGATTAAAATCACCAGATATTGCCACAAATGCATTGGGGTGCTGTGTCTGTAGCTTAGCAACAATGGAACTGATGACATCACATGCATTGTCGGCAACGGCTGAAGGTGGAATGTAAACAACTGCCAAAATTACACTGGTGAACTCTCTTGGTAAATAATATGGGCGAAAACTCACTGCCACTGACCTGGAAGTGATACTGCAGGGATGAGGTTAGGGTCGGGACAAGACCAAAGTAGTAACAGTAATGGAATCGATCCTGCCAGCAGCTCAATCTGCAGAGATGTTTTGCCCATTTTTCCGAATCTATTTTCAAGTTTTAGGGGGAACAGGTCTGATGTCTGATATCTACTTCAAATTAATATTTTTTTCTGCGGTAGAATCCGGCATTATTTTATTTCGTTTTCATGGTCCACAAAGACAGGCGGACACTGTGAAGCCGTTCCATCATGTCAACAATCACACTGTAAGAGTGGCCTTCGTTTAAATACTTTACGAGGCAGTCCATAAAACCGACCTCTTCTCCCTCTCCCTTCTCAAAGTCCAAACTATGTCCACAATCACCACAAAATGTCCCTAAAACTTGAAAATAGATTCGGAAAAATGGGCAAAACATCTCTGCAGATTGAGCTGCTGGCAGGATCGATTCCATTACTGTTACTACTTTGGTCTTGTCCCGACCCTAACCTCATCCCTGCAGTATCACTTCCAGGTCATGTCTTTGTAAATGTGTTTTGTTAAACTTGTAAAAGTGTTTCGGTAAGATTGTAAATGTGTTTCATTAAACTTGTAAATGTGTTTCGTAAACTTGTAAATGTGTTTCGGTAAATTATTAAAAGTGTTTCGGTAAACTTGTAAATGTGTTTCGGTAAATTTGTAAAAGTGTTTTGGTAAACTTGTAAATGTGTTTTGGTAAGATTGTAAATGTGTTTTGGTGAATTTGTAAAAGTGTTTTGGTAAACTTGTAAATGTGTTTCGGTAAACTTGTAAATGTGTTTTGGTAAATTTGTAAAAGTGTTTTGGTAAACTTGTAAATGTGTTTCGGTAAACTTGTAAATGTGTTTCGGCACATTTGTAAAAGTGTTTTGGTAAACTTGTAAATGTGTTTTGGTAAGACTGTAAATGTGCTTTGGTAAAAATGTAAAAGTGTTTCAGGTTAATGTAATTTTGTTTTGCACTTCCCCGCCACCGTAGAATACCACCGCAACAAGCACAAACAGATTTTGGCACTCCTGAAACAGGTACATCCTGTGTCCTATTATAGTTGATGCATTAGATGAAAGTTTCGAGATTGCTTCAATAGATTGTTTTCTAACTTGTCTTTACAACTTCCTTACAAGAAAAAGAAACGTTCTTTCACTATGAAGTTTCACCAAAGTCGTCAAATGAAAGACTATGTTGGAAGTGTCACGGAGCTTGATTCAGTGGAAGCTAAACACTCCTGCTGGTCATTTACCTTGCATCAGGATCAAGAGCTAGTGGTAATAATCTTTTATCTTTTTTATTTGCATGGGAATGGCAACAAAAAAAAGAGTTACGTTGTTAAAGTTAAAGTTGTTCTTTAAAAGTGGTTAATTTTTTTCCAGCTGGAGTACGTTTTGGACATCAGAAGGCCAGGCAATGAACTTATTGTACGTACCTTTAAAGCTTGCCTGACGCGATCAGACTTCCTAACACTGGGCCTAAAGCAAGATAGGGAGTCTACCGTGAGTTAATTGCACTAGTGATAAAAATCCATTATGAATGTATGTATTTTACAATTAACAAAATACATTTATTTTTCATAGATTGGGAATGCCTGCTTTGAAATTGTAGAGAGATTACTCTTTCATAACTCAGTGAACTTTAAAGAGGTATCCTTGGTGGGCACATTTGACTCTTTTGAATACCTAGCCACCCGGATAAATAAGCCTAACAAAGCTTTATTTCAAAGTTTATATAAACCCCCAAAACTTAACTCTAACTTCTTTAATGATTTCAGCGACCTCCTTTCCGTAATATGTATCAATTATGACCAAATAATCATTGCGGCTTGTCAACACTTCAACATCCATACTAGGGGTGCACGATTTTGACAAAAAACCTAATTGCGGGTTTTTCTGACAAAAATTGCGATTGCGATTAAATTTTCGATTTTTACTTTCGATACTTTTAAGTGCATAAAACTAAAATTATGAATGAAATATATTGTTACTTTTACAACACAGTCTTGTACAACTTGACACACATGCAAACGATATACAATAACCTAAAAAATATTTATGTGGCCAGGGCCCTCTTCTGGCTTTTGTCTGCTGTTGAACCTGAAAAATCTCTAATATAAACTACATAGTGATTGAAGTAATGAGATTGTTCAATGCTTCGTGATTATTAAATACCTGAACCTAAATACCAAAGAACAAGACATAATGGAAATTAACTTAAACAGGTAGCTTAATTTTTTTTATTATTGACGATTCTTTGCCATTGAAAAATAGAAAATGAACTCTTATTAGATTTAGATTTACAATTAGAAAACAAAATCTTCTGCAGTCCACTGCCATTTACTAAACATGAAACTGTTATATTGCACACATTTTAAAATAAATGACAATAACAATTAAAAACAAGACCTTATCCAGCCTTCTGCAAGATAAGACGTAGTAACCTGACAGTAGGGTACTCCCAGCAAAAGAAAAAGGAACCACCCCTCACCTTCCGCCTCATGATGCTTAATCGACCTAATCGACTTTAATTTAATGCACGTGTAAAACAAATGCACAGAAATGAATTATTTTTCTATAATAATTAGATTCAACATCTTTCTTTGACAGAACTGCAGACTGCACAGATGGTACCTTCCCAAAGGAAAAAGTACTATAGCTTACTAGGGTATATATTAGACTCAATAATATTTGCTATATAAGATAATGGATTTCTATACATTTAACAGATGCTCACTTTAGTTGTAAGATTCAGATATTTTTTTATTAAAAGCTAGACATTTTAAATGAGAATAAGAAAGAAAAGTATTTATTTGTTCCCCCCTTTCCCTGTAAATGCCCTGACTGGCCCCCTCGCAAAACTTTGCTAGAGTTGCACAGTTGTAGAAAAGGATCCTGGTGTTATTTGTCTCTCAGAAACAGTTTATAACTTCCCTTCAACTCATTCATGTCACCTAAAAGGTAAACCTGTTTCTCGATCACCTGTTCAGCTCCGATGATTCAGTAAGAACATCTCCTGGTTTCATCTTCATGTTTCCATCTCACCACATATCCAAACCGAAATCATGAACAGCAGCTTTTACAGCTGTGGCTCCAGCAAACATCAGCTGATTCTAGAAAGTCATATTAAATCAGTTCTAACAAGTTATTAAACGTGCTGCTGTTGTTTTGCGCAACATCCGCTGGTTTCCTTTTTCTGCGCAAAGTGGGCGATAAACAAACGAGAGTGAGAGAGAGACGGGACTTCAGACAGAAAAGCCGATCAGCTTATCATTGATCAGTTTCATGATTGAACAAGCAACAGGAGAGGGAGGATGAGAAAATGAGAGAAGAAAAGGCAGCTGCACAGCTTAAAGACACAGAATAACTCCAACTTTGTGTCTTTTTTTCATTGTAGCTGAAGTACGGGACAAACCACGTTCCTTTTCACCTCAATACGAAACGGATAATATTTTCAATGAATACGGGACAGTTCCGTTTTTTACGGGACGGTTGGCAACCCTACGGCCTTACCAGTCAATGGCTACGGCCAATTACTTAAAAATACTATCGTGAGCCCTGCTCATCAATATCTTTAACGAAATGCCTGTTTAACTTGTAAAATCTCTCGGCACGCTTTGATCACGTGCAGATCTCTGAAAGTAGAGAACCGCTGATTCCTCAGGAGGCGGCAGCACCGGTTCAATTAATAAATAATCACCTCGTCCCCATAAAATAATTTATTTTTAGCATTTTGTTGCCGTGGCGCTGAAAATGTAGCCGTGGCGCGGCGCCACAGCTAAGTCTATGAAGGGGAAACACTGCTTCTGATAGGATACAATGTAAAGTTATTTTGTCCCAATGATCAATTTTTAAGGTAATATTAGCTCTGAATATGTAACTTTTTTGTAAAGTCTGCTTTGTTCTTGATGCACAGTTTGACTATTCAGTTTTAAGTATATTTTTTTCACAGAAAATTGCATCTTCACACCTGCATTTTGTGTTGTGCACTAAAATAAAATTGTAACTATAATTTCAGCATTACATGCCTGTTTTGCGGAAGTGGTGGTGTCTATTGCTGTTGGAAAACAACACTTTGAACAGGTAGAAAAGGACAATTGGTAGCTGTTTTTTTATTATTTTAATTTAGGGCTGGACGATAATTCGATAGCAATATATATCGATCGATAGACATGTGGTGAGATAGAAAAAGAAGGGGTCGATAAAAAAGTTCGAAAGAAAAAAAAGTTTTCCCTCATTTTTTTATCATAGCCCATCAGGTAGCTTAATACAACAATCATTACTTACTCGAAACAAATCATTACAGCTGATAGGCAGCTCTGTCAGCCACCCCTCTCTCCTTTCAAACCACACAAAGGATGAAATGATTTGAGCGGAAACATAATTTTTTGATAGTCCCTAAGCGAACCATTGCAGTAACTTCACGTCGGGTCAGATGTCACAGCAAGGGAGCAGCGGAGGACGTTGTTCCAGATAAATGTTTCAGTGACTCAGGTTAAGGTTGCATCCCGTTTTGAACCGATCCTCGACGCACTAAAACACTAAACGTAGCAATAATAAACCAAATAAAATACAACGATCAGTTGTCTTAAGCAGGACTCCCCTCTCCCGGCTCGCTGTGAATCCGTTACAGAGAGACATAGGAAACTTACCCAGGTCGCGCTGCTAACAACACCTGTGGCTTTTAAAATGTCCCCCTTGGTTCTGCCCCCGATCCTCAGAAGAGAAAAACGCTTTAAAAAACACAACAGGGTTGGATAGGCCAGCCGGCTGAAATGAATTAGAATAAGCTTTATTGACAAACTAAACCAAAGGTTTCAGCCATTAATATTATAAAGTGTCATAAAATGTTTAAAAGATTAAAAAGCATCAAGAGAAGCCTTTAATTTAAATGAATAACAATTTAAAAATATATAATATAATGGTTAATAATATTACTTTTCTTTGTATTTACTGATGTTTCTCAGGTCTCTTGATTTGTTTCTGTGTCTTACAAACTTATTCATGATATAAAGAGGTGTTTGAAAAATGTATTAATTAAATTCTTAGTTAAATTTGATTAATTGAAGAATAACAAAATGACCGGGGAGGAACTTAAAATATATTTTTTACGTTTTGTGATATTTATCGATAATTATCGATATCGATCATTATGACTATTCCTTTTATCGATATGCTCTTTTTCTATATCGTCCAACCCTATTTTAATTCTATCATTTCTATGTTTTTTTCAGTTTGCTTAACCTCAATGCAACAGAAATGTCAGTTGCCCATTGTTGGGCTCAATTTTTCATAAAATGAACTGAACAGACTGTTGGATGGCTGGAAGACATTTCAAAGATGGACTGAGCAGACCACATTTACCAGCAATCATAGCGGTGACCCCCAACACACTCCTATTGGTCCGTTACCACCAATGGTGACATCAACTATGACATCACGGCCAAAAGCCTATAACAGTGGTAGTGGCGGTGATTTGAAACTGTTCTTAGCAGAGGTTCTTAGCAGACACTCTATGAAGAGTGGATTGTGCCACGGATTACCTGTCTAAGGAGACTGTTGTGTTACGGTACGTTTGGAGAAGCTCACTAACGCGTGTCTAACGCCGCCTCCCACCAACACCTGGATAACGCCGCCTCCCCAACAACGCCTGGATAACGCCGCCTCCCCAACAACGCCAGGTCTTCTTTGTAGTGTTATTGCGGTTGGCAAAAAAATAATTAATGCATTACCACCATCAACTGGCTTGGAGTGTGGACTGGAATTATGCTCAAACAAATTAAACCCTTATGTCCTCTTATACTGATTTTGTTTAAGAAACTGAAATAAAGCCCTAAAACTTTTACATCCTGAATTTCTATGCAAAAGATCATTTATGTCTAAGTTAATTTTTTTCTTCCAATTATGAACTAGTTGTCTTCTAGATAATTTTGCCAATACAATATATGTTCCATGGTTTCATTTACTCCACAGGTATTACATTTCCCTGTTTTATGCTTTCATATATAATGTATAAAGTACTATTTAATCCAGTGTCCAAATCTAACTCGAGATATTAAATTGTCTCCTTTCTCCTTGTCCTTTCTGTCCTGCAAGTTCAAATGCTGCAACAAACACTGTTATGCTGGTCATCTGATAGTGTTTGCCTCATCCTCTAAAAAACGTTAACTTCTACCTTTATTTTATCCATCTAGTAGAATTTCTCTATTTTCCACCATCTTCAAATGATGTGCTTTGTATTAGTTATATTGTTTTAATATTGTTTAAAAAAATACTTACAGCAATAGTAGCAATAACAGAAATGTTAGAAATAAATATCAGCAACAGAAGTAACAAAAAGATATACTCGAGGAAGCCCTGAAGGTGAAGCTGGCCCTTAATATTTGTTTTTAAAACTCTTCAACAAACAAGCACCACTCTATTTATCAGAGTTTCTCATTGTTAGTGAGCTTTAAGATCATCCCACCAGCTTCTACTCCATGTACCCACATCTAGATGTAAACATTGGAGTGACCGAGCTTTCTCAGTTGCTGCTCTGAACCTATGGAATAAGTTGGCACCTGATCTCTTCTCGGATCTGCAGCTTTTTAAAGCTAAATTTAAAACCCATGTATGCAGGATAGCTTATAATAACACACAATGCAATGACACATTTTATTTTATTCTGTTAATAATTTATCTTTTTAATGTTTTATTTTTATTACTTATCCCTTTTCCTGTATTTTACTGTAACTGCTTGAGTGTGATTAGCTCTTGTGATGTTTTATGTTTATAAAGCACTTTGGACAACTGAAGGTTGATGGAAAGAGCTATACAAATTATTATTTTTTGGTTAATGTGAATTGGGATGCAATGAAACAAAGCTGACTTGCATTCTAAACCCCTGTTTGCAATTTTCAATTGGACACTGCCAACACAAGTCAATGGTAAGCACTGTGCAGACAAAGCTATTCAATAATAATATCCACAGTAATTTGTGAGTTTAAGAAAGGTAATAAATTGCCTGACAGTAAACCATCATCTTTCGACTAAGATAAAGTCATAAGCCCATGTTTAAGAGTATCAACAGTATTTTTTAAATCAAAATCAGATGAAATGTTAATCATTTAAAACAGTGTTAATGGTGGAGTTGTTAAATCCTAACGGTTCTTTAACACAGAGGCTACAGATTAAAACCCCTTATGCCTACAGTTATTTCAAAAAGTCTCATTTTGGATATCTAAATGTCAATACAATTTCAAACTGAATGTTAAACTCCTGTAATTGTAGAATAGCCTACTAGGAGAAAAAAATAACCCCAACAGGTTGAACACTGACACACGTTCTTGAGGCGGCGTAAAAACTACAGGTTTATGTGATTTTGGAGAGGACAGGGAAATGGCGGATCATGTAATATGTGTTTGCACAAGGTATATAGAAAACAGGAAGATGTTAGAAGAAAAGTTAAAAGTAAAAAAAAATGGCGTATAGTTTAAAGAATTCATTGAGTGGGGAAAAATGTATTTATAGGTTAGGAATCCTTAAGAGGAAGTGGATTAATAGGAATAATATAGGCTAGTGTTTTTTTTGTTAGTTTTTTTAAACTACATATATTGTCCCGCTACGACCCACACTCCTACACAGTAGGTGGCGGAAATAGTCCTGACGCTAGTTGCAACCTGCCAATAAAACAAAAGGAAGAAGAAGAGGCGGCGTCAGGTGAGACACGTTCATCAAGCAAACTCAGGTGAGACACGATCATGAGGCGACGTCAGGTGAGACACAATTATAATTTGACACGTAATTCTGGAGTACGCCGCCGTGACATTGCCGCCAGTAGACGTTCACTCCATGACGTCGCCGCCACGTCACCTCCCATCTGACGTTAGCAGCCAAAGTAAAATCCCATTGCAATTTCAGATGTTGAGGCGGCGACGTGAGGTTAGGCTGTGCCTTCTCCTTTGTCTGGTTAGCCTATCCGAGGCACAATCAACTCTTCATAGACACTCCTGCTACACAGAGGACATCTAACCGGTGAAAATTCTCTTTTGTTCTGACCCGCTGGACCGGGAAGAACCTTCATTTCAAAGCTTCGAAGTGCTCTTCCTGTTTGGTGTATCTAGTTTGAGCTATATCAGAACTGTTCCAAGACAGTTCGTTACGATGTTGAACTGCAGGCCATCCAGTCCTAAATCCTGTGCAGGTTTTTTATAACTCTTCCTTTTCTTCCTTAACTACGGACACATTTTGCTCTCCTCCCCTCAACGCAAATTAGAACTGAACCAGTTAATTTATGCTACTCTTATGTCTGGGCTGAGATAAATATAGCAAATAGAGTTTTAACGAGTTAGAGCTTGTTCATTGTTGGTTTAAAGTGTTTCCTTAAAAATGCTGAACCTGTTGGCTCATTTGGCGTCGCTGCACGCGTGAGTTGAGCTGTATTTGCTGTGTTTGAAAATGTCTATTTTATCCTGAGCGGATCCCACTCTTTCTTTCTTTTTCCTTCCTATCTTTCCTCGCTCACTCTCTCTTCCGCTCTCTGATCACCTAGTCGGCTGAGTCGGACTCGGTCCGGCCTGCGTTAGCTGGTGTTAGCTGAAAGGTTAACCTCATTGTTCCTTAGTCTGGTCGCTAAAGCAGAGTCCTTCACCCCATGTGCTCTGTCCACTATAGCCAGAGCTAGTTTTATGACTCTTTGTCTCCTAGGCTATCTGTGACTTGAGCCCCCTGGAGTGAGGGCCACCTCCCTCCCTGAACAAAGCCTGAGCTGTTTCTCCCTGATCCATTTCATGCTAATTGTGTTTAATTTTCACATACTATTGTTTTCTAAGATCTGTAGTAGTTAGGTGCATGCGTTAGAAAAGATGGGAATTATTGACAAAATGTTTTGGCTATAAGGTTGATCTATTTTCTTAATAAATTCCCCTTAGCTTAATGAGAAGTTGTCTGGGATTACTTGTAGTGATGCATACAATTAATGTCCACAGCGTAAGAACTTATTCCTTTATCTATTGTTTAATTACCTCAGCCTTATCAGGCAGGCAATCATAAACATAAACTGAGACTGAATGATTTGGCTAAATATATTCGTGGAATCCACCAGGATGGTGCCCCAAACTTGGTAATTTTTACATAAAATTATCCATCCATCCATCCATTTTCTTCCGCTTATCCGGGGTCGGGTCGCGGGGGCACCAGCTTAAGCAAAGAGACCCAGACTTCCCTCTCCCCAGCCACTTGGGCCAGCTCCTCGGGAGGAATCCCAAGGCGCTCCCAGGCCAGTCGAGAAACATAGTCCCTCCAGTGTGTTCTGGGCCTTCCCCTGGCCCTCCTCCTGGTGGGACGTGCCCGAAACACCTCACCAGGGAGGCGTTCAGGAGGCATCCTGACCAGATGCCCGAGCCACCTCAAATGACTCCTCTCGATGTGGAGGAGCAGTGGCTCTACTCTGAGCCCCCTCCGGATGACTGAGCTTCTCACCCTATCTCTAAGGGAGAGCCCAGACACTCTACGGAGGAATCTCATTTCAGCCGCTTGTATCCGTGATCTCGTTCTTTCGGTCACCACCCAGAGTTCGTGACCATAGATGAGGGTAGGAACGTAGATCGACCCGGTAAATCGATAGCTTCGCCTTTCGTCGCAGCTCTCTCTTCACCATGACAGACCGGTAAAGCACCCGCATTACTGCAGACGCCCTACCAATCAGTCTATCGATCTCCCGCTCCATTTTTCCCTCATTCGTGAACAAGACCCTCAGATACTTAAACTCC
Source organism: Valencia hispanica (assembly GCA_963556495.2). NCBI lineage: Eukaryota > Metazoa > Chordata > Actinopteri > Cyprinodontiformes > Valenciidae > Valencia > Valencia hispanica. Next base: position 50,889,872 of record OY747700.1, on the reverse strand, counting down.
TCCACTTGGGGAAGGACCTCATCCCCGACCTGGAGAAGACACCCCACCCTTTTCTGGCTCAAGACCATGGCCTTGGATTTGGAGGTGCTGATTCTCATCTCAGCCGCTTCACACTCGGCTGCAAACCGCTCCAGCGAAAGCTGTAGATCACCTTCCGATGAAGCCAACAGGACCACGTCATCTGCAAAAAGCAGAGACCCGATCCTGAGGCCACCGAAACGTATCCCCTCAACACCTTGGCTGTGCCTAGAAATCCTGTCCATAAAAGTTATGAACAGGATCGGTGACAAATGGCAACCTTGGCGGAGTCCAACTTTCACTGGAAACAAGCCCGACTTACTAACAGAGCCCTTCGCTCTCAGACTGCAGGTTTACTTGTAATTCCTAGGATTTCTAAAAGTAGAATGGGAGGCAGATCTTTTAGTTATCAGGCTCCTCTCCTGTGGAACCAGCTCCCAGCTTTAGTCCGTGAGGCAGAGACTCTGTTTACTTTTATGGCCAGGCTTAAAACTTACCTTTTTGATAAAGCTTATAGTTAGAGTGGCTTAGGTCATCCTGAGCTATCTCTGTAGTTATGCTGCTATAGGCTTAGACTGCTGGAGGACAGACTTACCAATTTTCTTCACTCTGCTACTTCCTTTTCTCCTACGACTCTCCAGTTGTATTACAGTACATTCTGTTATTTCGACTGTTAACTTTGTTTTCTCTCAGTGTTTTTCTCTCCATAGAAGATATACCTGGTCTGGTATCCTGCTTGGCTGCAATGCCCTGTTGGACGGGGGGCATCGACTGGGATCCTCCCAGTAACTGAACATCCACTGTGTCCTGTTATTAACTTTTTACTTTCTGTAACATAGAAAGTTATCTTATATCAGATCTTCTGTTCCTTCTGTGTTTCTGCTTTGTCTTCTCAAACCCCCAGACGGTCGTGGCAGATGGCCGCTCCTACTGACCCTGGTTCTGTTGGAGGTTTCTTCCTGTTAAAGGGGAGTTTTTCCTCTCCACCGTCGCTACATGCTTGCTCAGTATGAGGGATTGCTGAAGGATTGCTGTGGTTGGAAAGTCTGCATCAACGGGGCCCAACCTCACGCCAATGACTGACGCAATCTGCTGGGATTCCTTAAATAGGAAACTTTTTAACTGATTGGAATGTTTGTATAAATGTATTGAAATGACTTCTTGTTAAGTGCCTTGAGATGACATCTGTTGTGAATTGGCGCTATATAAATAAACTGAATTGAATTGAAAATTACTGCCGGCAATGTGAACTAAACTCTGGCACTGGTCGTACAGGAACCTAACAGCCCGTATCAAGGGGCCCGGTACCCCATACTCTGGAGCACCCCCACAGGGCTCCCTGAGGGACATGGTCGAGGACTTGGAGAATAATAAAATGATTAATCTTATTAATATTTGCCCATGGCAATTATTCAAATTCATTCATGGCCAACTCCTACCTATCAAGGACACAACACCATGTTTCTGTCAAAATGCAGAAACATGGGCAACCTATGGATTTTTCAAACTTACTCTTAGTCTCTATTATTATCCAGTGATTATTATTGACAGTGTTATTATTAACATACAGCAAGTATTTTTGAGATTCACTTCGATCTTGAATAGTGATTGTAAAATTATTTCATACATGCATGCCTTTAAGTGATATATAAAAAAATTGTACTAGACCTTGACATTGTATTATCCAGGATTATACAATGTCATTGTAGTTATGGAAACTGGACCAAGGAATGCCAGGAGCTCCTTGAGGGAAAGCATGCCCAGTTTTCAGGTTAAAGATAAAAGCTTGAGCAGGACACTGACGTTGGTTATCAAGACTATAAAGATGGACCTTAGTACACATTAAGACTTTTTGGATTTGAAGCTATATTAAAAAGTAGTTGAAACAATGTCTTCTCTGTTTTCTGGATTATGATTTTTCATTATATGTTTGCCAGATAGGCATAAATATAACTGTGGAAAATTTACTTTTTCCGGCAAACATGGCAGAGAAGGCCTCTGACAAGGACTGTCTGTGCATGGCTGACCCAATGAAGTTCTGTGTCTTCCTTTTAATGTTAGGTCTGCTCAATCCTTGGTCTCTTAAAACTTTATTGAAAACACATTTTTATGACTTGGCCTTTAATCAGACTTAGTTTTGGAAATGTTCTAAGTATCGTTTTGATTTTAATTAGTGTTCTTATGTAGCCTATGTTCCTCTAATTTGCATTTCTTTTCTTGTCAATGTTTTTCCTATTGTGACATTCTGTGAAGCACTTTGGGCAGTGTCACTGTTGGAAACGTGTTATATACACTGCTCACAAAAATTAAAGGAGCACTTTAAACAACCACATTAGATACATCAGATCTCAATATGAAGTTGGATATCTATACAAATAACGACAGGGCAATGTCTTAGGAACAAAAGGATGCCAAGTCTTATAATGGAAATAAAAGTTTTCAGCCTACAGAGGGCCCAATTGTGAAGACACCCTAAAATCAGAGTGAAATGAAGATGTGGCAGGCTAGTCCATTTTTTCAAAAACTTAATTTCTGCAACACAAAATGCTTTTCAGTGTCTTGTGTTGCCCCCACGAGCTTGTATGCATGCTTGACAACGTCGGGGCATCCTCCCAATGAGACGACAGATGATATCTTGTGGCATTTACTCCCAGATCTGTGTGAGGGCATCCCTGAGTGTTGTACAGTCTGAGGAGCAACCTGGCGGCGCCTAATGGACCGAAACATAATGTCCCACAGATGTTCTATTGGGTTTAAGTCAGGGTATCGTGAAGGCCATTCAATGGTTTCAATTCCTTCATCCTCCAGGTACTGCCTGCACACTCTTGACACATGAGGCCGGGCATTGTCGTGCATTAGGAGGAAACCAGGACCTACTGCACCAGCGTAGGGTCTGACAATGGGTTCAAGGATTTCATCTCGATACCTTATGGCAGTCAGAGCACCATTTCCTAGGCAGTAGAGGTCTGTGCGTCCCTCCATGGATATGCCTCCCCAGACCATCACTGACCCACCACCAAACCTGTCATGTTGAAAGACGTTGCAGGCAGCATAACGTTCTCCTTGTCTTCTCCAGACTCTTTCACATCTATCACAGGTGCTCAGGGTGAACCTGCTCTCGTCTGTAAAAAGTACAGGGCGCCAGTGGCGGACTTGCCAATTCTGGTGTTCTTGAGCAAATGCCAGTCGAGCTCCACGGTGCTGGGCAGTGAGCACAGGGCCCACAACAGGACGTCGGGCCCTCAGGCCATCTTCATGAAGTCAGTTCCTGATTGTTTGGGTAGAACATTCACACCAGTGGCCCTCTGGAGATCATTCTGTAGGGCACGAGCAGTGCTCAGCCTGTTCCGCCTTGCACAAAGGAGCAGGTATCGGTCCTGCTGATGGGTTGAGGACCTTCTACGGCCCTGGCCAGCTCTCCGAGAATAACCACCAGTCTCCTGAAATCTCCTCCATGTTCTGGAGATTCTGCTGGGAGACACATTAAACCTTCTTGCTGCAGCACGTGTGGATGTGCCATCCTGGAGAAGTTGGACAACATGTGCAACTTCTGTAGGGTTAAGGAATCGCCTCATACTGCCAGTAGAGATAATTACTCAAGCCCAAACCAGTACCAGTGGAAAACCAGCCAAAAAAGATCAAGAGGGAGAAACTTGAAATGACCTCCACATGTAAAACCATACCTGTTTTGAGGGTTTTCTAATTGTCGCCACTGTAGTGCACCTGTTGTTAAGTCCATGAACACCAATACAGCTGAAAGTGATTAACAATGCCCTCAGCTGCTTAGCCAACGAGAAAATTATCAGACAGGTTTAACTGATTTTGTGCCAGGCCCAAATAAAAAAGTGCTCATTTAATTTTTGTGAGCAGTGTAAATAAACTTGACCTTGACCTTTTCCAGACTTCACAAAACACAGGACAATAGTAGTTGAGACATTAAACTGATAAATATTAGATTATATATAGATATTGGAATATATATATAGAATATTATATTATAACAGAAAGCTTAAATACCTTTTTAGTGTTTTTAATAAAATGACAAAAGAGCTATAATCATTCATAGTTACATCTGGGGTAGTCTTACTGTCTGTGGGAAAATGCATTCACATGCATTGTACAGGGATATAATTTGAAATGTTTGTTTTTCAAAAAGCTCAAATACGTTAACATGTCTTTATGTGCTTAGACTCCTTTTCCTAGATGTTGAGTGTCTGAATGGTTGAAGTGCCAAATACGCAAGGGATGGCTTCATGAAGATTGTGCTGGAAAACGCAGCAAACTTCTAACAAAGAAATTATTCAACTGTGGATGCACAGATTTTCCTGACAGCTCATGGAACAACACAATTTTCTTGTTAATTAAGTTAATATCTAATGTCACATAATGTCACATTACAGTAGTAGAAACAAAGGGCAGCAAAATATGAACACTTGGCTGGCATTCTAAGCTTGCACTTCCTTAAGAAAAACTAAATAAATATTTTTTGCTAATTGTAACTGTAATTGTATGATCATCGACTAGATAACTTGATGCTGTTCCTCTTCACATGATGGCAAGCTACCACTAGGCCGAGCCCAAGCCTAGAGAACCTATTCATCTCTTGCTGGTGTGGTAGGAGTTGCTGCAAGTTAACCACTTGTGATATCTTCAGACAGAACCGGTTTGATCCCTTTGGACTGAAACGCATCTTATGGACTCAGTAATGGACTTAATTGCTGAATCAGCAGGAATAATATTCCTTTAAAAGATATCTGTATGAGCTGAAGACTCTAGATGCTTTTCAATCAATTTATTGATTTGAATGCTGTGACAGTGCACTGTTTGTACATATTGTAAATAGCTTAAATAATTCTAATATAACACATTTGGTTGCACAGAAATCTTGTTCTCTTGTGTTTTATTAAGCATAACTCAATCCAAATCCTCTTTGAGCGAATTTAAGCTTCTGATTATCCTGGTCCAAATAGCTTCACATTTCAATTAAGCTATTTCATATAACTATTTGTATATTCATACAAGTACATGCTACAAAATGCTATGAGAAATTGCCTGCCTGCGTTTGTTACTAATCACAAAGCTGAAGAGTTTTTACAGATAATTAGAGAAATGTGCCTTTCCTCTTTATAAAACCATGTAATGTAAAGACATTAATACAAAAAAATAAAAGTTACAGGGCATCACTTTTTCCACGTTATGTTACAGCCATAGTGCAAAATGGACTGAATTCATTTTCTTCCTCGAAATTCTACACACAACACCCCATAATGATAAAGGGAAAAAGTTGTGGGGGGTTTTTTCCAGATTTTTCAGTGTGTGTATGTTTTTATACATATACATCAGCTGTTCTGATTTTCGTTTCTGATTTCGATTTTTGTTTTTGATGTTATGCTCGCAGAGGTAAGATGGTCTATCTATCTGGTTTGTAAAATTTGAGTTATTTATTTGGTGATTGTGGTTCTGGAATTTTCTTTAAGTATCATAATAATAGTTTATGAGCAGTTATTCACTTGTTTCAGAGGGGGAGGCTAATGGCTGGAATGACCTCCCGAAACTCTGTGTCTTACAGCAGATCGAAAGAAGACTATGATTGGACACACTTTGTTGTGAACCTCAATGTGTTCTGTCCAGAATTTGAATAACCGTCCACTACGTTCAACTGCTTATTGTTTGGATAATCAGCTTCTGGATCCATGGAACTATACTCTTTTAGGTCAGTTTCTTTTAGCCTCTGGATCTAATGATGCTGTTGTAGCAGATAAATGCAGATTGCAGTTTTTACAACAGAGTTACAGAAGATATGCAACATCTTGCTGCAAACATTGAAAGATCTCAGCTTCTACCAGAACAGACTGCTCTGTTCTTTCCTCTACATGCTTCTGTTGCTTTTCCAGTCTAGTCTGTTGTCCAGCTGAATTTCCAGGTAGCTGTAAACCTCCACCCCCTCCATTCCCAGGTTGTAAGCAGGGTTTTGATTACTCTTGTACCTCCTAAACTCGCCCAGGAGGACTTAGAGTTATATCAGAAGTCTGAGGTGTATAGTGTGAAGAGGAACAGTGAGGATATGGTCCCTTGTGGTGGTCCTGTGCTGCTGACCACCATCTCAGACACACAACCTTGCAGTCTCACAACCTGGGGTCTGTTATAACTCTAGATGGTTGTGGAGGTATCCACCTGGAATTTATAGACCTTCACACATAACAGAACAGTTGAATCTTGTTGAGAGTGCTTGAAAAATGTAAGAACATGATGGTTGTCTTATTAGAGAGCAGGATGTTCTTACCATTTCTTACCAGTTACAGTGCTTTATAGGTGCATCATATCCTAATATCCATTACGTGTGTGTTTGTCATATATTAACTAGGCTACATTATGTAAATATTGGAATGCTTTGAGTACTTTAACTTGCACATTGGAAATCAATAAAGATGTACACATGTTTGATGTCAGTTTTAAACTCTTTCACAGCAAGAAGAATAACGACAGTCAACTGCTTATTATTCACTGTTTGATTCACAATGAAATAAATCCACTTATGGGTACACAGGTGTATTACAAGTTAGGCTTTACTACTTTACCACTACTGAATCCCAGCTAATGATATTACCTTACAGTTTCAAAGCTTTTTTTCATAAATTTAAATATTAAATAAACAGTCATCTGCAAAATTTATAAACATTTGATCTAGTTTAATATTTAAATCCATTCATAGCAGCACGCACGAGGCACTTTCATCCACACTCATTCAACACACATACAGTGCACGCACTTTTCATACAGGGAATTTAATACTTGACACATTATTATACACTGTATATATACAGTCAATGTTACACACATGTAAACATATTGCAGATTAGACTAGGCTAATAAACATCCTCCACTCGGCTTTACATACATTTTGACAGCAATCTGTCTCCAGACTCTTTTTTTATCCAATTGTCTTCGATATCACGTTGTGATAATTCAGTTTAAATTGCTGTATTTCGTTTGACTGTAATTATAGTAACACTACATTTTAATAATTATTTTAAGTTATGAGTTCTTACCTTATGAGATTGGGAAAAAAAGAGAGCCGTCGGAGTCACACAGATGGCTGCAGTAAAATGAAGCGGGAGCGCTATATATTATACAGTCAATGAGCGGATTAGCCTTTAGCTTAGCTAGCCAGGTTTAGCATCAGAGCTAAAGGCGCGGGAGCAGAATGGGCGGGATTACGACAGAAATACATGCCCCACGAGGGCCAAGCAAGGCCGAGTCTACAGTGAAGATCCCGCCCTTATGCCCTTTTTAGGAACATGCTGCGTCAGAGCCGGGGAGGAGTCTGTAAATCCGCCATGATTTCCCCCATGAACGTGGTCATTGTGGTAAACGGGGAGGAGTGCGGAAACGCTGTCCATTATTTATACAGTCAGTGGTCCTCACACCAGCCTTTGGGTGATTTCTCTATTGACCTTCAAGCGTCCGAATCAACGACGCTGATGGATAAATTCCTGTTGCCATGTGCGAATTTCTTGTCAGTAATTGGCTGGATTCTGCACTGGCTGGGTGATCTTTCTGTCGCCCCAGCTGCTACGGAGCGGAGCGGGAGCTTTTTCTCCGAAAATGATATATTTTTATATATGATACTTTGTTACCCATTTAAACACACAATTAACTTAGAATATGTGATTATTGGAAAAAAAAAATATATATAAAAAATCTAAAACCCTCGGGAAACACTGGGGGGGTAGAAGGTAGAAGATAAAACATCCAAGGTGTGACAGGATAGCTGAAGGTCAGAAGAGGGTGGAATACCTGTTTGGCTGGGGACCATGGAGGAGGATGGTGAGCTTGTTCCTGAAATTAACCTATTAAAGAATGTGTTCATTTCATTGGCTCTGTCCAGGCTTCCATCTATCCAATCCTTCCTGTGCTTAAAGGGGATATGTCATGAAAATGCCACTTTTTTAGCCCTTAAATGCTTTGTGTAGTGAATTTAGAGTGTCTATGAGTGCAAAAAGCATAAATTTGTCACTCCATGTGTTGTGAAGATATTTTTGTAAAATGTTTTGGGTCCTATTCTTTAAGCTGTTCAGTTTTCTCTATATTTATTACATTTCTTTGAACTATTATGTCACAGTACTTGCACTGGGAACTGTCATGGATTTCCACCTAAACGCTCAGCAAATCCGCCATTTTTATTTCTCGCTGTGAGTTTATAGTCCAAGTTTGGGTATGCCAAAAGTACAAGTGTCAAAATGTTCTGTTATTGGGTGTATTGACCCACACAACTCTTTACACCGTCTCCCAGAATCAGAACTGCTTCGAAGTGCGTGGTTACGTTTTATTTTTAATGGTAATGTGCCCGAATCTGTGGCTAAAGTGGTTTTTGTATGCGCCAAACACTTTAAAACAAGTGCTTCAGTAACCTCTGTTAGTATCAACAAGGGTTTTCTGAAAGACTTCGTCTTATCGAGGGCTCAATCGCTTCTGAATATGAAAATGGTGGACACAGCAAAGTGGTAAGCTCCAATTAGCGCTAAAATGACAGCCAACTGTATTTTTGGACATTAATTGAATGCCTCTTGGACAATGTTTTGTTAGCATTGGACTTTCTGCTTATGTTAGCGCTATGTGCTAGATGTTTTTACTCTCCGATTACATGTCTTTTTAATTCTACCATCACAGGTAAAAGCAGAGTTTAATTCATTACGTATGCCTATCTGGTTACGTAAGTGTGTCTGTGTTTGTTGATTGTAAAAGTGGACAGGTTCATATGCTACTTTGAAATTGCTAACGTTTTTCCCTTTCTTCATGTATTATACCTGCTTAGAAAACAAAGTTGATTTAGTATAATCTTTTCTCTTTATATCGTAAGAAAACCCACTTTTTATAGCTTTGAAGTTCGTATTGTTTTAGCTGTGGTATTTCAGATTGATGTAAAGCATAGCACATTACTATTTTTTAAACAAGGTTTTGGGTTATTAAACAGTCGTCTTTTTTGTTGGTGTCTCTTCTGACATAAAAAAACACGAATAAAAAGTTTCTGCAGTGCTAGGTTGCCAGTTCTCTATGAAACTACAAAAATGGCTGAATGGGGTGGAGTGGAAGGTTCAGTGACCTGGAGTGGGGCGTGGTATGCATCACGTCCTACACATTTAAAGGGACCGCACCAAAACGAGTCATTCTGCAGACCCTGTTCAGAGATGTAGAGGGGTAGAAGAGGAGCCTATTGAACTACTATAATAAAAAATTCCGACCTAATAACAGTCGGAGTTCCACTATATATGGACCACAACTAAATTATTTAAATGTAATAAGAAGGAATTTAAAAGCATGATATGTCCACTTTAAAGCCTGTGATTTTTTTCATTCCTGACACATATCTCTGGTATTATTCCTCTGTAGTTTGTTCCCCAGCTTCTTCCTGTATGCCTCCTTGCTATCTCTGATCTTGACTTTAAGTTGCTTCCGTATACTGCTCAATAATTCCCCGTCTCCCTCCCAAAAGGCTCTTTTTTCTTGTTTAACAGTTCCTTTGGGTAAGGAGTGCACGGTGGCACAGCTGGTTGAGCAGCTCACCTCACAGCTAGAAGGTCCCGGGTTAAATTACTGCTGGGGACGCTGTGGGTGCTGAGGGTGTGTTTGTTCCCCCGCATCATTGGCACACACACCCTGGATGGGGTTGGTGAAAGGGCCTTTCTGTGTGGAGTTTGCATGTTCACCCCTTGTTCCCTTGAGCAGCCAATTTTAGCTACTCCCACAAAAACATGCACTAGTCCTGGAGCTATATACTGCCTCCTCCTGGCCGGCCGGGGGGCCTAAAGGGATGGGGAGAATCTGGCTGCAATAACGTGATCCTTCAACGCGCTACGACCAGCTGGTGAAACCCCACCCCATCAGGAGAAAAGAAGGGCCTGCTCACTGCCCAAGCATGAAGGAGGCTTGGGTTTCAGTGCGGGGCTGGCAGAGGGAAAGCGGAACCCCAGGACTGGAACTAGGTAGGGTGATAAATGATGGGAAAAAGACGTGGGATAAAAAAACTCAAAAAAAAAATTCCTTTGGGTCACTGGTTGTGATTCAGGGTTTGTTTTTTAGGGAAGCATCTCTCTGTTCTGGTGGGGATGATGTCCACACAGAACTTTATGTAGTCAGTCACACACACATTCATGGCATTGATGTCCTCTCAATGGGCTTGGTAATGAGTCATCCAGTTTGTAGCCACAACCCTGCACGGGCCTGCAGGGCTTCTTCAGATTCCTGTGGCCATTTTCTCTGTTGTGACACGGATAGGTTATGAATAATTGCCCCAAGCAATTATGAAAAATTGCCCCAAGCAATTATTCATAAGATTAACAATGTTATGTTAAAGTTACCAAGTTTGGGGCACCATCCTGGGATCCAGGAAAAATTATAATAGCCTAATAGTTAATAGTCTCAGTTAATGTTTATGATTACCTGCCTGATCAGGCTGAGATAATTAAACAATGGATGACATAATAAGTTTTCGGGGTACTATGAACAGCAAGTTACTACATATGTATGTAGAATAATAACAAACAACGACTTTAAAAATACAAGAGTTTATTACAAAAAGAATTCAAGTTTTAGTTAAAATCCTTTAATCAACAAACTCACTAAGCTAGCAATACACAACTAAACTAAGTAAAAGAAGAATGAATAATAAAACTACTACCAAACATAAAACAGTAAAATGGACAAATATCCAACGAAGTAGAAACAATTACCAATAAATTGATTGTGATGTCACAGTTCAGTATAAATATGTATGCTTAATGACCAAAGCTTGTATTGAAGAGCTTTGGGAGTGAAGCTAAGTTTGTCCTAAACCAATTGTAGGAGGAGATGAGCTGCTAAGATCTCACGAGAGCTGTGTGTAAGTAATATGGCGGCATACTGGTAAAGCAAACAAATGAACTCAGGTAAAACAAGCCAATAAATTCGAACCAAATACAGTAAATGGTTCTCTCTCTTAAACTAACCATTAAATTATATTTCTCTATTAAACAAACTGGACGAGGAAACCTTGGACAGTCTGGAGTGCTACTTGGACGAGTGCTTTGACAGCATTGTTATGGGCACAGGCCACAAAAATCCACCTCTGCCATGCCAACAAGCACACCGTCCCAGAAACGTGCCCGTTCTGAGGCCAGCACCTTCACCACCTCTCCAGAGAAAAACTACAGCGATGTACTGGATTCAATAGATAATAAGTTAACCAGCCTAAATGCCCATCTTGCACTGGTTGAAGTTCTACACAAAGAATTTCGAGCTCTGAGGGAGTCTCTGAAGTTCAGCCAACAACAGGTAGCATCGCTCGCTGCAGAAAACCAAACGCTAAACGACAGTGTAAAAAAACTCACCGATGGGATGACGCAGCTGCCCGGAAAAAACAAAAGGATTAAAGAATCAATCTTAGATATCCAGGCTCGATCCATGAGAGATAATCTTGTTTTTTTTCTGGAATCCCAGCCGAACCAGAGGAAGACGCTGAAACCACTGTCTGAGAATTTATCCAACATCAACTGAAACTTCCAAGCGACTGTTAAAAACCTCTCTTTTCATTTCGTCCAGGAGGTAAGATGCCCAACAACAGCCACCCGCGACCAATTGTTAAATTCGAGCATTAGAAGCAAAAAGAGCAGGTCAGAGGATGGGGCAGAGAGCTGCGGGTGACGAATTACAGCGTTAATGATCAATTTCTGAAAGAAATCCTGGATAGAAGGCACGTGTTATTCCCAATCAGGAAGAAAATGATCAGTGAAGGCAGCAGGGCTACAGTTACTGTAGATAAACTGTATGTTAATTGGCAGCTGTTTAGGAACCCCCAGTTTACTCCTAGGCTTTATTAGTCATCTAACAGTGTCTAGATAAGAGTTGTTTTATCAGACAACTATAATTTAATGTAAGCACGGCTCAGCAGGCTATTTACAATGGTAGATGTGGGCGGGGCTAAGGCAGTGCACTGCTGTGTTGGTTTTCTTTTCTTTCTTTTTCACATGTCTGCCACCAAATCTCTGTCACCTTTTTTTTCCTCTATCACTCACACACACTTTTTTTATAGCATAATTATATGCAACCCCAAAGCACAAACTAAGACTGCACTTGAGTTTATCCGCTTCCATGGTGATATGAAATTTTCAACGTTAGTCCTAAATTTATGGGTTCTCTCAAGTTTCTAACATGGAATGTTCATGGGTCTGGCACCAGAGATTAAATAATTTAGATTTTTAACCAGCTTAAAAGATTGATGGCTGTTGGGGACACACAGCCATTGGGTGGCGCTAACCCACATTCTAGCTCTGACAGGAGGAGAAGAAGACCAGAGGTTATATAAGGCACCACCACAGATTTTCAAACCCTCTCCAGTTCTGGCTTTCAGCCAAACAGCGCCAGGAGGGATCCAATCCTTCCTTCGCTGGCGAGGGAAAAGACGCGAGTTCTAAGAGGAACTCACTCCGAGGACGACAATACTGCTAATCAATCAGTTGAATCAAACCCAGTGTTTTGAGATAAACCCCTGGGACAATGCTATCTTGAACCTACAGAGAAGGTACTATGTCGGTGAACTGAGGTGCAGCTGATCGCTGTTTAGCAAGCCGGAGAGGACGACACGATGTTCCGAGCTAATGCTACCTGCGATTCAACAGCTATAATCCTCCTACTGCTAACGGACCGTAGCTGTGGCTAGCCTGCGGGCTAACGTTGTTTTGGCTTCGCCCATCATCCACGGAGCAACCTGGAGAACTTTAACCTTTCAATAAGGTCTGTCTGGGCAGAGGCGAGATTAGGTTAGTTTAAACAAGATTTAAGGGTTGTTTATTTTCACTGTGATTTGTTACTTTGTGTAAGATTTCGTTTATTGTTTGGGTACAAACAGGCCGGTCGGCCTGGAGGTTTAAATAGTGATTTTCGAGGTTTCCGATGGAAAGTCATTTTATATCCTGCAACCCAAGTTACTCAAGCCGACAGTTTTTCATTTGATGTTTAATAAATGATCCAGAGCGACTTTAAGCAGCACCACGTGAGTTAGCTGTAAGCTACATGCTCTAGTGAACCACGTGGGCCCGCCATTGATGGTATTTTACTCATGAACAATAAAGACTGCCGTTAATGCTATTCAAAATAGAGATCGACTTTAAAACGGATAGTTTAAACACTAAACTAATCTTTTAAGTCATCTTTGAGACCGCCTTCTTGGTAAGTCAAAATACTAAATTAGATCGACATAATTGGTACTGCCGTTAACGTCAACATAAAGTCTAAATATTAAATTAGATCAATCACTGCGGTGACCAATCCATTAAATAGATTCAATTATCTAAAGGTTATTGATTTCTAATTCAGCAAATGGTTTAATGAAACATTGCTTCTTCCAAACAATGTTTTTCTTCACTTCTGCTTTGCATTGTGAATTGGTGGTTTGAAAACAAACCAGAATCTGCTGATTAGTCTTAAACTAATCACAATTAGTTTAAAACTAACTTAGCTTTATTCCCAACACTGTTCAATACAAGCCTTGGTCTTTGAGCAAACATATTCATTCTGAACTGTGACATCATTATCAATTTATTGTTTGTTTCTATTTTTGTGCATTTTTATCACTTTTACTGTTTTACTTCGGAGTGTGAGTTTTATTATCGTTATTCTTTTCTTAGTAGTTTAGTTGTGTGTTACTAGTTTGGTGAGTTTGTTGATTAAAGTATGTTAACTGAAAGTGAATTATTTTTGTAATAAACTCTTGTATTTTGGAAAACTGTTGTTGTTATTTCACCTACATGTGTAGTAACTTGCTGTTCAGGTACGCCAAGAACTTATTCCTTCCTATATTGTTTAATTATCTCAGCCTTATCAGGCAGGTAATCATAAACATAAACTGAGACTGAACAATTTGGCTATTGATATTCCTGGAATCCAGGTGGTGCCCTAAACGAGGTAATTTTTACATAAAATTATTAATCTGATTAATAATTGCCCGAAGCAATTATTCATAATTATTCATAGCCAAAACCTACCTATCTGTGGCACAACATGGCAGATGTCGTGTTATTACAAGAGACTCATAAATCAAGCACAGCTGCAGATGATCTTAAATCACCCGAGTATCCTAATGTATTTTCTTCATGCTATAACTCTAGACAACGGGGAGTAGCAATATTAATGAATAAAAATATTAATTTTAAAGTAGTAAACACAGTTATAGATCTAGAGGGTAGATTTATATTAAAACAATTTATACATTACCAAAAGTTATGCATAGTTAGTGTATATGGCCCAAATGTTGATGACCCCTCATTCTTTAATACCCTTTTCTTGGTTCTGGTTGAACACATGGATTGCTCACTTCTTCTTGGGGGGCACCCTCATCTTTGATTTAAATGACACTGACACAGACACTGAGATACATCTTATAGTTATCAGCGATCCCGCTCCTGTCTCTTTAAATCTAGTAAATAAAAAAGAAACCCTTCAATACAAAAATTGGAGATTTAATATATATTTAGGGATAAAGAATTTATTTAATATATCGAAAAAGAGTGGGCTTCACACTTGGAACTTAATGACCTCCCTGGTACATCGCCATCCACTCTCTGGGAGGCAGGGAAAGCTGTGATTAGAGGTAAAATAATGTCCTTCTCATCAAATAAAAAGAAAAAATAGAAAATAAACATATTCAGGAATTATAAGAAACTATCAAATCATTAGAAGCTTCCCTGAATGGGGAGAGCATGGGCAAAATACGTAAAGCAAAGCTAGAATTAAATGAAATTATTAATAAACTGACCCAGTTCTTAATTTAAAGACTTCAAATACAAAACTTTGAACATACTAATAAATCAGGTAGCTTTTTAGCAAGCCAGTTTAAAATAAATAAAGAAAAAACAACTATATCTGCTGTTAAAAACCAAACTGGGAATATAGTATATGATCCTGAAAGAATAAACACGCTGTGGACATTAATTGTACGCATCACTCCAAGTAATCCCAGACAACTTCTCTTTAAGTTAAGGGGATTTTATTTAGAACTTAGAAAATCCCATCTATTCTAAAACATGCAAAAAATACTACAGATCTTAGACAACAATAATATGTGAACATTAAACACAATTAACATTAAATGAAATCAGTGAGCTGAGGGGGATCAGAAAATAAAGGGGTGGTCCTCACTCCAGGGAGCCCAAGTCACAGATAGCCTGTGGGACAAAAAGTCATAAATCTCAGCTCTGTGCCAAGATGGAAGGAGCACATGTAGTGTAAGGAGACAAAGGGCCATAAACTAGCTTTGGCTAAAATGGACAGAGCACATGGGCTGAAGCGTCCATGTGGAAGGCCTCAAAGAGAATGGAGTTAAACTTTTCAGCTAAGACCAGCTAACGCAGGCCGGATCGAGTCCGACTCTGCCGACGGTGATCGGGGGGGGGGGGATATTAGTATAAATTAGCAATATTAATATAAATGAACCGGTTCAGTCCTACTTTGCCTTGAAGGAGGTCCAGTCCACTAGGAGGAGAGCGAATTGTGTCCGTAGTTGAGCAAGAAAAGGAAGAGTTAAAAAAAAAACCTGTACAGGATTTAAAGACCGTGTGGCCCAAATGCAGGCTGGATGGCCTGTAGGTCGACGTCTAACGAACTGTCAAGGAATAATTCTGATATAGCTCTAAGGAGATACACAAACCGTAAGAGCACTTCGAAGCTTTGAAATGAGTTCTTCCCCGGTCCAGCGGGTCAGAACAAAAGAAAATCTTCACCTGTGAGATGTCCTCTGTTCAGCAGTAGTTCATCCAAGAACTTCTGGCTGGAGAACAGTTTGAAAATGAGCGCGACTCCACTCTTATAGCCCCCTTTGGCCGTGATGTCATTGCCGATGTCACCATGGAGGGTCACGGACCAATAGAAGTGTGTTGGGGGTCACTGCTAGGATTGCTGGGAAATGTGGTCTTCCAACAGTCTGTTCAGTTCATCTTATGAGAAATGCAATCACAACACTACAGATGCATAAAACAAATCTGTGGTGAGAAAAAGTAAATGTCGGTTTATTTAATTCTAGCCAAAACATTCAGTAAATTACAGCTTTTGCATTAGGGTACATATATGATTGACACCAACAACAGCCAATATGAAGATGAGAAAGAAGGTAGTGAGACGGGCGTTGCATCTGATAATGCAAAAGATCCAAATCTGATTCTGAAGGGGGGGGAATCCCACACGAGCCAGAAGCAGGTAGACGCTCATGTAAAACCCAATGCTCCACCACAGACCTAATACAGGAAAGGGCGTCAGTTTGTTTTTAAAGTTGTTGGGGACAATAACCATAAACTTAAGTGTGGTTTGAAGATGACTGGGGACAATTATTAATTATTTATATAGTCTGTTTCACGTTTATGCACTGCAGTGTATAAACAGGTGTACAAAATCACATCTTTCCATTCCATCAGTAAAAGTTGAAAGTCATATGCTTACATGTTTTGTTTTACAAACAGCACTGAAAACTATCATTAGGCAGTTGGCTTGCAAGGGTTCATTAAAATCCACATCATAGTACAAAGAACAATGTTGGCTATATATACTCACCCCAGAAGAATATGTGCAACAATAAAACGCATTCACTTTGCAACCCTTGCAGTTATGTGTGGAAAAGCTAGAACTCTAACTTACAGTTCAGAGTCCTGCAACGGGGCAGGTACCTGCTGGTGATGCATAAGGTTTTTAGATCATAAAGTTGTGAAATTCACTTTTACAGGTCCGGGAGGAAGTTTCTTTAATGCGGGCGGGTTGCAAGTGAGAAAATATAATTTTTTAAATAATGTTTTCTTTAAGACTCCCAAAGAGGATTGTGTTGATATATTGTGATATGTGGAAAGAGCATGCCAGAATATTCCCCCAACTTTACGCTGACAGCGGAATATTCTCACTGTCTAGGCATCCAGCTCTGCTAGAGAGAGACTTTAATGCGGTGGGATTTGACACAGTTAAAGCCAGGGACTGTGGACAATTTTTCATTTCTGCACAGTGATCTCTGCATCAAAATAATTTTCAGAAAAATCTCTCTCCGGCAGCGCAGGATGCCTAGATAGCGGGAACATTCCGCTGTTAGCAGAAAGTTGGGGGAATATTCTGGCATGCTCTCTCCACAAACACATATAAGCAGGATTGTCTTTGGGAGTCTTAAACAAATATTATATACTTATTTTTTCACCCGCAGTAAAGAAACTTCCACCAGACACTTGAAATATAATGTATGTATTTTTCCATCTTTAAATGGGTACCCGCTACATTGCAGGACTCTGAGCCCTGAACGTGTATGCAGCGGACTATGAGTCTTTTATTTTAAAACCTCAACATATCCACTGCTAAGAATGCTGCAGCATCTTCACAGAAAGAAAAATTGAATGTATAAGAAAGTGGTCTGGAGTGATTTAAATAATAGTCCGTTCAGACACTGATTATGTGGAAATTGTGCTGGGATGTTAGAGCTGGTAAGAAATTCCGCAACAGGTTTTTAAAAGTGGTGGGGACAAAACTGTCAATCATAAGAATTGCTGGGGACATGTCCCCGGCTAAAATGACGCCTGCAAACACATGTCTGATAGCCGCGGTCCCTGCAGTACATTTGATCAAATAGGTGCCAGGAGGACCACGCAAATAAGTGTTGAGACCTTGTGGTTTTTTGTGGTTATAGAACAAATTTATGAGATCAGGTTGATATAAGCGTATTTGTGATTGAATGTAACCAGTTTTAAGGTTAACTCAGTACATGACGCTTCCTTCCGGTTCTTTAATAGCGTCCTTAGCAACCACTGTAGCAACAACAAAAAACATATAATTCCTACAATTTCGTTGAGACCTGAAAGAATGTACGTCGAAACAAAACAAATACGAATCGTATACATAAACCAAATTGTTGCTATAAAAATAAAGAGCACATTTGTCGCTAGAAAAGTTATCAAAACGAAGTGAAAGCCACAATCTATCTTAAATCAAATCAAACTTTATTTATACATCACTTTTCATACAAAAGCGGCACAAAATGCTTTACAAGATGAAAACAATTACAACACATCTGATCATACTCTTTTCACACACATTTTCACACACATACAGTATACGTACACACCCCACTACTGTAAGTAAATCTCATATTCTCATATTCTCTCTATAAAAAGAAAACAAAGACCTTAAAAATATTTTGTTCTTGGTAACATCAAAGGGAAATACTCAATTTATCCATCTGATTATCGACCCTTCGTTTAGATTACTGAGAGCAGAAGATTAAAATCACTGCTCCTCCCCGTAGACAAAAGAGGCATTGCACCTGGTTTTCATTCAGGCTACTTAGGGGCGGGGGCCTCACTGACGATGTCATCACGGGGGATTACATTACTACCCCGGACCTGTCGGCTACCAGTGAAGGATCAACGAAGTGCCAACCAAGGGCCCATCATTGAAACAGGGGAACTTTTAAACCGCTACTACTGTAATATTCATGCGTTTTTGGTTCTGTCCACCTGTTAAGAGATTCTGGTGCCAGATATGTGAGGACCTATCAAAGTGTCTAAAATGTAATATCCTACCTTCTCCCTCAGTTTGCCTGCTAGGAAATTTAAATGATGTCACCATAGACAAAAAGTCAATGCAATTAGTTCACACTGCCTAATGCATTGCTAAAGAAACTATCCTCCTGAACTGGAAAAATAAAAATGCTCTCAATATTAATCAGTACAGAGAACTCCTGCTGGACCACATTGGTCTTGAGACAACCTCTGCCTCCACATCTGATCAATCTCTCTGGACCCCCTTGATCAGCTCCATCACCTAGTAGGGGTGGGGGGCCCTTGATTTTGTCGTGTGGGACATTGTTGCTGATGTGGGGCGTTTTGGGGTTTGGGGCATCTATGGGGGGTCCTTGGGGGTGGGATCACTTTGTGGATGGGGCGCTAGGAGCTATGGCCCCCACCCGGGATGGGACTTTGGTGGCTGTGGGCGGTGACTCCTGACGGATGCATGCTGTGCCTTAGGGGGGTTGCACTGGCGGACATGGTGTACTGGCCTGGTGGCTGTGCTGCTCCTGGGTGGGTGTGGGGTGGGGCTCGGGGCCCTGGGGCGCCGCACCCTCTGGCTGCGGTCCAGGCCGGGGCTTGCCCGGTGTGGGGGCCTCTGCTGCCGGTGCCGGCGGTGGGGTCGTTGGCGGCCAGCATCTGCTGACTCCTATTCCTCCTCTCTGGGCCGGTTCTCGTCGCCGGCTCCTGGATGGCCCCTTGCCGTATTTGCACATTGTGGTGTTGGCTGGTGTCTGTGGCGGGTGGGCAGCGTTTCTGGGCCCGGTCAGTCTTTTTGGCAATGGACATAGCTCCCGGGTCTGGGTCTTTGTGCTCTGCGGGGTGCTGGGGTTGGGCATTTGACTGGGTCAGACAATTGCTGGTGTCAGTCAGGCTCCACGGTGGACAGGCCGGGTGGTGGATTTGTGGGGAGGGTAGTTGGGGGCGCTGGGTTCGGTTGCTTGCTGAGCCATCGGACGGCAGTTGTCAGGGGGTGGGGGATGTCGGCCTGGTGGGTCAACCGCCCGGGGCTTCGGCGTACTGCTGGTCTGGGTAGGTATGTCGCCAAGGTTTTTGAGCTGGTGGGTGCGCTGGGTTCTTGCCACGGCGCGGGGGCCCTTGATGCACGGGTGGCGCTGGGGGCCTCCCTTGTAGGTGGGGAGGCGGTTACTATCTAGCACAGGTGCTCTTCCCTATGGGAAGCTCTTGGACAGGGGGAGGGTGTGTGGGGGGAGGGGTAGCTGAACTCAACCTGGGTGTCCAGTGTCTTCTGTTTTGATTGTATTCTGAATGTCGGGTTGGGTTTAGGTCTCTCTCTGGGTTGGGAATAGGGGGACGCCCTGGGGCTCCATGGGGCTTGGTGGTGCTGCGGCTGTGGGCCCTAAGTTGGACGTACCATGGCTTCCTTCCCCTTGTTGGATCATGTTGAAGGGGGGTGCCTATTGGAGTCAGTGGGGGAGCTGGCTCCCTGGGAAGGCATTTTGTCTCCCAGCCATTTCCTCCCCATCCCCAGGCGCCTCTGTCCGCCTGCTCCATCATTGTACAACCCAGGTAGGATCTTGGGGCAAGGGCACGTCACTGGGGTGCGGTGAGGGGTTTCCATCTTCGCTGTCTGGTGGCCTGGGTCCCAATTTTACTGTACAACTTAGACACTCTCACTTATAACATTTTCATGAGACACACATATGTAGGGACCTTGCGGTGGGTACACTTTCCGGCTCCAGGGGAGGAGCCCTTCAATGAGCCTCACCTCTGGTGCCGGTGCCCACTGCTTAACTGCTTTTAGACACTGAGGCCCTGGGGTGGGGGATGGGGGTGTCTGAAAGCGTTCCAATGTCCCACCCCTCTGTTTTAAGTGCACATTATAACAACACGCATCAACACCATATTCGAGCAGGAGGTTAGAGGCTAGGGATCTTTCCACACCCCTGTTCGCTACCGACCATCAGGGGTATGATTGGGTGTACAGCGTCCTTCCTTGGATGTCTTGGTGTGCAGGTGAAAATGAATGTGCGTAAGAGGGAGGGTAGTTGGGTAGTTTCATTTTTTTTTCTGTGTGTGTGCAAATTACATGTGTACCCGTAAAAGTTTGGCCATACAAAATATCTGTACGAGTGAGACATCTCGGGCTTGTGTGCAACACTGCATCTACGAGCTCGCAAAACAAAAACCTACAACCACAAAACGTTTTTACGGATTGAAGGTGAGTCAAATTCGTGCCATTAACGGCCAACCAGGAGACTCCATACTGGCGAGCCAAACAGCCAATGACAGATGACAACGTCTTTTGGGGGAAAAAGAAGAAGAAGCTCCTTATATATACAGTCAATGAGAAGCTCCGAAAAGTTAGAAACATATTCAGAGATTCAGCTTTTGCGGATCAATAACTTATCATCGGAGCATTGCTTTTACAAAACCGACACATCAGCAGCATGGTGGACTGCGAGCTACAATCGTATTTTACTCAAAACGAGCCGTCCTCCGCGCGGAGAGACTTGCACTGGCCTTTATGCAGAGCCTGCTGGTGCTCGAATGCGCAGGGACCGTCTACAAATTGCAACACCGTAAAAATACGACAAAGAAATATTCAATTCCTTAAGCTAAGACAGGTGTAGTGTCAACAAAACTGTGTGTATATAATTAAATTAATTCTTACAAATGCAGCAAAAACACAGTGAAATAGACAAACAATCCTTAGATTGTTTTTATCCTAAGCTAATGGATGTCTGCCCAGACACAAACTTGAACAATTCTTAGCTCTCCATGGAAGGGTGGCTGCATTGTCTAAAAAGACCGGCTATTATGCAGAGAAACTAGCAGTTATAGCTGGTCAGTTAGCAATAGCTGCGTGGGGCACTAACAGTGAGGCTTCGGGTACAGCTGCTAGCCACCGTTAGCCAGAACTCAGGTCCTCCTAGGTTGCCGAGCCACTGTTAGCTTGGAACGTTGGTTCTCCCACGGACTGGTCCCCTTTTCGCAGGCAGTCAACAGCTTAGCAACTCTCAGCTCGTTCTGCTTTCAGCTCCTGTAGCATGCTGCAGCGTGCCCTGGAGGCTCTCTCTCCCACCCTGGTAGAATCTGTAGTTCAAAGATTTTTTCTCCACAATTTCGTACAAGTCAGGTTCAGGACTTATTTCATTGGCCGGAAAGTTCACCTTATCAACGATCAGCAGTGTCTTTGGATTGCTCCTCGTCCATTGCCAGCGAGAATGGAAGCCCAAAGTGCCGATTTCTCTCCCGATACGATTTCTCTCTCCTTTTGCTCGCGAGTCCAGCAGGCTCACGGGTAAAAGAGGAAGCACGGAGCGGAGCACTGTGCTCAAACAGGGGTGATGATGGCCCATAAAGTCCCCCCTTTTCCTGTGGCAGCTGAAATGCATTGTTAGATTATCAGTCCTTACGGCTTGAGGTCTGTGTTTGGTCCTGTCACCATGGCTGTTTTCCAACATCTCTCAATTCTCTTTTTCACAGGTTGCCTCTAAACAAGTGGTTTATATTATCTAAGCAGAGAAAAAACAAGATTGTGATCTGATTGTCTCGAAGGAGGATTTGCTTTGGACATGTATGAATTCCTTACAGTTGCATACAACAAATCCAGCGTCTTGTTTTCTCCTATAAAGCAGCAAACAAAACTGTTGAAATGTTAGAAGTTGGAAGAGAGCAAGGCATGGTTAAAATCACCAGATATTGCCAAAAATGCATTGGGGTGCTGGGTCTGTAGCTTAGCGACAACGGAACTGATGATATCACATGCATTGTCGGTAACGGCTGAAGGTGAAATGTAAACAACTGTCACGCTGCCCTATTCCTGCCTGATTGTCTTCACCTGTCTGTCTCATCATCCACACCTGATCCTACTCACCTCCTGCCTTTAAGACCCCTCACTTCCTTTCACTCCCGGCCGGATCATCCTAGTCCTCCTTCCTCCTAGTCCTCTATTGTCTTCATCCCCATGGTGTGTCGTCTTCCTGCCTCTTCGTTCCAGCCCGATGTCCAGTGTCTCCGTTCACCACCATCATCACGATCTCCTCACTTTAATAAAACATCCTGCACCTTCCTTCAGCGAGTGCGTTTGGGTCCATTCTCCACACACCCCGTGACAGAATGATCCGGCCCTAAACATGGACCCAGCACTCGCCCGGGAGATCGCCGCCCTGCGCCAGGACGTCTGGGCTAACCTGGCCAGACTCGCTGCCTCTCCTCACCTCCCTGTGCGGGTCTCCGGAGCCGGGGAGATCCTCGGAGTGCTCCCTCACTTCCAGAGTGTCTTCTCGCCCGGGGAGCTCGCCGATCTGCGGCGCGAGGCGGAGAGGATTCGCCAGGAGGCGTTGGACCAGACGATCGGTCCGCCCTCTCCGCCTCCACCATCTGGCCGTAGGCGACGGACCCGCCGAACCGGCGTTTCAGCGAGCGAGGAGCAGGGCGGCGCGGCCACACAGACCACCAACGTCGGCTCCATCTCCGCGTGGCACCCACCGCCGGTTCTCTCCCCCGCCGTCTTTGTCCCTCCTCCAGCTGGCTCTTCGGGGGCTCCTCACATCAGGGAGGAGGACCTCTTCGAGTTTTTCTATGGGGACAAGACAGCCTACCTCTGCTCCAGGGGAGCGCCTCGCCGCAGACAGCGAAGCCGCCGAGGTGGGGCCGCTCCCGGGGAAGTTCCGGCTCCGGTCCGTGAGCCCGTTCCGGCTCCGGTCCGTGAGCCCGTTCCAGATCCCGTTCCAGCTCCAGATCCCGTTCCAGCTCCAGATCCCGTTCCAGTCCATGAGCCCGTTCCAGTCCATGAGCCCGTTCCAGTCCATGAGCCCGTTCCAGTCCATGAGCCCGTTCCAGTCCATGAGCCAGTCCCAGTCCATGAGCCAGTCCCAGTCCATGAGCCAGTCCCAGTCCCAGTCCATGAGCCCGTTCCAGCTCCAGAGCCAGTCTCGGCTTCCAACATTCCTGCGGTCTTCCTGGCCATCACTTTGGCTGCTCTCCAGCAAGCGACATTTCCCCATGCGTCGCTGGAGCTCCCGGGGAGGGTCAGGGAGGACCCGTCCCCGTCGCTGAAGCTCCCAGGGAGGGTCAGGGAGGACCCGTCCCCGTCGCTGAAGCTCCCAGGGAGGGTCAGGGAGGACCCGTCCCCGTCACTGGAGCCTCCAGAACCTTCGTCTGAGGAGGCGTCTGAGCCTCCAGAACCTTTGTCTGAGGAGGCGTCCGAGCCTCCAGAACCTTCGTCTGAGGAGGCGTCCGAGCCTCCAGAACCTTCGTCTGAGGAGGCGTCCGAGCCTCCAGAACCTTCGTCTGAGGAGGCGTCCGAGCCTCCAGACTCTCTTTGTCTCGGCCGACCTTTACCGGCCAGGCATCTTTGGCACTACCTGACCCTCAGAAGAGGACGCCGCCGGGGCCGTCCGCCCGACCTCCGTCCAGCCAGAGGACGCCGCCGGGGCCGTCCGCCCGACCTCCGTCCAGCAAGAGGACGCCGCCGGGGCCGTCCGCCCGACCTCCGTCCAGCCAGAGGACGCCGCCGAGGCCGTCCGCCCGACCTCCAGGTCCTCAGGGGCCGCCGCCGGGGCCGTCCGCCAGACTTCCAGGGGCGTACCCAAAGAGACTCGGGGCCCTCCTTCCGTGGACCCCCTCCACCCACCCTGGCAAGGGTGCTTGTTTTTTTTTTCTCTTCCCTTTCTTTTTCACTCTTTCCACGGTGTCTGGAATCCACCTTTAAAGGGGGGGGGGGTCCTGTCACGCTGCCCTATTCCTGCCTGATTGTCTTCACCTGTCTGTCTCATCATCCACACCTGATCCTACTCACCTCCTGCCTTTAAGACCCCTCACTTCCTTTCACTCCCGGCCGGATCATCCTAGTCCTCCTTCCTCCTAGTCCTCTATTGTCTTCATCCCCATGGTGTGTCGTCTTCCTGCCTCTTCGTTCCAGCCCGATGTCCAGTGTCTCCGTTCACCACCATCATCACGATCTCCTCACTTTAATAAAACATCCTGCACCTTCCTTCAGCGAGTGCGTTTGGGTCCATTCTCCACACACCCCGTGACAACAACTGCCAAAATAACACTGGTGAATTCTCCTGGTAAATAATATGGACGAAAACTTACTGCCAAGAGTTCAACATCTGGGCTGCAGAGACGAGACTTCACAGTAACATGTCCTGGATGACACCATCTTTTGCTGACAAGCACAGCTACTCCCCTCCCTTTCTTTTCCTGCTACTCATCAGATCTCTGCCTGCTTGTCAGTCATGAATTGAATTGGCAGAGAGACATTGGAGTTGGGGATATGATCCTGCAGCCATGTCTCGGTGAAACACATAATACTGCATTGCTGTTACTCAGGCTGTGTGCTTGGAATTCATCCATCTTGTTAGCCAGTGATCTCATGTTGCCCATTATAATCGATGGAAGAGATGGTTTGAACTTCCTCCTTCTATGTCTCCTTTTTGCTCCTGCTCTGCATCCACACCTCCCCCTTCTCAATTCACTAGAGATTTGTGGCTTCAGTTATAGTATTATTTCCGTTTTTGCAATATTAATCAGCTACTCCCGGCTGTAAACCACCTTGTTGCCATGTTACGCATCATAACAAGTCATAAGTCAAAAAATAAAAGCAAAAATCCTTCCAACTTCACACCACCAAAAACTAGAAAGAATACAGGTCCAAAAAATGCAATCTTCCTCAAAAAAACAGAAGAAACAACATCCGAAAAAACAAAACTCAATATTTGGCCAAAAGAGCACTCCAACATGCAACCACCCAGAGCAGCGCAATTCTAAAAAGGAAAATATTGTTGATTGATAGTGTTATTTTAATTCATGAAATCGTATTGATTTATAAGTGTAATCCAGTGCTGTTTGCCTGCTTTAAGGTGGTTAGAATTTGAAAATTGAAATGCAGTATCATTTTAAGAAAAAACATTTTTTTTTTATGTGCTACAAAAAAACATTACTCATCCAGGCTAATCTTCTTCAATCCTAAATTCGTCCCAAGTGTATCTGTGTGCAGTTTTTGCTACAATGAACTTTTATATGTTTTTTTCTTGATAAAAGTGAGCTGTTCCTCTCCACTGTTGACCCGTGCTTGCTCAGGTTACAGAATTGCAAAGTCATCTACTGACTGTAATGCAATATACTGGTAGCTGGATGGACTTAAACTGTATGTTTAAAATATCTGAACATGAATCACATTGAAATAATTTTCATCAGCCTAGCAGCTGGCTCTAAGAAAACTTTAATTTTTTTTTATTAATACATAAAAAATGTGTGATTCTGAAGCTAAAACACCTTTTATCTGATGGGCTGTGCCTTCCCAGTTCATCCAGTTGCTGACCAACCAACAACACAATAATGAGTTTGATTTTGTGCAGTAGGCTAATGTTTTGTTCTTGTTATTTGACTTTCATCCAATTTCTTTTAAGCTTGGAAAAAGAAACCACATCACATGGGCCAAGCTAATAACTTGAGTTTTCATAATTAAAATGACCAGCATCTGTTTTAAATTGCTTGCCAGGCAGAGCCTCACTGTGGAATTTGCTGCAGGGAAACATAAATTATGTATCAGTTGTTGCTTGTATAAAAAAATAAAGGATCATATTACAGTGTCTTATAGAAATATATAGACTGTTGTAAAATACATGGATACAAGCAACTTTTAAACTTCCCAGCTGCCTGCTGTGACACCACAGGGATTTTTAGAGTGGGAAAAAGCCATCTTACCTGAGGTGATGTTGTCTTTGATGAGGCTGCAATCAGCCGTCTGCTGCTGTTTCTGGGCGGGTGACCTGTCAGAGACACCAGCAAAAGTGGGATTCATCTTCGATCTTATCCGCTACATGGATCATTCATTGGGAGTCCTATCACAGCTGCTATTAGCTAAATAAAAACCATAAGGGATTAACATCTTACTCCAGAGTGGATGGCAGAAGTGAGGAGCAGTCTCCAGAAAGAAAAACGCTGCTCCCTTTTCCAGCACTCTTTTCAGACCAAATATGGAAGGAAGATCACCACGTTACTGCAAAACAAACAATGTCAAGGGTCAGTCTCTGCTTATTAAGAGGCACACCAATAAAAAAATGAAAGCAGAACAGTAATGAATAAGAGAATAAGAATCCCTTTCACACATAAAATACCTATTTACTTACTTATTTTAATGAAATAAATCCGTTATAAAACAACATTAAACAAGCCTTGTTGATTTCCTTTGTACACCAAAACGTATCAGTATTACTTCAGCATGAATTTCACATTTGCCTTAACTTCTCGTATCTTCTTGGACCAACTTCATCATCTTCAGTATCTCAGGGCACTTACCAAGAAAAGTAATTTCAATTCAATCATACATACATTCCAATCAGTTTAAAAGTTTCCTATTTTAGGAATCCCAGCAGATTCCATCGAGTCATTGACTTGCAGTTGTGCCCCATTGATCCAGACTCCAATCACAGCAATACCTCACACAGAGAAGCATGTAGCAAAAGTGGAGAGGAAAAATTCCCCTTTATTTATTTATTTTTTTAACGTACTGTCTGTGTCAACGTGTCTTCTTCTTTCCATATTGATGAGGCTGGAGTCTGAATTGCCGTTTTCATATTTTATTATTTATTATTTTTGTGCATGAGCCCGTCTGGGCCAACACTTGAACTCTCCCTCTCTGGAAGCAGCTTCTGCCTTTAGTCTGCTAATATTATGTCTTCATTCCAAGGTTAACCAAAACACTCTAACAGCTGAGGAGTCAGGGAGTTAGAAGAGAATAGGTGAAAGGCCTCTTCCCTAACTCTAACAGTTATGCCATATTCCCCAGATGCCTTCAAAAATCATTTCTTAATCAATTAGTTGACATAACCTTGAGATATTGAAATATTTCTGTTACATTAACCCCTTTTTCTTTTACCACAATAATGCCC
Organism: Valencia hispanica; assembly: GCA_963556495.2. Lineage (NCBI taxonomy): Eukaryota > Metazoa > Chordata > Actinopteri > Cyprinodontiformes > Valenciidae > Valencia > Valencia hispanica. The sequence continues at coordinate 50,862,427 of OY747700.1, read as the reverse complement.
AAAACTTGCAGAAATATTTTAAAGATGTTGATACAATTTCTAATAGGTGCGAGGAGAACCGACAAAAAAAAAAAGACAATGATCAAATAATCAATTTATAATCAGACATGAATCATGCTGGCCATGGAATTAGCTCAAGGTAACCAGGGATCGTCCATTCAGATTACCTTGCTGAGACATCAATTGTTGTTAAGCGCCACAGCCAGCTTAATAACAACCGGTGACCACTCAGAGGTAAACTAAGAAATCTCTCTTCTTGTGAACAGCCACTTTCGTTGACTTTGCCCCACAAGCCGCAGATCAAAAATAAGCTTCTTGCTTCTTCTTCAGTGTTTACATCTGCCGGGTAACTGTAGGGAGGATGTACTTCCAGGTCAGAGGTAACTGTGATGTCATATATGTGGGTCTGCCTTTTTTTTGCGCATGCCTACTAGTTCGGGGTTGCGCCAGCGGGCGGAGGGGAGGAGGGGGTCGTAAACGATGCTTTGTGTGTGTGTGGTCAGGTATAAGGTTCGGTGGGATATACCCTAAGCCGTATTAGTGTAGAAGCAACCCGAGTTAGTAAGTGTTAGAGCATGCTAGTCCAAACATATGTGAGCTAATTCAAAGGATTATTTAGTTGATTATAAGTAAGTGATTAGGTCAGAGTTTAGGTTAGATAGAATAAGCAGATATGGGAGTTTGGTTGAGATTACCTTGATGCATCTGCTGCATCACGCAATCCTAAATGAACTCCGTAACTTAAGCTGATGAGCCACGCTTCATCAACTTTTTATGCAAGAGGAAATCAATCAAGAATCCGTGTTTAGATAATCATCATTGAAGGTCTTTAATTTTTATGGCCAAAAACCCAAAGATCCTCTTACCTGTAGAGTCCTTTAATCTTCCTGACTGTGTTTCAAGTTAAATTTGAACCCTTATTCAACTCTTCTTCAAAATTGTGATTATATTAACATTTTACCATAACCCCAATTGAACCCAATAATTCAATTATCCAATTATCTCCCAGTTATCTCCCCATAGGTTATTAGCAATGCAATCTCCTTTTTGTTGAAAATATTGACCTCCTGTCTCAGGATTGCTATTAGCCAGTGTGAAAACTGTCCTAAAGTGATTGCTGTTTGAGTAGAGCTGTGGAGATAAAAGTTAATACACAATAAAGGGAATCTCAATGGTTAGATTTGCTTCATCTGCTTCTCCTGTACCAGGTGGATCTTTAAAAAAAAAAATCAAAGCCAAAGGTTATGAACGTAACTTGAAAAGTTTCCATTAATCATTGTGGGATTCCAGCTCTGCTGCTAGAACTCCTCAGACATCATTCACATATTAATACTTTTCCACTTTTCCACCTCTTTCTTTAAAAAAAACGCTTTTCTACAAAAAAAAACATGTTTAACTGAAATCCCCAGTTTATTCAGAATCCTGTTTTCAAACTTGTTTTCAGAACCGCTTCATGAGACAATTCTGAAACTCTTATCTTTATTTACCAAAACCCAGTCTTTCTCCATTCAGTCAAGTTGTTGTTGAATTAAATCTGTTCAAAAAAACCTTCAACACTTTCCTAAGCTGCGGTCAGCGGGCCAGAAGCAGACAGCTGTTATCCAATGGATAAAATGGGGAACACAAAGTTCCCAAGGCCTCTGATCCTCGTAATTAATTTGGAACGTTTATTATTAGTTTCTGTTTTCATTGTCATTTGTCTTTACCTGTACTTTAGAAAACCTTTCTTCATTTGTTTAATCAACGAGTTTAAGATCTGCTGTGAAGAAGTGTTATATGGAAGCGTATGTGTAACATAAATCAAATTAAAATGGATTAGCACAAATCCTTTTTCATTTTCAAAATCTAGCTGCTATTTTTGACTCATAAATAAAATTAAAAAGAAATTATCCAAACTGCTTTTTCATTTTACAATTCAACATTGCTCATTCTGTAACTTAATTAAAATTAAATAGAAAAGGACATTAAAGATTTTATTTTCAAATTGCATCCCAGCAAAATAGTTACAAAATTCTATTTGAAATGTCAAAGTTGATAAATAAAATGCATTGGCAGAAATGCTTTTTCATATTCTGAATACAAATGCCATTGTTGACTCACAAATAAAATTAAAAACGAATCATCCTAACTGCTTTTTCATTTTACAATTCAACAGTGCTCATTCTGTAACTTAATTAAAATTAAATAGAGAAGGGCTTTTAAGATTTAATTTTCAAATTGCATCCCAGCAAAATAGTTACAAAATTCAATTTGAAATGTCAAAGTTGAAAATGAAAATGCATTTGCAGAAATGCATTTTCATTTTCAGAATACAAATGCCCTTTTTGACTTATAAATAAAATGAAAAATAAATTATCCAAACTGCTTTTTCATTTTGCAATTCAGCGTAGCTCGTTCCGTGACCTAATTAAAACGATAAAGAAAATGTATTGCTTTTTCGTTTTCATCCCTACCCCTGCAAAAGGTGTAACATAATTCAGATCGAATTGGCAATCCCTCACGGCGCAGGAGAATGATGTCAGGACTCCTTCTTCTTCTTCAGTCCCGAGCCTGACCATGCTTAGCAATCAATACATTAGTGGGCGTTTGTGTATAGTTGATGCTGGTGAAAGAGAGGAAAAGTAACAAGAAGACAAGTGGAAAAGTATGAGAGTGTGAGCATACACATATATAAAGGCTGTGTGGTCCAAATTCAGGGGCTGCATCCTTCTAAGGACCCGTCCTCCCTGGTCTAAGAAGGACGTTGGGTCAATCGTAGACCAGGTGGACCACCGCATGTTAGACCACCTTCAAGTGAGGCGACACTTGGAAATATGCCGTCAAGCCAGCCGTTTATAGTAATATTACATTTCAGTTTTTCTTTTTTAATAAATTCACAAAAATTTCTACATTTTTTTTTCTTCTGTCAAGATGGGGTGCTGATTGTACATTAATGAGAAATAAAATGATCTTTTTTGATTTTAGCAAATGGCTGCAATGAAACAGAGTGACAAATTTAAAGGGGTCTGTACACTTTACATAACTAAATATTACATAATTATATATATATATATATATAGTTATGTAATATTTAGTTATATAAATAATAAATATTACATAAAATGTTTCTAATATTCAGTTGATTTAAAAACAAAATTGTGTGCCAAATTGAATTGAATATATAGTTTTTTTCTTACTATGTGATGTCTTGCTAATCGGCACTTTCTGAATAAATAAAATGAATAGATTTTTTTAAACAACCAGTGCAACAATAACTTTACATTTTTATGTTTTTAACACCATTGCGGGTCATAACAGCATGAGCTCTTCTCTGAATCTGCCTCAGTGCTGGTGACATTGTGGCACCTGGGGATGAGCTTGAAGATGATGTAGCAGAGGATGAGGCTGGTTTGGAGAACTCAGTGGTGTTCTCCAGTGGGACAAACTGTCTTCTGAACACGTCTTAGTGATGTGGCAGCAGTCGATTAAGCCAGCCCTGGATGACGCAGCGCAAAGAAGCTACCCGAAGCCTTCTCTGCAGACCAACCTAAATGATGTTCCCCTCGTCAACCAAAAAATACCACCCACAGGTCTCAGCTGGATACTCCATCCACATCTCTGAGCTTTATTCAGCCTGTTTATTCTAATAAAGCTTAAAGAACGGCCCAGGAAGAGCTCATTCAGGTTAATCCTGCATGAGTAACTATAAATAACTACACAATAATTTATCCTAATGTCAATTTTTGTTATTTCATTTTCAATTGTTCAAAGTAGGCTCAATGTTCATACCTTTAAAAAGTCAATGCAACTGTTAGTAAAATGACTTAATTATATTTCAGATTTGTTTGAATCAATTTATTTATAACAACCATGGAACAACTAAATAACCAAAGTGACAAAAACATAAATTGACAAACAGAAAACAGTGATCCATCCGGTCCTCTCCTCTCCTCTCCTCTCCTCCCTTTGATTCCTCATGTCCTAAACAAAAAGAGCAGCACAAAAACTTTTAGCAAATCTCTATTTATTAACATGATCAGTCATAAGTTATGTATTGATGCACTGCTGCACATGCACCTACAGTACTTTTTCATTCCAAAATAATCTCATTTGTTTTTGGCCAACAATGGGTGACATTCCCCTCCAGATTTACCATAATTGTATTTATAAAATAGATAGAAAATAAGTGCAGATGAGGAACATGGCAACTGTGTTATTTGTGAATTCAAAACTATAGTTTTTACAGCAGAACACAAGAGATCACATACTAAGAATACAGGTTATGAGGTTTTTGAGGCTTAATAAGACTCCTCTAAGCATTAGGTGTGTAATTGGATTTATTCTTCTACCTCCATGCCACCGTGGCCCAATTTTGCCCCGGTAAAGAGGTAATAATTTCCCCTAAACGGAGTCGTTTTTTTCCCCTTTCTTTGCAAAACCCAAAATAAGCTGTACATAAGCGGGGCAATAGACGGAGAACCATTAGACCAACATAGGAGATCGTTTATGGGCGATAGTTTACAAAATAATATTATAATACATGTCTATACTAACAACAAAAGCCAAACAATACAACCGCGTTAAGTTGAACATTTTTGTACCGACAGATTTTAATAAACTTACATTTAAAACTGTACTCTTCGCTTGCTCCGTCTCCAGCTTCATCCGCCATTGTTGCTGGAACAGAAATCTTCTCGCAATGCCCTGACGTCATTCTCCTGCGCCGTGTGGGATTGCCAATTCGATCTGAATTATGTTACACCTTTCGCGGGGGTAGGGATGAAAACAAAAAAGCAATGAATTTTCTTTATCGTTTTAATTAGGTCACGGAACGAGCTACGCTGAATTGAAAATGAAAAAACTGTTTGGATAATTTATTTTTCATTTTATTTATGAGTCAAAAAGGGCATTTGTATTCTGAAAATGAAAATTCATTTCTGCAAATGCATTTTCATTTTCAACTTTGACATTTCAAATTGAATTTTGTAACTATTTTGCTGGGGTGCAATTTGAAAATTAAATCTTAAAAGCCCTTTTCTATTTAATTTTAATTAAGTTACACAATGAGCACTGTTGAATTGTAAAATGAAAAAGCAGTTAGGATGATTCGTTTTTTAATTTTATTTATGAGTCAAAAATAGCAGCTAGATTTTGAAAATGAAAAAGCATTTGTGCTAATCCATTTTAATTTGATTTATGTTACACATACGCTTCCATAGTGTTAGGCCTCCTCGAAGCTGAAGTACTGAGTACAGCCTATCAATAAAGTTCCCCATTTCTCACTCTCATCACCATTGTTTCATCATTATTAACATTTCAACCTTTTGAAATTATCTGCCATTCAAGAGAGTTATTTGTTCTAATTTTTGTATGAATAAAGTAAGATTCATGGGTTGTCTTAACTGTGTTTTTAGTTTCTTCCTTATTTAGTCAATTGTGCAGATAACTGTACCCCTTGGTCAGTCAACATCCCTAGAATTAGAACCAAACATGGCGAAGCAGCTTTCAGGTAATATACTCCTCTAATCTGTAACAAACTTCCAGACAACTGCAAAGCTGCTGAAACACTGAGTTCTTTTAAATCACAACTAAAAACTTATCTGTTTAGAGCTGCCTTTGATTAATGTTTTCATGTATCATATGTTTTGTGTTTGCTTCTTGCTATATTGCTGTTTTTACTTTATATGCTATGTCTGTGTTTTACTGCTATTTTTATTTTACCCCTTAATCGTGTAAAGCACCTTGAATTAACTTGTTGTTGAAAGTGTGCTATACAGATAAAATTGCCTTGCCATAGTAAAGCACACCAACCCTTCCCTCAGCTGATTTCCCGTTTTGATAATTTATTTTTGTTTTTGAGAAAATATTACCGTTCCAGACCTCATGTCATTATTTTAATATTGTGGGGGTATTACTTGTCTTACTCTTTCTCTAAAAATGTACAGGTTTTTTCTTTCAAACACTCAGGCCCATGCTTTTCTCTCATCTTTTGCCGGCATATTGGACTGTCAGGTGGTGAAGGCCTACTGTAATCAGACCCCATGTTCTGGCTGGTTGCTCAGCTACCCCAAGAGGAGACTCAAAAATCACTTCTTCTTTCCGGGCAAAAAGGAATAAAAACCCGTGTTAGAAAAATTGTGTTATCATTGATAAGTGTAATACTGTGTATCTTACTGTATTTTGGCTGTGTAAAGTGTAAATAAGACCATTTGTATGCTTTACTGACATCATAGAGCTTAGGGAACGGAAAGGTTTGTGCAAATTCCTCATATGGGTTCGGTTGATAAATCCTCTAGATAAGAGTTGTTTTGAGAGGGTTATTTAGAAGGCCTAATTTACATGTACTTTGTTATTCCGTTTCAACACCCACACATGCTTGGTGTGGTTTACGACCTGTTGTAAACCCTGTTTTGAAATAAAACTGCTTTGGGAGAGCGAGCTCGGTAAGAGAAGGCATTGAGCATGCTTCAGAAGAGGGCACTGAGCCTGTTTGATGCTTTTCATCCCCCTTGTGAAGTCTTCCTTCGCAAATAAAACACAAAGGATTAAGTTGTATGTATCTTTCCTCATTCTGTTCTCTATGTTGTAGGGTAATATTTACCTAACAACCTGCGCATAGTCAACGTACGCAACCTTATTTTCTTTCCGGACAAAAAGAATAAAATCTGCATATGTATTAACGTACGCCTCCTCGTTTTCTTTACGGGCAAAAATAATAAAACCGCAGGTTTCCTGAGAAGAGAGAAGTCTTTTTCAGGCAAAAAAGCATTAAAAAACCCGAGCGTAGTTGCTCCTACCTGTCCCAACCTACACCTTTCGCTCGTCTCGACCGAGAAGTCATCTTAGCTCTCACCGCCACGTATTTACTTCTATCTGCTACCCAAAGAGAAGAGTTACGCAAAGAGGAGACGCAACCACTTTTCCCAAGCGAAAAAGTGAAAAAACTGTCATTTAACAGACACTGACCCTCTCAATCTGGAGAAGCTTGTCTCGCTCTACCAGAAGCCATAATATTAATTTAATCTAAACCAGAAAGGCTAATACCAAAACTCTCACTCTAACGAAAGCATAAGAACTGGGCTCTCCGATTTCATGCAAGAGCAGACATGTAAACAAACAGCAAAACAGGTAACCACTCGAGAGCTTCGATAAATTTTAGGTAGGGCCGAATTTCGAAATCCCCACGGGGTTGGTCCGGCATAAGAGACCAAGTTCACCCACTCTCAAAACTGCTGGAGGTTTAGGAGGCCAAGGGCTGCCCCCCAGGTTGGCCATACACTTGACCTCCCAGTATGTCCACCCGCTCGCTGGGATCTCCTATGGAGTTTTCTTTTCCTCTCATTTTCTCTGTTTTACCATTTTTATGTATTTTTATAAGGTCTACATTTTTTACCACCTGTTTACAGTCTTTTAACGCAAGCCGAGTGAGCATTTATTCTGATATCAGGCATAATTTTCATGTATGCAAGCCATTTCTGTCAACTAGTTAACTAGTGAGCCATGTTTGTGTGAACTAGTTAACTAGTGAGGGTCAAAATATGCACACTAGTTAACTAGTGGTAGCCAAAATACTCACTAGTTAACTAGTGAACTCAATTTTGGCATCACTAGTTAACTAGTGAGTGGGCATGGGCCGGTATGAGATTCTGACGGTATGATAACTGTAGGCAAAAATATCACAGTTTCACGGTATTACGATTACAGCTCTAAAATGTGTATTTTGAATTTCTGTATTTTTTTTAATGGAAAAAAACTTTTTAGTGAGGCAGATATGGTAACTAAGATAAATCATCATTAGCATGCTAGTTACCATATCTTCCTTGGTTAAAAAAAAAAGTTACTAAGGATAGAGATGAAGAAAAGATAAGATATGGTAGTTACCATATCTGCCAAGGTAACAAGCTCTTTTCACTAATGTCAGACGCTAATACGCTCGTTCATTTCAAGACAGCATTAACTTTACCTTGAATTTAGCATACAACGATGGGTGGTGCTCCCGAACATGCGCAATCATATTTGATGTATTGTCTCCTCGGACTGCCACTGTTCTCAAGCACGTTTTGCACGTCGGGCGACCTTCTTCTTCCAAGCCGTGAACGTCTGGCTTTTTACGGTAGCCGAAGTATTCCCAAACATCCGCTTAGAGACGGTGGAAAAAGTTCTGGGGGCTTGCCTCCATCAGTCACCACACAGCATGCAGTGCTGGCCGTTTGTCACTCACAACAAACGCAGGTGTGCGGGGGGGGGGGGGGGGGGGGTCAGATAAAAATAAACACTTATACCGCAGGGACGGTATGATGGAAAATTGTAGTGGTTTTGAAACCTTGACTTTTTCATACCGTGGTATACCTACTAGTGAGAGCTGGAAATGTCCACTGGTTAACTAGTGAAGGACAAAAATCCATACTACATAGCTAGATGAGCCACACTACTTAACTAGTGACAGCCAAAAAAGTGCTTAAGTTTACTAGTGAAGGCATAACTCCTCACTAGTTAACTAGTTGGAGTAGGTCAATGTCCCTAGTTAACTAGTGAACCATAAATGGCTTACTAGCTAGCTAGAAAATGGCAGCAGGCTCACTAGTTAACTAGTTGATGCATCCTTTGTCCAAACTAGTTAACTAGTGACGTCATAAATCTGTACTAGTAAACTAGTTCAAGCCTAAATTCACACTTGTCAGCTAGTGGCGCAGAATTCTAATTAGGAGGCAGAGAATTCTTGAAATTGAGGCTTTCTATTGGCTCCCTATGTCCAAATAAAATATGACAACCATTCACAGCGCAGAATTTCACAAAATTCCACACAAAACATTTGTATGTAGTAAACTAGTTACACCTAAAAACACAAACAAGCAGACCATTTTTGTCCACTAGTTAACTAGTGGAACGATTGAAGTCTCACTAGTTTGCATGTGTGGCAGTGAAGCAGCTCACTAGTTAACTAGTGCGCACAAGACACACAGTAGTGGCTGTTTTTGGAGCTATCTAGTTAACTTGTAATGCAAAAATGTGCTCTTACTAGTTAACTAGTGACAAATTGTCCTTCACTAGTTCACTAGTAATGGAACAGGACAGACTCACTAGTTAACTCGTGAGCATATCTGCATTATAATGTATTTCAGTAGCTTATAGAGGGCAAATTGAGCCTTACATGTTAGCTAGTAAAGACAAAACACTGTCCATAGTGAACTAGCTGGAGAAAAATGCCCCTCACACTAGTAAACTAGTGGAATTTGAATATATACACAAACGGCTGGTATTTTGTGCCACTTGTTAACTAGTGGGACCGCAACACTGGCCACTAGTTTACTAGTGCGTAATGTCGCACTTGCATGCAAAATGAACAAGGCGGAACAAGGATTTTGATTGGTCCATTTAGGACTCAAACAGAAACAGAAAACATGACTGGCTTTGTCCAGGCTGTTCTAAGAGCAAATTTTATAAACTAAGATTGTTTGAGCATGAAAATATGTTTTGATAACATTTGTAGTGACAAAGTTGTGGTGTGACTGGCGCGGTCTGCTGGGATTCCTTAAATAGGAAACTTTTTAACTGATTGGAATGTTTGTATAAATGTATTGAAATGACCGCGGTGAAGTTAGTTTTAAGTTGGATATTCGACGGACATTCTTTCGTTTGATTAAAGCGGAGACTCCCTCCGACGTCTCACCGACAACTGCTCTCACGGAGCGGATACATCGCAGCTGAAGGCTCGCTCCTGAAGGCAGTGGTTTCGGTTAGGGACCATCAATAAATTTCCAGACATCCCAGAAAATAAGTCAATAGGCTTACCTGTGAGATTTCCCAACAAAGTAGCGGCCAAATATTGATACGTTGTTGCTCGACACCTGAGATACAAGACACACCGATTTATTGATAAAAAAAAATCATATGGAATATTTCTTATTAATTTTTTACTGTAATAGTGAAAAATAGCTTCCAGGTTATGTGACTGAGTGACACCAAATCAATCTTAAAATGTCTTACTACATCTAAAGAACAAGACACAACAATTTATTTCTAATTTGAAATCACATAATATTTTATATCAATATTTTATTGTAATATTTCAGGTTTTCCTTACAATAGCTTCCAGGTCATGTGACTGAGTGACACCAAATCAATCTTAAAATGTCTTAATACATCTAAATAACCAGACACAACAATGTATTTCCAATTTGAATGCATATCATATTTTATTTTAATATTTTACTGTAATATTTCATGTTTTCCTTCAATAGCTTCCAGGTTATGTAACCAAATGACTAAAAATCTGTTCCCAGTTGTCCCAGTACGCTATATTAGACTAGTGAGATACAACAGTTTTTAATCACAGTTTTTATAATCTCATATTTTATATGAATATTTTTATGGATTATGGCTTTTTCTTCAATAGCTTCCAGTGCATGTGACAAGGTGACACCAAATCAATGTTGAAATGTCTTTTTACATCTAAAGAACAATACACACCAATTTATTTCCATGTTTTATATGATAGTGCTTGTTACCATACTCTGCAGTGAAAGACAAAAAAGTCACTGTAATTTTTTTTTTGCCAAAATGATGGAGGCCTTTTTACGTTAATGCCAAGGGCTAAATTTGAGATTTCAAAAAGGGCTATGAAAACAGTGAGAAGAGAGTTGGCCCTCGAAATCCTTGAGGCATCAGGTACCTTTACAGCTTACCAAAAACACACAATACTGCCATCAGTGAATTTCTTATCCATCTAAACTATTTACCAATCTCTTATATTTTACACCTTTGTTGTGCCACCCAAACATCCTTTTTTCAGTTTTTTTTTCAGTGTTTGATGAGAATAACTGTTGTGCAATGTGTGCTGCCTTTCTCCTGCATCTGGGCCTTTGATAACAGACTGGGCAAGATCTTGTTGATGGATTTCAATTTTACACTAATATATCTGAGAAGGTCTAAAGCTAATTGTGAGGCCAGGTGAGAAGTAATTAAACATCATGAATACAGTTTTTTGATCATTTTTGTTTTTTATCTTTACTTTTGACAGATCCAATGTGATAGCTGTGAAAGATGGTTCCATGCAGTGTCTGAATATGGAAAAGACAGTATATGAAAGTGCAAACACTGGAATTTGGAAATGCCCATTATGCAAATGAAGTGCAGTGTACAAACTGAGTGAAAATGTGAGAAATTGTACACAGTAAAGATACAGTTTCGAGTTAATGTTTAAAATGCACAAACCGGGGGTGCACGGTGGCGCCGCTGGTAGAGTGGCTCACCTCACAGCTAGAAGGTCCTGTGTTCAATTACCGCCGGGGACGCTGTGGGTGCTGAGGGTGTGTTTGTTCCCCCCGCATCATCGGCACCCACACCCTGGGTGGGGTTGGCAAAAGGGCCTTTCTGTGTGGAGTTTGCATGTTCTCCCCATGTTCCCTTGAGCAGCTAATGTGAGCTACTCCCACAAAAACATGCACTAGTCCTGGGGCTGTATACTGACTGGAATAACGTGATCCTTCCACGCGCTATGTCCAGCCGGGGAAACCCCACCCCATCAGGGGAAAAGAAGAGCCTGCTCACTGCCCAAGCATGAAGGAGGCTTGGGTTTCAGTGCGGGGCCCTCACGGGGCTGGCAGAGGGGGAGCGGAACCCCAGGACTGGAACTAGGTAGGAGCACTGGGGGATAAATAATGAGAAAAAACCGTGGGATAAAAAAAATCTTTTAAAAAATAAAATAAAATGCACAAACCACAACCCAGTTTCATGTGGAATTAATGAAGGATGCATAAAAAACTGATTAGAAATTGGTGTGTCCTGTTCTCTAGATGTAATAGGACAGTCTAAGATTGATTTGGTGTCACTTGGTCACATATTACAGTAAAATATTAAAATAAAATGTAATATGCATTCAAATTGGAAATAAATTGTTGTGTCTGGTGCTTTAGATGTGGTAAGAAATATTACATATGATTTTTTTATCAATAAATCGGTGTGTCGTGTATCTCAGGTGTCGAGCAACAACGTATCAATATTTGGGCGTTACTTTGTTGGGAGATCTCAAAGGTATTGACTTCTTTTCTGGGATGTATGGAAATGTATTGATTGTCCCTAACCAAACCCACCGCCTTCAGGAGCGAGCCTTCAGCTGCGATGTATCCGCTCCATGAGAGCAGTTGTCAGTGAGACGTCAGAGGGAATCTCCGCTTTAATGAAACGAATGTCGGTAGAATATCCAACTTAAAACTAACTTCACCGCGGTCCGTCACGAGGGGATTATCAGACCCCGCGTGGATGGTTTATCACTTCCTGATGAATACATGATTTGATTTGATGTGTGTGTGTGTGTGTGTGTGTGTATGACACATCTATTTTCATCAATAGGGTGCTTCTCTGTTACTGTGCGCCAAGTTGAGGTGTTGTTGGCAGGCGACTGCAGTCTAGTCTATTTCCTTCGCATTCATGCTAATGAATGTGTGTTTGACTGGGTGGGATTCTTACATGATACCCAATAGGAGTCTTCTACCTACCCTCTCATTAGAATTTGCATAATGACTGTTTCAGGCACTAGTTAACTAGTGAGCTGCTTCACTGCCACACATGCAAACTAGTGAGACTTCAATCGTTCCACTAGTTAACTAGTGGATTTAAATGGTCAGCTTGTTTGTGTTTTTAGGTGTAACTAGTTTACTAGTGAACAAAATATGCATGCCACTAGTTAACTAGTAAGGCCCGCAACACCCTCACTAGTAAACTAGGGGGTATTTTTGCCTTTACATGTTAACAAGTGACCATTTTGGCATCTCACTAGTTAACTAGTGGGGCTGAAATGGCCTTCACTATTTAACTAGTGGGCATTTTGGGGTACACTAGTGACACTTTTTGCACCTCACTAGTTAACTAGTGGGCATTTGTGTCTTCACTAGTTAACTAGTGAGCAGTTCTGCCTTCACTAGTTTACATGCAAGTGTCACACTGAAGGCACTAGTTTACTAGCTAAAGTTCCTTTGGCCAGCATGTTAACTTGTGTGCAACATGCAAATGTTTTGGGTGGGATTTTGTGAAAGTCTGCGCTGTGATTGGTTGTCAAATTTTATTTGGACATAGGGAGCCAATAGAAAGCCTCAATTTCAAGAAGTCTCTGCCTCCTAATTAGAATTCTGCGCCACTAGCTGACAAGTGTGAATTTAGACTTGAACTACTTTACTAGTATACATTTATGACGTCCCTAGTTAACTAGTTTGGACAAAGGATGCATCAACTAGTTAACTAGTGAGCCTGCTGCCATCACCTACACTCTAAAAAGTGTATTCCAGCAGTAGTAGAAGTAATGTAGAGTTCTGAGTGAGTTTCATTCAGATTTCTGCTTTAGTGGAGGCAGTCTAAATTTGTGGAGTATATCAACCTGGAATTACATGTTGTTCCCTCAGCACACATGTAACCTGCTTTTCTAATGTGATTGAACCGGCATCAATTAGGTTTCACGCGATGCTCTGCGTCTGACGTCAAGACGTCTCCGCCTTCTCCAGAACTTTCTACTTGCAGTTGAACCGCCATTTTGTCGGCTCTGGCAACTTGGGAAGAAGATAGACACTGAATTACCACTGTCACCATCGTTTTTAAAGGTAAGTTGGAGGTGAAACGAATAATTTAATATCTTAGTTATAAATGTGTTAAAGTGTGTTGTTAAATTTATTCGATAGCATCTGCCGCTATCACCCGCTAGCATCCGGGACAGCTAGTGGAGCTAGCAACTCTCCTATGGATAGCATCTGCCGCTATCACCCGCTAGCATCCGGGACAGCTAGTGGAGCTAGCAACTCTCCTATGGAGCTTCACCTGATATAATTTTGCAGGCGGGACTCTCTTGGTTTAATATCGTAACATTATCTTGTGTTTATTCAGATTCAGATGTGTATTATTGGTGTTGGATTAGTGTTAGTTATTCATTAGAATTATCCCATTATCGCAGCAACCTGGGTCGCGGTTCTCTTCAGACTACTTCAGGCACGCATTTATACATGTGTTGGTTCACATGCCATTCGGCGCGCACAGTTCATGCGGTCACGGCCACGGATGGTGTGGGAGGTAATGTTAAACATGCTGTAACTGTGGTGCTTCAGGGAAGCGTGAATTTACTACCACCCGTGTTGTTTTCAATGTACTTGACGTTCATGGTGAAACCGAACTGTACACGTCTCTGACACGTCGCGCTGCGATTTTGTTCCGTCGTTATTTCAAACCCACCGCGGGCGTTCAGCCCGCGAGACTTTGTTTACAGGGCTGCATTCGTATTTACGATAATTATTATCAAGGCATTGGTGATAAATGTTTGTCTGAAGAGTAGTGTTGTGCTAGAGTGTTGATAAGCACCTGTGTTAGTTTGTGCCAGCTGCTGCTGATTCCTGTCTTCCCCGTCCTAAATCAGTTACCAGGTGGGGTAATGAGCAGTGAAAGTTAGATATTATACTCATATTCAAACTTAACACTGGAATGAAAATTTTCTTCTCTTTACTATTAATTGATTCCTAGTTTTTCTTATTTTTTTTTCATGACTGGCGGTGGTTACTTCAGGCCAGGACACAACTCATTTGGACTACTAAAGGTAAGTTTCACTCCTAGAATAGAGTGCTACAGACCAGGCTGAAATGCGGCTGTATAACTTCAATTCAATTCAAATTCAAAAATACTTTATTGATCCCAGAGGGAAATTAAGTGTTGGTATAGCTCATATAATTAATTCTTTAAGGAGTTGTTGTAGATGATGATGGCTGTGGGCAGGAAGGATTTCCTGTAGCGGTCTGTATTGCAGCAAAACTGAAGAAGCCTCCAACTAAAGACGCTCTGTTGTTGTATGAACAACTAACTACTAACTTACAGTATAGTGTGTTGAAGTGAAAAAATATTTGAAAAAATAAACATAATTTAAACATTTACAGTAAATGAGAAATGCAGGTGATTGTTTACAGGCCTTTTTTAACTTGAGCTGTAATAACAACTTTTAATTTACAGTACTAATAGTTTTGCAAAAAATGTATTACAATTTTGTAACACAACAACAATTAAAAATAATACACAAATTCATAAACGCATCATACACACACACACTGGTTTTCCCAGACTGTGACCTTAAACCAAAGCACCATTACTTGGAACATTATCCATACTTGATCCGTAAGTTTGGGCCACTAATTGCCCTATGGACTATGCGTTTTGAAGCAAAACATAGCTTTTTTTAAAAGAGTTGCAAGGAATATCAGATGCTTCAAAAATGTGCTTCTTTCCCTTTCACTGAGACATCAGTATCAGATAGCACATTATTTGCATGCAAATAGCTTTACCAAACCTCCATTGGAAGTAACAGATGTTTCCACTGTTCACATTGATGTTCTTAACAAGGACATCTCAAATGCACTGAGACAGAAGTCTCCAGATATGGACAATGTGTGCTTGGCTAAAAGTGTAGCACATAATGGACTAAAATATAAGTGTGGGATGATCTTGATCCACGGCTCACTGGGAGGACTGCCAGAGTTTGGTGAAATCATCCAAATGGTGATACTGCTGGACAAACTAATCTTTATTGTGAAAAAGCTTAGAGGATGGTATATGGAACACTACAGAGCTTATGATCTCAAAACATCACCAAGCAAGGAAGTGGAACTTGTTGAGCCACAAGAACTACATGATACCTACCCACTGGCAGACTACAAAATTGGAGGGATGCGTCTAGTCACTTTGAAAAGATATGTCCATGTTTAAAGGGTGAGGCCTCTGAATGTGATAAGTTAGTTATGTATTTTTTTATGTATTGCTGGATTCTTATCCTCTGCTCTCCTCCTCCTCTCTTTGTCTTTTCTCTTCTCCTTGTCTCCCATCTTCTCCTCACCTCCTTTCTCCTCCAGCATTCGCCCTTTCTTCTGCTCCCATCTCCTCCTCTCTTTGCCTTCTCTCTTCTCTTCCTCGTCTCCCTTCTTCTCCTTCCCTTTCCTCTACTTGCCTTCTCTCTTCTCTAGTTTGACAGTAAATTCTCCTAATTAGAAATAAGTCAGTGGTATCCCTAGAGGGGATTTGCTTCACATATTGGATCCTTGCAAACTGTGCTTGTGCTCTCTTCTCAGACCACCATGGCTGGTTCAACACCTGCAAGACTGAAGGTGATTTTAGGGGAGAACAACATTGAAAAACTGACTCTTCCAAATGGCTTCCCAGAGTCACTAGATGACCTTCTCAGCGCAATACACACTACCTCTGGGTTAAAGGGTAACATCAGACTGCAATACATGGACCAAGATTTTGGCAATGACTTCTTCAATCTGAATTCTACCACTGAACTTAAGGATTTGGGGACAATCAAGGTGATCCACCAGCAAACAAATCCACCTTTGATCAGTGACACTCAGTCCACTTCATCTCTGTCTCTTTCATTTGAGTCTGAGGACGGTGCTTCATTGGCATCAAATGGCACAATTATCCTCTCATCCCCTGAGTCTGTGTCATCTCGAACACAACAGTGGCCAGCGGATTTTGCAATTCCCCAATTTTCATATGACACGGAGCTACAGCTAGAGAAGGGGAATACTGAGTACTATGTGAGCCAATAAATTTTGTCTGTCAGCTCGCGAATGCTGTCTGATATCCTGAAAAGAGTAGCAGAAGAAATATATCGTTATAAGGCCTACCCAGAGGAAGCACATTTCTGTGCAGCTGCAGAGGCCCTAATTAAAAAGCACCCATGTTTGAAAGAACTTGGCTCATTCAATGGCTGCTACGGTTGGAAACAGCGACTGAAGTACAAAATGGCAAACTACAGGAGTCAGCTCAAATTACAGGGGTGTCCAGAGTTGTGTGTAAACTCCCTGAAATCTAAAGCTACTACAGATGCTTTCCCTGCTAAAAAGGTGAAGAAGCCAAAACGGTCTGAAGCTAACTTTTATCCATCCTTTCCTACTGGTGAGACTCTGGACAGCCTGGAAAAAGTGAGACTAGAACTTCTGACAGAAATCGGGATAAGGAACAACGAAAGGGTCATCGCAGACAAAATGGCTAACACGTTTTCCTACAGACGACATGAGGTGGTAAACCAGGAACCAAGCATTCAGGACTTCAGGGACAGATGGCTTGCACTCTTCACACAGAAAGGGGTAAGTATGGAACTGAAGTGATCAAAGTCTCTATTCTTCAAGATTTATTACAGTGAGCTTTCGTGAATTGGTCATAACTTGATGTGGTTGAGATTTTAGAACACTGAACTACATTTTTAATTTCCACATGTTATACTTTTTTGGATATTGATATTTTGGCAGGTATGCTTCAGTGGTTAATTTGTGTGTTCTGAGTGTTTATACAGGATGAGACCAGTTGCATTTAGTCCATAATACAATATCTAATGTCATTTGTGTTTTTGTTTTCAGATTAATTCAGAGTTCCAGAGGCTCATGGCGGTTCCTCTTGAGGAGAAGTTCATGGCCCAGTTAGACATGCACTCCAGTCAGCTGATCAAAGTCATCCGAGCCAAAGGAGGAGCAACACGCCAAAAGACTGAGAACATCATGGACACATTGGACCAGGTAAATCTGTACAATCAAACAAGAAACGTCATAACTAAAAGGGTTGTCACGATATATCTGTATACTTCATAAATACATTAATACGGGCAGGCCAATGCTGATCATGGCTTTCATAAGCATGAATGTTTTTAGCGACTCAAAAACTACACCACTGAGCTCATCCCTTTTTCTTTCTATAATGAATCTCTGGGATTGTAAATGACTGTTTTTAAATAAAGTAAGTGTAAGATAAGAGTAAGGATGTCTGTCTTATGAAATTTAGAACAATAAAATTAATCAATGTTTGTTGTTCTAGACTGTGGACATTAATCTTCGGCGGGAATGTGTGCTGAAAGCCCTCACCGTCTTCCTGGGAGAAGATGCAGATGACCTGATCAAGGAATATCTTGTAAGTTTCAACAGTTTGTATGTCAGCACATCTTGTCAAAGTGACACAAAAAATATCCTTTTAACTGTTAGAACAACCCCTGAACCATGGTTGGATTGCTGATATTTTGTATTTTATTATCATGGCCATATTTCTCCTCCCCGTCTCCTTTCTTTTGCTTCTCACGTCTTTTCCTTGTCTCCTCTACAGTTACTTATGCATTTTGTGCATAATGTGTTTTTTAAAAAGGACAAATGTGTAATGTGTTGGCCCAAAAGCTGTGTTGGTGGTTCATTACATTTATACAATAAAGTATAAAAAAAAAGAAACATCAGATTTTGAGTTTTTAAAAATAATTTCATCCAACTTAAAATTGTAACTTTAGTTATATTAGACAAACTAAAATTTAATTTTAAGGTTACTGCAAAAAGTTATTTACACTAAACCATAGTATTAGGTTAGAAAACAGCAGTATTTTACTTTTGGGTTATGCAAATTATTGAGTTGGAAAAACAGAAAAATTTAAGTTGACTTGCCTTAATTTTAAGTTGGATTAATGCAAAATGTTGATTTGAGAACAATTGAATTGTTACGTACATGTGACTTAAATCAATTGTGTTAATCTAACTTATTAACTTAATTTTAAAGAACTTAATTCATTGAAACAATTCAATTAAGTTGGTTCAACTATTTTCTTTTTTCAGTGTAGCTAGCTAGTAAGCCATTTATGGTCACTAGTTAACTAGTGACATTGACCTACTCCAACTAGTTAACTAGTGAGGAGTTATGCCTTCACTAGTAAACATGTGCACATTTTTGGCTGTCACTAGTTAACTAGTAAGACACAAAAACATTCAACTAGCTGACTGGTATGCATTTTGGCCTTTACTAGTTAACTAGTGGACATTTACAGCTCTCACTAGTTAACTAGTGAAGCCAACATGTGTTCACTAGTTAACTAGTGGGCATTTTTGCTGTCAATTGTTAACTAGTGTGCAAAAACATGGTTCACTAGTTAGTTGACATGTTCGCCTGATATCAAGATATCAGAATAAATGCTCAAGCGGCTGGCCAAATTATGTAGAAGCTAACAAGTGGGAATTTGACATTTGGTAGTCAGCTAGTAAACATTTTTGTACCTTACTTGTTAACTAGTAAAATATAAACGTCTTTTAACTAGTGAACATGCTGAGCAATACTAGTTAACTAGAGAGAAGTTGGGCCTTACTAGTTAACTAGTGGACATTTGGGCTGTCACTAGTTAACTAGTTCACACAAACATGGCTCACTAGTTAACTAGTGGACAAAAATGGCTTGCATGTACTTGACAATTATGCCTGATTTCAAGAAATTTGAATAAATGCTCGGGTTGCCATAGACACATAACATGAGCTGCTTTGAACTACCCATGTTTAATCATTCCTAAATATGGCAAAAAGGATTACCATTTTCTGTGTAACCTTTTAACCATGAATCTTCCAGTCAGTTGCCAAATCATGTTACATGATTAACATTTCCTGAATGTCAAGTCAACTCAAGCTTATTTTTAAAGCACTTTACAAACAGCCTGACAGCTGACCAAATTGCTGTACAGTTAGATTGAAAAGGAAAAACAGACAAAAATAATAACAGGATACAACAACAAACAAACTACCCCAGCATCATATTAAACTGGGTAAAAGTACAATATAAATACTATAAATAAAGAATATAGAATACTAAAAGTGTTAACACAACCAAGTAAAACAAACATCAACCACCAAAAGCTAAGGTAAAATAATGAGCTTTAAGTAATTACAGTGGAAGTTTGTTCCATAATGTCGGACCGACAAACATAAAAGGACGTTCCCCACAAGATTTATAGTTAGTTTTTGGAGTTTGTAAAAGCAGATGGTCTGCAGACCTCAATGCACGAAGGGTGGTTGTAATTAATAAGAAACTCTGGAAGATAGGTGGGAGCCAGATTATGAAGAGCTTTATAAGCAAATAGTAAAATTTTAAACTGAATACTGTATGAAACGGGAAGCCAGTGTAATTTGGCCAGAGTTGGAGTGATGCGAGAACGTCTGTCCGTTTTAGTTAAAAAGTGTACTGCTGCATTCTGAACTTTCTGCAGGTGGTCAAGTGAGGACTTGTTAACACAAAAAAAGACAGAGTTTGCATTGTCCAGTCTTGATGTAATGAATGCATGAATGTCTAATTCCAGATGTTTTCTCTTAAGAATGTGTTTAAGCCGTGTAATACGACGAAGTTAAAAAAAGCATGATTTGATGGTGACATTTACCTGGGTCAGCAAGGACAAATCAGAATCAAGTTTAACACCCAGACTGATTACACAGGATTTGATATTGATAGAAAGAGATGAGAGATCCAGGATTGGGGTGGCACTTTTTTTAGAAGTGAAAAGAATAGCTTCCGTTTTACTATCATTTAAAAGTAGAAAATTGGAAGCCAACCAGTTCTTCACATCTGATAGACAACCCAAAATGGAATGGATCGGATCACGTGGATTTATAGAAAAGTAGATTTGGCAATCATCAGCAGCATAGATATAATTAACCTTATGTTTTCTCAGAATAAAACCTAATAGGAGAATATAAATGGTAAACAGAAGGGGTCCCAGAATTTAGTAAGCAGGACAGATGAAGAAGAGTAATTATTTATATGGACACTAAAGCTTCTGTCAGCCAGGTATGAATGAAACCAATCCAGCACTACACGCTTTAGACCAACCCAGGAGTCCAAACACTCAATCAGGATGGTGTGATCCACAGTATTAAATTCTGCTGAGAGGTAAAGAAGTAGATGAAGAACATGATAACCTAAATCGTTACTAGTTAAAATGTCATTTAGTACACAAATATGAGCGGATTCCGTACTATACAGAGTTCTAAAACTAGACTGGAAATTGTCCAAAATACCATGTTCATCCAGGTGCTGCATTAGTTGGTCGTACACAACTTTCTCCATGACTTTTGATAAAAAAGGTAGTTTGGAAATCGGACAAAAATTTCAGAGGTTCTTCCTATCTAAGCCTGGCTTCTTCAACATTGACTGGATGACCACATGTTTAAAAAAAATTGAACAACATCTGAAACAAGACTAGTATGAATGATGCTGTGAATAAGTGTACCAATTTCTGGAAAGACCTCAACTAACAATTTTGGAGGGATGGGATACAAAGGAGAGCCTGAGGGGTTTTATACATATTACTAGCTTCTGTAAAGCAGAGGGTGAGATCTCAGGGTCAATGTTTAACTAAAAGGGTTTTTATTGGTGTATATGTGTGTATAACATCTGAGTAAAACTTTAGATATGTATCAGTTTAGCAAGCCAGTATTTCATTGGATGTATGTGCAAATGTGTTCGGTTGTTTACTTAATGCTCAAATCCCCTATCTCAGGCTGGTTGGGAATCCCAAAGCATCCTCCTTCAACAGCATGTTATTCAAATTCAATTCATATTCAAAAATACTTATTTGATCCCAGTGGGAAATTAAGTGTTCTCATAAGCTCATATAATTAATTCTTTAAGGAGTTGTTGTAGATAATGATGGCTGTGAGCAGGAAGGATTTCCTGTAGTGGTCTGTATTGCAGCGAAACTGAAAAAGCCTCCGAGTGAAGACACTATGTTTTTGTATGACAGTCTGATGAAAAGGATGCTCAGGGTTGTCCATATTTTATTTTATTTTATGAAGAATCCTTCTTTGCATCATCATCTCCAGTGGTTCCACAGTACTGCCAAGAACAGAATCAGCCTTCTTTATCAGGTTGTTTAGCCTTTTTAAGTCCTTGGCTCTGATGCTGCTATCCCAATAGATGATGGCTGAAGAGATTACACTCTCCACAACAGACTTGTAGAAGATTTGCAGCATCTTGCTGCAAACCTTGAAGGACCTAAGCTTCCTCAAGAAGTAAAGTCTGATCTGTCCCTTCTTGTAGACGGTTTCACCGTTCAGTCTCCAGTGCAGTCTGTTGTCCAGGTGAACTCCGAGGTATTTATACCACCTCCACTTCTTCTCCCATGATAGAAACAGTGTTTGACTTATCCCCGTTTCTTATGAAATCTACAATTAACTCCTTTGTTTTATTCACATTCAAAGTAAGACGATTGTTTCCACACGTAGTCACAAAGCGGTTCACCAGCTTTCTGTATTCAGCTTCTTGTCCATCTCTGATACACCCGACAATTGCAGAGTCACCTGATTATTTCTGCAGATGACAGGTCTCTGATTTGTACTGGAAGTCTGAGGTGTACAAAGGGAATAGGAATGGTGAGTGTACGGTCCCCTGTGGAGCTCCTGTGCTGCTGACCACCAGGTTTGACACACAATTCTTCAGTTTCACAAACTGTAGTCTGTTTGTCAGGTAGTCATTGATCCAGGCGATTGCTGAGGGCTCCACCTGTGTCTTCAGGAGTTTCTGACGAAGCAAATCAGGCTGAAATGTGTTAAATGCACAGGAGAAATCAAAGAACATGATCCTCACAGTACTGCCTGCTTTGTCCGGATGACAGTGGTTTGGTTGAAGCAGGTGGATGATGGCATCTTCAACTCCAACTCCACAGCGATAAGCAAACTGCAGTGGGTCCTGATATGTTCTGCTTATTCTGGGGGGGGGGGGGGGGGGGCAACAGGACTCTATCAAGGACCTGACTTTTGGAGACAGACAAATGGGAGGGGGAGGCAAAGGGGTTAGCAGCATTTCCTGACTTGGGTGAAGTCAAACTTGTGGAATCAGAAGAGTCAATGTCTGAGGTGAAGGATAAAACATCCGAGGTGTAACAGGAAAGCTGTTGGTCAGAGGAGAGTGGGATGTCTGTTCAGCTGGGAACAGGAAAGGAGGATCCTGAGTTTCTGAACTGAACCTGTTAAACAGTGTGTTGAGTTCAATGGCTCTGTCCAAACTTCCATCAAGGGCGTCACCAGAACTAATACTGTACTGGGGCACACCTGGGGCACAAAGAATTCATGAGAGCGAGCAAAGTGTGCAGGAAAAAAACTAAACATTCAGCACTTATTTATCAATAAAAAAAACAAATAGCTCTTTAAACTATTCAATCATATCAGACTATGTTGTTGTCTAGATCTTTGATTAACCACCTGAAATGTGCTACGATAATGCATTTGGCCTACTTGTGAACTTTACTCTAGACTTCTAAAACATTACTGATAAAAGCAAAAAGGAAGAGCAATGAATCTTTTTGAAATATCTATTTCAGTAAACATCTCCAAATTGAACAATTACAAAAGAAAAAATAAATAAATAAAATAAAGCACCCCTACATCTCTGGGTTATTTTATGTCCATAGTAGAAGAATAAATGAACAACTGTTATGTGTCTCTTCAGGGAATCATTTTTTGGGAAGTAAACTGTAACGTCTTGTTTTCATTTTTGCAAAGTGGTCAATTACTTGGCTGCACTTAGTCTGAAGCAGCATGAAAATATTATTGTTTATTGTTGTACGAATATGTACATAGCTCAGAGTCTCCTATTTGCAATTTTTATTGTCTTCGGTTTTCACATCTGATTATAAAAAGCTGCTCCGCTTAAAAAGTTATCCCACCCTTCCTTGTAACAAAAAAAGTCACCTGACCAAAAAGCATTCTGTAAAAAACTGACAGGTTTTTTTGTTTTCCAAAATCGATATACTTACCTCCCAGGCAAGGGTCCTATAGTCATACTGCAGTTCTTTGTTGCTTATTAAAGCCTACTAAAGCCTTCATACTGACTTTTGATGATAATTTGTAAATGTATCCTATAATAATCTACACAGAGTCAGAGTAGGCTACTATGACTGTGTAGATTATTTTAGTCTACATCATAGGCAAATTATCACCTATAGGCTACTCTGACTCTGTGTAGATTATAATGGGCTACATTTGCAAATGCAGCAAACTTATTTAAGTTTGCCAGTAAACCATTAATCAAATCACAGCATTGGCTATTACCAGCATAAATGTTAATGTTACCGTTAATGTGGAAAATTATCATACCTCCCTCGTCCTCCTCATCTCTCCTCACTGTTGCTCTCCCTCTGTCTCTGTTCAGGAAGAATTTTCTGATGTTCATCCATGAATAGTTTATCAGAAGGCTATGTTTAGTTTTACAGTAGGACAGCTTCACAAACGGTATAGGCTACTTTTACAGGGCTCTCTCTACAGTATACTATCAATCATTATTAATTGTCCGCATGTGTGCATGCAGCCTACGCATGGTGTGAGTGTGTGTGTGAGGAGGGGACAACAGGCCCGGTTTCATCCGGTCAGTAGTCAATGCACAAAAAACCCTGCTCTGTCCAGCTGTTCTGTCTTTCTTCCTGTTTTAAAATCCACCATCAGGTGCCGCTCTCTCCCGCGGGCTCGGAGAGAGGAAAAAAATAATTATCTCCGTCTAAAAGTAGACCGACTCGGAGAGCGAAAATAAAGTAGGAACAAATAAACAACCATAGAGGTCTGTTTTCTGAGAGTTTAACACACTGTGTGAGACTGAGCCTCACCCAGAAACCGGGGCTCTCCTCCAGGCGGCGACCAACGCAGGAGTTTCTTGACAATGACTCTTTTCCTGTCCGAAATTCGGATGCTGGAGAGTGAAAAACCATCCCCTGTCCACTTGGTTTTGCCTGCTGAAAGGCACATTAGACGCTATTATGTTGTGGGAAGAAAATATCTTCTTCCTACCATATGGATGAGGCTGGAGTCTGAATTGTCGTTTTCATATTTTATTACGGCCAGTCTTGTACATGATCCCGTCTGGGCCAACCCTCAAACTCTCTTGCATATCAGATTATTTTTTCCCTCTCTGCAAGCAGATTCTGCCTTTATTCTCCTAATATTATGTCTTCATTGCAGGGTTCACCAAAACAGCTGAGGAGTCATGCAGTTAGATCAGAGTAGGTGAAAGGCCTCTTCCCTGAATCTAATAATTATGTCATATATCCCCAGATGTATTTCTTAATCAATGAATTGACATAACCTTCAGATATTTAAATATTTCTGTAACAGTACCAAGTAGAAGCCCAACAGATTTAATTTCACAAGTGGAGCATTACGGCTTTTGCTATAGTGCTCCATTTGATATTAGGGCTGGGCGATATGGCCTGAAAATAAAATCTCAGATTTTTTCACACCAAATCCGATTTCCGATTTTAATCGATTTTTTTCTTTCTCCCTTTACTTTCTTAAACAGAAATAACAAATGACAGAATTTATTTTTTAAACTCTTATTTCAATATCTCCTTTGTGAGTGTACCTCAATTCAAAGTTGTGTAAAAAATCTCGATTTTCCCAAAAATAAATCTTCTTAAATGGCAAATTCGAATTAATCGATAAAATCGATTTATCGCCCAGCCCTACTTGATACATATATATGTGTAAGAAATCTTTATTAGATATTGCTGTGTTTTTTTCAGATATTAGGGACTAAGATGGAAAATAAAGGGGAATAAAAAAAGAAGATGAAGAGGGGTAGGAAAAAACTTAAGAGGGAGAGTGTGAATTGAAGATATAAGAGAGGAAGGGGGATAAAGAAAATACAAGAAATATCCTTGTCTGCTTCTACAACTGCAAAACAGCGGAGAGAGGGAAAAACAATGATAAAACAAACCAAACAATGCCAACTGAGCACTACACAACCACAACCCACAAATATGTAGATATATCAAAACAACAACAGTATCACTGAAAAGCTCATAGTACTGATTATTTGTGGTAACCTCATCCCATTAGTGCATCTGTAAACACCGGAATCCCCAAACCCGTGTGTGTGTACTTGTTAAGCTATCCTACTGTATTTAGGACCTTCTCTGGCATATTCGCTAACCTTCTGAAGACCGATGGACCTTATAGGGACCAAAGCCGGGTCCTAATATGGTGGATCCCCCTTTCTTAAGGTTAGGGTTAAGGTTTAGAGGTATGGTGTGAATTATGTTTTGGTTAAGGTTAGGGTTAGGAATAAACTGGTAATGGTTAGGATAAGAATTTGGGTTAGGCATAAATGCAGCTAATAAAATGAATGGAAGTCAATATAAAGTCCTTATATGGGTTGGTAATACAGACTTGCGTGAGCATGTGTTGTGCTACAGATAGGTAGGTTTTGGCTATGAATAATTATGAATAATTGCTTCGGGCAATTATTAATCAGATTAATAATTTTATGTAAAAATTACCTCATTTAGGGCACCACCTGGATTCCAGGAATATCAATAGCCAAATTGTTCAGTCTCAGTTTATGTTTATGATTACCTGCCTGATAAGGCTGAGATAATTAAAACAATATATGAAGGAATAAGTTCTTGGCGTACCTGAACAGCAAGTTACTACATATGTAGGTGAAATAACAACAGTTTTCCAAAATACAAGAGTTTATTACAACAAGAATTCACTTTCAGTTAACATACTTTAATCAAAAAACTCACCAAACTAGTAAAACACAACTAAACTACTAAGAAAAGAATAACGATAATAAAACTCACACTCCGAAGTAAAACAGTAAAAGTGAAAAAAATGCACAAAAAAAGAAACAAACAATAAATTGATAATGATGTCACAGTTCAGAATGAATATGTTTGCTCAAAGACCACGGCTTGTATTGAACAGTACTGGGAATAAAGCTAAGTTAGTTTTAAACTAATTGCGATTAGTTTAAGACTAATCAGCAGATTCTGGTTTGTTTTCAAACCACCAATTCACAATGCAAAGCAGAAGTGAAGAAAAACATTGTTTGGAAGAAGCAATGTTTCATTAAACCATTTGCTGAATTAGAAATCAATAACCTTTAGATAATTGATTCTATTTAATGGATTGGTCACCGCAGTGATTGATCTAATTTATTATTTAGACTTTATGTTGACGTTAACGGCAGTACCAATTATGTCGATCTAATTTAGTATTTTGACTTACCAAGAAGGCGGTCTCAAAGATGACTTAAAAGATTAGTTTAGTGTTTAAACTATCCGTTTTAAAGTCGATCTCTATTTTGAATAGCATTAACGGCAGTCTTTATTGTTCATGAGTAAAACACCATCAATGGCGGGCCCACGTGGTTCACTAGAGCATGTAGCTTACAGCTAACTCACGTGGTGCTGCTTAAAGTCGCTCTGGATCATTTATTAAACATCAAACAAAGGAAAACTGTCGGATTGAGTAACTTAGTTTGCAGGATATAAAACGACTTTCCATCGGAAACCTCGAAAATCACTGTTTAAACCTCCAGGCTGATCGGCCTGTTTGTACCCGAACAATAATTGAAATCTTACACAAAGTAACAAATCACAGTGAAAATAAACAACCCTTAATTCTTGTTTAAACTAACCTAATCTCGCCTCTGCCCAGACAGACCTTATTGAACAGTTAAAGTTCTCCAGGTTGCTCCGTGGATTATGGGCGAAGCCAAAACAACGTTAGCCGCCAGGCTAGCCACAGCTACGGTCAGTTAGCAGTGGGGGGAATATAGCTGTTGAATCGCGGGTAGCATTAGCTCGGAACGTCGTGTCGTCCTCTTCGGCTTGCTAAACAGCGATCAGCTGCACCTCAGTTCACTGACACAGTACCTTCTCTGCAGGTTCAAGATAGCATTGTCCCAGGCTTTGTCGCGGTGGGGTAACGCTCCAGTCTCGACCCGGTTCTGTGCCATTCGGTTGCTGTTAGGGGCTCGCTTCATACGGCAGCATCTGTTCAGAAAGCAGGGCTCAGGGCAGAACAGTGGGGTTTATCTCAAAACACTGGGTTTGATTCACCTGATTGATCAGCAGTATTGTCGTCCTCGGAGTGAGTTCCTCTCAGAACTCGCGTCTTTTCCCTTGCCAGCGAAGGAAACATGGATCTCTCCTGGCGCTGTTTGGCTGAAAGCCAGAACTGGAGAGAAATTGGATATCTGTGGCGGTGCCTTATATAACCTCTGGTCTTCTTCTCCTCCTGTCAGAGCTAGAATGTGGGTTAGCGCCACCCAATGGCTGTGTGTTCCCAACACATGCGTGCGTGTGTATGTGTGTGTGTATGAGCATGCTGGTGCAATAGCTGGTGAGAGGGAGTGATTGATCTAGAATTGCGCTGCTCTGGGTGGCTGCATGTTGGAGTGGCTCTGTTGGCCAAATATTGAGTTTTGTTTTTTGGGATATTGGTTCCTCTGTGACGATTGCATTTTTTTGGACATACTTTCTAGTTTTTGGTCCTGTGAAGCTGGAAGGATTTTTGCTGTTAATTTTCCACTTTTTGATAACCTGTTATGATGCATAACCATGGCAACAATGTGGTTTACAGTCGGTCTCTGCAGAAGATCACAGGCTTTAAGCACAGGAAGGATTGGATAGATGGAAGTCTGGACGGGGCCAATGAACTGAACGCATTCTTCAACAGGTTCAGTTCTGGAACTAGCTCAGTATCCTCCTCTCCTCTTCCCAGTCAAACAGACATCCCACCCTCCTCTGACCCACAGCATTCCTGTCACACCTTGGCTGTTTAATCCTTCACCTCAGTCATGGAGTCTTCTGTTTCCACAAGTGTGTCTTCAACCAAGTCAGGAAATGCTGCTACCTCCTTTGCCTCCCCCTCCCTTTTGTCTGTCTCAAAAAGTCAGGTGAAGAGGCAGCTAGAGAGACTGATCTGGAACAAGGCTGCAGGTCCAGATGGTGTCAGCCCCAGAGACCTCAAGGCCTTTGCAGAGCAGCTCTGGGGATTCTGCAGCACCTCTTTAACCTTAACCTGACCCAGTTGAACGTTCCAGTGTTGTGGAAGACATCATGCCTCATTCCAGTACCAAAGGGAACTCACCCACCAGTCATCAATGACAATAGACCTGTTGCCCTGATATCCCACTTATGAAGGTCCTGGATAGACTCCTGTTGCCCCCCCTGAATAAGCAAACAAGAACATATCAGGAACCACTGCAGTTTCTTATCGCGGTTGAGTTGGAGTAGAAGATGCCATCTTCCACCTGCTTCAACCAACCCACTGTCATCTGGACAAAGCAGGCAGTACTGAGAGGATCATGTTCTTTGATTTCTCCTGTGCATTTAACACAATTTAGCCTGATTTGCTTCATCAGAAACTCCTGACAGGTGGAGCCCTCAACAATTGTCTGGATCAATGACTACCTGACAGACAGACCACAGTTTGGGAGACTGAAGGATTGTTTGTAAAACCAGAGAACGGTCATCTGCAGAAATACTCAGATGACTGTGCAATTGTCGGGCTGCATAAAGGATGCATACATGTCCAATCCAAGGCCTATCCAAGGCCTCCTCTGGGACAATCAGATCACAATCTTGTTTTTCTCCGCTCAGAATATAAAACACTTATTCAGAGGCTACATGTGACAAAGAGAACCGTCATGTATTCAATTCAATTCAAATTCAATATTACTTTATAAATCCCAAAGGGAAATTAAATGTTGTTGTCACAATGCCCAATATGATTAATGGAGATGGTTTGAACCTCGTCCTTTTCTCTCTTCACCTTGCTCCTGCTCTGTATCCATGAGATCTCTTTTTCAACTCATAAGGGTTTTGTGGCATTATAACAAATGTTCAAAACTAAAAAAAGTATCATCAAAAATTCTTCCAGCTGCACATCATTCAAAACCAGAGAGAACAGTTGTCCCCAAAAAAATTTCTGCCAGAAATAGAGGAATAAAAGTTTTTAAAAAGATAAACAAACAGAACGAAAGTAACAGAGCTACTCCAACATGCTGCCACCTTGAGCGGCGCAATTCCGAAATATCAGAGACGAACAAGAAGCTGAGTACAGAGAGCCTGTGGACTGAATTTGTGACATGGTGTGGAAACAATCGTCTTATCTTGAATGTGAACAAAACAAAGGAGATGACTGTAGATTTCAAAAGAAATATGGATAAGTCAAACACTGTTTCTATCATGGGTGAAGAAGTGGAGGTGGTTGAGGAGTATAAATACTTGATGTTCACCTGGACAACAGACTAAACTGGAGGCGCAACAGTGAAGCCGTCTACAAGAAGGGACAGAGTAGACTGTACTTCTTGAGGAAGCTTAGGTCATTTAAGGTTTGCAGCAAGATGCTGAAGATCTTCTACAAGTCTGTTGTGGAGAGTGTAATTTCTTCAGCCCTCATCTGTTGGGGTAGCAGCATCAGAGCCAAGGACTTAAAAAGGCTAAACAACCTGGTAAAGAAGGCTGGTTACGTTCTGGGGATGACTGTGGAACATCTGGAGATGATGCAAAGAAGGATTCTTCATAAAATCAAAAGAGTTATGGACAACCCTGAGGATCCTCTTCATGAGACCATTCTCCAACAGAATGTGTTCAGTCAGACACAGACCGGTACAGGAAATCCTTCCTGCCCACAGCCCTTATGATCTACAACAACTCCTTAAAGATTAATTAAATATTAACAATTATTAACAATTATTAATTGTATGAGCTACAACAACACTTACTTTTCCTCTGGGATCAATAAAGTATTCTGAACTTTTGAATTGATGCAGACACAAAGGAGATCAGAGCCCTAGACATCCAAAGGGCTCCCATGGAACAGGAGCCCCGGGTGGACAAAAGCAGGGCTGACTGGACCCCCCAGGAGAGAAGCAGACGAGACCTATGAGGGAACATCCAGTAGCTACAATGCAGGGGCCCTGGGGGGCTGCAGCGACGAGCCCATGGGCTCCGGCGGCAGCAGGCTATGCCAGGGCGGTTCTAGCTATAGACCCCAGAGACCCCAGCCCACGATGATCACAATGAGCGCCCCAGACACTCCCCAACAGCAA
The DNA here is from genome assembly GCA_963556495.2 of Valencia hispanica. Taxonomy (NCBI): domain Eukaryota; kingdom Metazoa; phylum Chordata; class Actinopteri; order Cyprinodontiformes; family Valenciidae; genus Valencia; species Valencia hispanica. The sequence continues at coordinate 50,831,809 of OY747700.1, read as the reverse complement.
AACCATACGCAGCGCAGCGGCACACCAAGGCCGGTGCATCTTCTCTGGGGCCTCCCCCAATAACAATCCGCCCACACCATCATAAATCAAACCGCCATGATCAGACCACAGAACAAGAACAAGGCAACCCAGGCACAACGGTGCCCGCGAGTTGGGCAGGAAAACGATACAGCCTTGTCTGATAAAGCTCTACTATAATGACATTTTCTTTCTGGTTCAAGATGATCAGTTAAAGTAAATTCCAAAGTTATCAAAAGATGGTCAGACAGAACCGGGTTATGTGGGAGGACTGTTATTTCCTCACGCTTAATGCTGTATGTCAGTACAAGATCCAAAGTGTGTTGACCCGAGTGGGTGGGTCCCTGTACTTCTTGAGTAAAGCCTAGGGATGGGCATTCGATTAAACTGTCTTCATTATTAACGATCGATTTTCGAATAATCATTGATATTTTTATATTAAAATTCCGTGTATATAGGCTTTATTAAAACGCAGTGAGAATAGAAAAATAGCGTGTTTCCTCATTGAGATCTGCATTACAAGTGGGAGACCTCTTGTGGCAGTTAAATGGAATTAATTCACGGTAGTTGCACAAAGAAAATATTCGCTATAAGCAGCGGAGCCGACAGCTAAAAGATGGTACTCATTAACACAACTGACGCTCATATTTGTTTTCTTCTCCAAAAAAGTAAAAAAATAAATAAATAAGTAATGTTAAACAATAACTTAATAAAAACCCAAATAATACTTATAGGTCTGATAGTTTTGTGTTACATTTGGTTAAAAGAGTCGAGAAAGAGGATGAGAGAGATCAGCGTACCTACCTACCTGACCTGCAGCGCCGAGATCACCCGCTGTGAGGGGACAGACGTCGCTGTGATACACAAACCTCCGTGCTAACTTGGCAAGCCTCTGGAATCTTGTTTAATTCATTTTCCACCAGTCTGTAGGGGTGCAATCCAGGGGTGGCGGAGCCTCCCTCAGAAAGTAATCGGTGAGTAAGTTTCTCTGCTCGTTGTGCATCTCGGCTCCTCCGTGCTAACACCGACTTGATGCTAGGTTGAGACCAAGAGCAGGATGCTCCGCTTCTAACCAGGGTTGGAAGTGCGTTCAAGTACTTATACACAGCTTCGCAGTGTTGGCAGTGAATCGATACTTTTTTGTTTGTTTGTTTTTTTAGTCAAAGTGGTCCCACGCCATACTTTGCTGTGACCTCTTCATGACAATGCTACTTTTGAAATACACAGAAACTGGCAAGAAACTGAGTCGGCCTGTGGGTTTTATTTTCAATCATCACCCTTGTGTGGTTAAGTGTTTAATTACTGCCACATAGCAAAATTAATTGCATTCCTTCAAAACGCACACTAGGCAACAGAACATGCATTAATTGATCAGTAAAAAAAATGTCATCGATTAAATTCTTAATGATCAATTAATCGATCGTCGATTAATTATGCCCATCCCTAGTAAAGCTAATTCAGTCTATGATAGCATTAAAGGCTAAGCATTCCAGATGGGCGTACTTCTGCATGGGGTTAGTGACGACTCTAGAAACTCCCACCATGTTGTCAGAGAAGAGCTTATATTAAGGCTTTTAAAGCATTCATGTTGTTTTATATTTGAGCTAATAAATGGTAGGTCTGAAATTTTTATGTTATTGCATAATGTCTGTTCTACATCTATCCAGGACTAATCTAGGTAGCTATGTTTTAACCATCATGAGATGCATTGGAGCCTGTTGGCTAAGAAATAATGATGAAAGTTTGGTAGAATTTGACCTCCTTTATCCTTGGTACTCTGTAGTGTTTTTATGCCAATACATGGGGGTTTATCTTTCCATAGAAAGTTAGAGATGGAAGAGTCCATCTATATTAATCTGGTGATGGCTTGCTTGGGATCATTGAGAATAAGTAATTGATTCTGAGCAAAGCCATAATTTTTATTGATGGAACCCTTCTCATAAGTGATATGGGCAGGGATTTCCGTCTAACAAGCTCATCTTCCACTTTTTTTAAAAAGTTGAACGTGGTTTAGCTTTGTTAAATCTGCCAGTATTGGTGAGACATACACAATATTCCCTGACTGGAGTTGTGTAGTAATGAATTTCTGGGGAGAACAATTGATTGGAAGAACCGTAAATGTTAACCAATTTATAGAAAAATCTGAAACTCTTGAGTAAGAGTTTACCAACCCTATTACATGAGAGAGAGAGGTTTGTGAGTGCTGGAGAAAATCCATACATCATCTGCATAAAGACTGATTTTATGTTCTATGTTATTGCTTTTTATGTATTTAATATTGTTAGTTTGCCTGATTGCTGCTGCTAGGGGTTCAATAAAAATAGCAAACCGGGGGGGTCACGTGATGTTCCGAGGCAGATAGACGCACATTTGTTGGTCTCCTCACTGGATTAAACTAAAACAATATTCTTCGGTTGCCCGGTGCTAAAATTGTGGTTAAATTACCGCTGAATCTACAAAGACGGTGGGCATGTCGCTGGAAAACTTTTTTAATATGCCCCAAAAGAGAGAAAATCGGGGGAAAAAGAGCAAGGCGGCGGCTATTGGGATGCTAGCTAAACCCGACGACGAAACGGAACCAGAGCTAGCCACCGAAGAAGAGCCTGAACTCTCTACCAAGCGTGGAAAAGACTCCGATAGCCCTACCTACGATGGCAAAATGGTTCAGCAGGTTATACATAATATTGAGAAGATGCTTGACATTAAACTTGCTGCTATCCTGAAACCAGTCACGGAGATGTCAGAAAAGCTGGTGGACAGACTGGGGATGGTGGAGCAGCGTGTCTGATTTGGAGGATATAGAAGCAGCCAATGCACCACGGCTTGACTCGGCGGAGTCAGCACTGAAAAAAGCAATAGAAAAACTGGAGAATTACGAAAACCAAAGCCGTCGACAAAACGTCAAAATTATTGGTCTGAAAAAAGGCACTGAAGGTAAAAATCCACCCGTGTTTTTTGAAAAGTGGATTCCCGAAGTCTTGAACATGGATATGAAGGAGGAACGGCTGAAAATCGAGCGGGGCCTCCAGAGGGGCCTACCGGGAGACCCCGCGCGGTCCTAGTGAGACTCCACGACTACACAGATCGACAGAGGATTATACACGCAGCAAGAAACAAAGGCAAAGTGACGATAGATGGTCAAGCAGTGTCGTTTTATCAGGACTTTTCTGCGGAGATAGTAAAGCGAAGGCAAGAATCTGCAGATGTGCGGAGAAAGCTCCGGGGAGAGGGGATAAAATACGCCTTCGTATACCCAGCTGTGATTAAGGTTCTCTCTCCAAATGGAAAACCAATCTCCCTCTCTACAATGAAGGAAATCAACGACTATGTGAAGACACTCTCGACTTCCCAGTGACTGTTTCTATCCACCTGTAATCAGGTAAAAAAAAAAAAAAAAAAAAAAAGATAAATAGAAAGAAAAAAGTTTGCATTTGTACATGATGAGAAAGACAACAGATGATATATCACATTAAGATGGCTTCTGATTATCTTAATTTAGACATTCCTTTAGCCTACATGAGTATTTTTCTGTTTACTTGACTTGTTGATTATTATTACTGATATTATTTACACAGATGTTAATGTGTACACACTTTGATTAGAATATAATTCAGATGGGGAGACCTGACACTCTTTTGGATTTTTGTCTGTTTATTTTTTTCCCCTCAATTTGCTTCTTGTGCCCCCATTAGCTGTACTAGTATAGCTAGAGCGTGACAAGGTTTTTGTTTTTTGTTTCTCCTGGCTCTGTTGCAGCTATGTTAGATAGATTGTATCCAAGCTTTAGCTCTTTTTTGCTTGGATTGTTCTAGAGTTTCTTATTTTTTATCCAGGCCAGATTTCAGTTTAAAAGCATATCCAAAGTACTTTACAAGGTAAACAAGACTATGCAGCATGGCATAACATTGTGTCACATTGTGTCAAATATTAAGTTTTGCACCTGGAAAATAAAAGGGTCCAATAATGTGGTCAAAAGGAAAGCTGTTCTTAACTATCTTAAGAGGGAAGGTATTCAGGTTGCATTCCTCCAAGAAACCCATTTGAATGAGGAGGAGCACAAAAAATATCTCAGAGAATGGGTCAGACAGGTATTTTTTACGTCTTACTCTACAAATAAAAGGGGTGCGATTATTAATTCATAGATGGTTGCCATTCATGGCCAAGGATAGTTACAAAGATACAGAAGGAAGGATAGTTTTTGTAAAAGGGGAACTACATGGAAAATCAGTATTGTTAGGAAATGTTTATGCTCCTAATGTCTATGATGGGGAATTTTATGCCCTCCTAGTCAGTAAAATTGCTGAAATGGACTGCACAAATATCATAATTGGAGGTGACCTTAACTGTTATCTCTCCTCCTCTCTAGATAAAGATCCCTCTCAAAAAGATCAGTCAAAATCAGGCAGAGCACTGCAAAATTTGCTTGCGATATTTAATCTGTTAGATGGTTGGAGATTCATGAATCCCAATACAAAAAAATACACATTTTATTCTCCACCTCACTCTTCATCGTCACGAATCGACTATGTATTTCTATCTAAACACCTAGCCCATTTGGTTAAACAGGCTGATATTGGATCCATTGCCCTCTCAGACCATGCTCCTGTCACTCTGGAAATGCACCCTCTGAGACCTACAGAGCGATCGTTCTCCTGGAAAATTAACCCATCACTCTTCTATGATGATAATTTTATCAAGTTCTTGGAAATGCACACAGACCTATATTTAGGGATAAATTACAATGATGACTCTGATCCAAGATTGGTGTGGGAAGCTTATAAAGCTTACATGCGACGAATTATCATATCATACTCCAGTAGGAGGAAAAAAAGAGCGCATTCAATCACGAATTGAAGAGAAAATTAAAAAGCTCGAGGAAGAATTTCATAGATCCAAATCGGATGGAGTACTTAAGGAGTTAAAAGAGACAAGATTACTGGTGTCTAAATTACTAATAAAAAAGGCTGAGTCTGATATTTTGTTCGCTAAACAAAGACTATTTGAATTTGGAAATAAGCCAAATAAGTTCTTAGCTCGTCTAGCAAGAAACTCTCCCCAAAAAGCCTTAATTTCTGCAATATCTGATGAGGATCACATCCGTCAGACAAGCAACACCAAAATTAATGAATGCTTTCAGAAATTTTATGAAGCGCTGTATACCTCAGAATTGGATAACGATACACTTACCAATAGTAATTTCCTAAATGGCTTGCAAGTGCCTCAGTTAACAGACGTACGAGCTAAACTGTTGGAACGCCCTGTAACGGTAGAGGAAGTTGATAAAGCAATCTCCTCACTCCAGTCAGATAAAAGTCCAGGGTCAGATGGATTCTGCGCACAGTTCTTCAAAACGATGAAAGGCAAAATTAACAAATTTTTACGTGTGTTCAACAAATCTTTTGAAGAGAAGGAACTTCCCAAATCTATGTATCTAGCCCATATTATAGTTATCCCCAAAAAGGGGAAAGACCCAGAATAATGTGCCTCTTATCGCCCAATTAGCCTTCTTGGAGTGGATGTTAAGATACTCTCAAAAATAATAGCTAATAGACTAGAGAAAGTGGTGACTGATATAGTTAGTGCAGGCCAAACAGGGTTCATCGGGGGCCGTACCTCCTCAAACAACACAAGGCGCTTAATCAATATTATTCATTATCTTAATTTTCATCAAACTCCAGGTTCTATAGTGACGATGGACGCAGAGAAAGCATTCGACCGTATTGACCGAAAATACATGCTTGAAGTGTTAAAAAGATTTGGCTTTCAATCAGATTTTGTTAGATGGATACAGCTTTGATATAAAATGCCCACAGCCTCAGTCCTAACAAACGGTCTGACTTCATCACAATTCCAACTTAAGAGAGGCACAGCTCAAGGATCACCACTATCACCTTTATTGTTTTCTTTAGCCATCGAGCCATTAGCGATTGCTGTTCGAGAAGCCTCCAACATTAAAGGAACAACGATAGGAACAACACAGCACAAAATTCTATTATATGCGGATGATATCCTCCTAACACTAACAGACCCATCAATTTCAATACCCGAACTAATAAACTGCGTGGAAGAGTTTGGTCTAATCTCCGGGTACAAGGTCAATTTCAAAAAATCTGAAATCATGCCCCTTGGCTTTTCGGGTGAGAATGAACCTGACTTTGTAAAACCCTTTCGCTGGGCACCAAGAGGATTCACATATTTGGGGGTCCGCATTACTCCTACAATTAGTCAACTTTACGCTGAGAATGTTAACCCCATGTTAAAAAATATTAAGGACAAGATGTTAGGCTGGAAGAAGCTTCCTGTATCCTTTCTTGGCAGAATCAATCTTATCAAGATGATAATTCTCCCTAAGGTAATTTACCCTATGTCCATGCTCTTCATATCTCTGAAGAGAAATAGCCTTAAAGAAATAAACAAAGCTCTCTCTGACTTTATATGGGCAGGCAGAAAGCCTAAAATTAAATTAGATATTTTACAACTGCCTAAAGAACAAGGAGGATGGAGCCTCCCCAACATTACAAACTATATAACCTCAATCCAAGCCAGAATTATCTCAATATGGGCAACTGCTGAATCAAAGCCACCTTGGTTTGAGATTGAAGCAACCCCCTCCAAACCGTACTCCCCTATTAATTTACTAGATAAACGCAGGAGTGAATTACCACCTGTGGTGAAAGATAACTTTTTAATTACCAATGTGGGTAGTACTTGGAACTCTCTACGGAGATTATTTGGGAGTAAACATAAATTGAATTGTCTAACAACAATGACTGATAATCCTGATTTAACCAGGGGGGGGCGGTGGATCTAACTTTCAGAACTGATATGAAGCCGGAATTTACCACATCTATGACCTTTGGGATAAAGGAAAAATCTAAACATTCGAGTCCATACAGGCAAAATTTAAACTGCAAACAAAATAATTTTACAAGTACCTTCAGGTCAGACACTATGTACAAACTAAAATGGAAACTCTTAGGCTTCCAGATGACTTTAACCTATTAAAAAAGACTCTTCTAGATAGTGCTAAGCAAGGTCACTTTGTCTCCAAGTTTTACACTAAGCTGCAACATCTGAATATTGACAGGCTACCATTCCTACGGAAATCATGGGAGACTCAAATTAAAACAACAATAGACAATGAAACGTGGGGGGAAATTTTACTTATACCTTCGAAAATATCTATATGTAACATATTCAGAGAAATGCAATATAATATCTTACAAAATGTCTATATATCACCATATATGTTTAGTAAATATCCTGAAGGAGCCTCTCCAAACTGTCCAAAATGTAAGACTATTTTAGGGACAAGATACCACTGCCTCTGGGAATGTGAAAAGATCAAACAGTTTTGGCAAATGATATGTGCTGAAGTTAGTGTGATAGGTAAGCAACAATTACAGCCTAACCCAATATTATGTTTACTGGGATATACCCCTGAATCGTTAAGACCACATAGAAACACTTTACACTTCTTGCTTATGCTGGGCCGGAAGGCTGTCATGACCAAATGGGTGGGAGTCGATCCTCCCTCAATACACCAGTGGAAGTCCTTGATTTCGGAGTATATTTCTTTGGAAAGACTAAGATTTCTTATCAACGATCAGAAGGACCTCTTTACAGCAAAGTTTGGCAAAGTCTTGGAATACTTGGGATCCCGAACTGCAACTGCCTGAGAGGGTAGACTTAATAAGGACTTATGGGAACACTGCTGTGGACATTCTCTGGATTTGCTATTTTTCTCTCTAATCTGTATACTGTGTGCTGGATTGTTCATACTTTTGAAAAAGTTCAATAAAAAGAATGGGGAAAAAAATAGCAAACCGGGAGGGAGAGAGAGGACATCCCTCCCTGGTACCTCTCTGAAGATACATCCTAGATGATGTTTGCTTGATAGTCCTAATACATGCTGTTGGGGAGCTGAATAATGTTTTTAACCAGTTTATAAAAGATTTTCCTAGGCCAAATTTATGTAAGGTCGAAAATACGAATTTCCAGTTACATCTATCAAATACTTTTTCTGCATCTAGATACACTGCTCAAAAAATAAAGGGAACACTTAAACAACTCAATGTAGCTCCAAGTCCACTTCTGTGAAATCAAACTGTCAACTTAGGAAGCAAGACAATGCCAGACCTCATGTGGCTGGAGTGTGTCAGCAGTTCTTCCAAGAGGAAGACATTGATGCTATGGACTGGCCCGCCCATTCCCCAGACCTGAATCCAATTGAGCACATCTGGGACATCATGTCTTGCTCCATACACCAACACCACGTTGCACCACAGACTGTCCAGGAGTTGGCGGGTGCTGCAGGTCTGGGAGGAGATCCCTCAGGAGACCATCCGCCACCTCATCAGGAGCATGCCCAGGAATTGTAGGGAGTTCATACAGGCACGTGGAGGCCAAACACACACACACACGACTGAGCCTCATTTTGACTTGTTTTAAGGGCATTACAAGAAAATTGGATCAGCCTGTAGTGTGCTTTTCCACTTTAATTTTGAATGCGACTCCAAATCCAGACCTCCATGTGTTGATAAATTAGATTTCCATTGATCATTTTTGTGTGATTTTGTTGTCAGCACATTCAACTATGTAAAGAACAAAGTATTTAATACGAATAATTCATTCAGATCTAGGATGTGTTATTTTAGTGTTTCCTTTAATTTTTTTGAGCAGTGTATATTAGTTTAAATGTTTTTACAGTAAGAATAATCTTTGAAATGTAATGATCTACGTGAATTTATCAATGAGTGCCTCGCTTTTATAAAACCAGTTTTGTCACGATGTATTATAAGAAGAGTTATTTTCTTAGCCTTTTTGCAAGGGCTTTGCAGATTCAGCAGGGTCTTTATCAGATTTTAATAGCAGAATTCATATTTGGCAAAAGTCTGCCATTTCCCTCTCTCTGGTACCAACATTCAACAGAATAGTTGGTGCCAATATTCTGAATATTTTCAGAATATTCCAGAATTATTTATGGAACTGTGGTGGAAAAATTCCTATGTAATTAGGATTTAAGTATATATTCTCTGTCTATTGAATGTATCTAGGGCAGATGACAAGGTCAGGGGAAGCAAGCTTAATGTTCTGATAAAGATGTGTCAGATCACCAGAGAGACAGACGCCGGGGCAGCAAGATAACTACGGAACATTCTGATCTGGGATGAGCTGGGTCATGGGTTGCTATCAGACTGGCATGAAGCATCTCTCTAGAGGCTGGGCATGAAGATTGGAGAAGATGTGCTGCAGTGAGACGTGAAACAGTGATTGCTGAATACAATTTAAGCTGTTAGTCAGAAAGGTTGGGTAGGGCGATGCATGAGCAATCTCTGTCCCCTCCATGTTTTGGCCAAAGCATGTTTGTATAAAATACAACACCTTCTGGGACTCAGTCTTTTTTATTATGGAAACACTGAAGTATTTTCTGCCATTTCAGAACTCTGCTGGAAATCCATCTGGGCCTGGAGCCTTTTTAATCGGGCATGCTTTGGAGGGCCTCCTGGAATTCAGCTGCTGTTAGTGGTGAATCCAGGGCCTTCGCTTGATTATCCGATAATTTAGGAAGTTTTATTTTATCCAGAAATTCTTCAATGTCATTATTTGATGGGTTTATCTCCAGTGAGTGATAAAACCTTGTAAAATTCTTTAAAAGTTGTTGTTTATTCTTTCAGGATCATATACTGTATTCCAGGTCTGGTCTTTAACAGCAGATATAGACATTTTTTGTTTATTTATTTTAAGCTGCTTAGCCAAAAAGCTACCTGATTTATTACCTTGTTCAAAATTTTCTATCCGGAGACTTTGAACGGGGTCTGTTTATTAATAATTTCATTTAATTCCGGTTCTGCTTTAGGATTTTGCCCAGTCTCTCCTCATCTAGGGAAGCTTCTAATGATTTAATAGCTTCTTCTAATTCCTGAATATGTTTGTTTTCCATTTTCATTTTATTTAATGAGAATTAAATTATTATTTTACCTCTAAGCACAGCTTTTCCTGCCTCCCAGAGAATGGATAGTGACATACCAGGCAGGTCATTATATTTCAAATATGAACACCACTCTTTTTTGAACAATCTAAAAATAATCAATCTTAATAAATTTTTGCTTTCTGGAATTTCTTTCTTATTTACTAGAGTTAAAAAAAGCAGGAGTGTGATTGCTACCTCCATAGGATGGGTAAGCCACAAAACTTCATAGCCAAGGAGGCTGGCTGTTCACAGAGTGCTGTGTCCAAGCTTATCAATGGAAAGTCTAGTGGAAGAGAATAATGTGGCAAGAAAAGATGCACCAGCAGAAGAGCTGACCGTGGGCTTCAGCGGGTTATCAAACAGAGAAGATTCAAGAATCTGGCAAAGATCCAGAAAGAGTGGAATGAGGCGGGAGTCACAGCTTCAAAAACCACCACATTCAGACGCATCCGGGAGATGGGCTACAACTGTAGGGTTCCTCGGGTCAAACCGCTTCTGAGTCTGAGCCAACGTAGTAAGCCTCTCAGCTGGGCTAAGGATAAGAAGGACTGGGCTGTCATCCAAGGTCCTCTTTTCCCATAAAAGTAAAGTGTGCCTTTCATTCGGGAATCAAGGTCCAAGGGTTTGGAGGAATAAGGATGAGGAACAGAACTCAAACTGCTTGAGGTACAGTGTAAAATATCCACAGTCAGTCATGATTTGGGGTGCAATGTCCGGTGCAGGTATTGGCAAACTCTGTTTTCTTAAATCCAAGGTCACCGCATCAGTCTACCAGAATGTTTTAGAGGACTTCATGATTCCTTCTGCTGAGGATCTGTATGGAGATGCAGATTTCATCTTCCAGCAGAACTGCCAGAAGCACCAAAACCAGTTTTAATGCCCATGCCATCACTGTGCTTGACTGACCAGCCAACTCGCCAGACCTAAACCCCTTTAATAACCTATGGGCTATTATAAAGAGGAAAATGTGGGGCATCAGACCCAAAAACAAAGAAAAGCTGATAGCAAGCATCAAGGAAATCTGGGTTTCATTAACTTCCAGTCAATGCCACAGCCTGATAGCCTCAATGCCAAGGCGCATCAAGGCAGCAGTTAAGACAAAGGGATTCCCTCCCAGGTATTGAAGATTGACATATCGTTTTGAAAGTACCATATTTTGATTGATTTAATGTGATCCTAATTTCTTTCCTTTTTTTCTGCAAAAACTGAGAAGTGATTTCTTCACATTATTCTATTTTTTGTTGGCCTAATTACTGTTTTCGTGAGTTTTATGAGCTGGAAGCCCAAATAATGTACAAATAAACAACTAAATACTTGAAATTGTTTAAGTTGTGGGCAATGAATCTATAATCTATGGAAGTTTCACGTTTTGAATGGCATTATGAAAATAAAAAAAACTTTTCCATGATATTTTAATGTTTTGGAAAGGGTCTATATATATATATATATATATATATATATATATATATATATATATATATATATATATATATATATATATAGTAATAATTGGTCTAAGCCCAGAACGCTGTGGTACTCCACAAGTAACCCTTGAGTGTGAAGATTTATACACTCAACAAAAATATAAACGCAACACCTTTATTTCTGCTCCCATTTTTCATGAGATGGACTTAAAGATCTAAAATTCATTCCAGATACACAATATTACCATTTCTCTCAAACATTGTTCACAAATCAGTCTAAATATGTGATAGTGAGCACTTCTGCTTTGCTGAGATAATCCATCCCACCTCACAGGTGTGCCACATCAAGATGCTGATCTGACATCATGATTAGTGCACAGGTGTACCTTATACTGCCCACAATAAAAGGCCACCCTGGAATGTGCAGTTTTGTCTCACAGCAAAATGCCACAGATGCCACAAGCATTGAGGGAGCGTGCAATTGGCATGCTGACAGCAGGAATGTCAACCAGATCTGTTGCTCGTGCATTGAATGTTCATTTCTCCACCATAAGCCGTCTCCAAAGGCGTTTCAGAGAATATGGCAGTACATCCAATCGGCCTCACAACCGCAGACCACGTGTAACCACACCAGCCCAGGACCTCCACATCCAGCAGGTTCACCTCCAAGATCGTCTGAGACCAGCCACTCAAGACAGCTGCTGAAACAATTGGTTTGCATAACCAAACAATTTCTGCACAAACTGTCAGAAACCGTCTCAGGGAAGCTCAACTGCATGCTCGTCGTCCTCATCGGGGTCTTGACCTGACTCCAGCTCGTCGCCGTAACAGACTTGAGTGGGCAAATGCTCACATTTGATGGCGTCTGGTACGTTGGAGAGGTGATCTCTTCACGGATGAATCTCGGTTTACATTGTTCAGGGCAGATGGCAGACAGCGTGTGTGGCGTCGTGTGGGTGAGCGCTTTGCTGATGTGAATGTTGTGGATCGCGTGGCCCATGGTGGTGGTGGGGTTATGGTATGGGCAGGCATCTGTTATGGACGAAGAACACAGGTGCATTTTATTGATGGCATTTTGAATGCACAGATACCATGATGAGATCCTGAGGCCCATTGTTGTGCCATACATCCATGAACATCACCTCATGTTTCAGCAAGATAATGCACGGCCCCATGTTGCAAGGATCTGTACACAATTCTTGGAAGCTGAAAATCTCCCAGTTCTTGCATGGCCAGCATACTCACCGGACATGTCACCCATTGAGCATGTTTGGGATGTGCTTGACCGGCGTATACGACAGCGTGTACCAGTTCCCACTAATATCCAACAACTTCGCACAGCCATTGAAGAGGAGTGGACCAACATTCCACAGGGCACAATTGACAATCTGATAAACTCTATGTGAAGAAGATGTGTTGCACTGCATGAGGCAAATGGTGGTCACACCAGATACTGACCAGTTCTGAGTCCCCAGACCCCCAATAAAGCAAAAAACTGCACATTCCAGGGTGGCCTTTTATTGTGGGCAGTATAAGGTACACCTGTGCACTAATCATGATGTCAGATCAGCATCTTGATGTGGCACACCTGTGAGGTGGGATGGATTATCTCAGCAAAGCAGAAGTGCTCACTATCACACATTTAGACTGATTTGTGAACAATGTTTGAGAGAAATGGTAATATTGTGTATCTGGAATGAATTTTAGATCTTTAAGTCCATCTCATGAAAAATGGAAGCAGAAACAAAGGTGTTGCGTTTATATTTTTGTTGAGTGTAATTTACATAAACAAACTGGAATCTGACGGACAAATATGATTTAAACCAGCCTGTCATACTTATGAATCAAAAAAGGGTTTAATATTCTACATTTTCTGTATTTATCCGGTAACATGAAACAGTTGTGATAAACTGTTTTCAGGTTGAATTTGCCACACTTAGCTGCAGAGAAGCCTATGATTTTCTTTATTTTTATTTCAATGTTAACAGAAAAATTCAAAGAAGACACACTAGCATATATGACAGATCATTGGCTGATTAGGCAAGCTTTTTTTCTTTTTATCTTCTTTTAAATATTTTTACATTCTTTGTGCGAAAGCCAACAGGAGTAAAAAATGATACTATATACTAGTCATGTTTTTTTGTATATTAACAATAAAAACACAGATAATTAATTAAGTTTTGATTTGCAGAAATACTGCAAAAATGTAATTAGAAATGCACGCCTCAAAACATTTGTAATATAATGTCAATATTAATGCATTAAAGCAGGTTGATTAATTTTTAGAATTAACGCAATTAATTGTTTTAACACAAATAACGCATGAACAGAATGACCCGCCCTGTTTATTCCACAATTCAACCCGCGCTACTTTCAGTGCTCGCTCGTCACATAAACAGCATGGCAGACGCAAACTGCATCCGAGGTTCCATGTGAACGACTCTCTCAGCAGACGAAGAAGCATAAACTAGGCTTTAAGGATTAACGATCTACGTCACTCCCTCCTTTGCTGCGGGTGTAGTTTGCAGAAAGAGATGCGATCATGTCTTGTGCTGTTGGTTGCCTTGATTAAAATCAACAAACGTGCATTCTAATGGGCCAAAACACAACAAAACATTAGCGTTTTACTGTCCTGACATTGTCGTGTAAACAGTACCCTCATAAACACTATGGTTGAGTAGCAACCAGTTTTTTTATAGATTCTCTGGTCCTCTTCACAAACCACTTCCATATGTTCTATTTAAGCCAAATCTTCGTGAAATCCAAGCAGTGTTCAAACCTTATACTATTGCTGCACGTTGCAGAAGAAAACAACTCTGAAGGAAAAATTAGACAAAAAATGCAAAGAAACCAACAACATTGTACACATGGATGTTCTCAAAAAAACTATGATCAGATGCCTTAAACCTTACGTGATGTCATCAGTGGCATGTGAGTGTGAATGCTTCTTCTTGGAAGAGTAGTTCTTCCTTTATTTAAATTCAAAACCAAGCTTGACATGCTGTTTTACCAGAGTGGAACCACATCCAAAGTGAAGTTACAAAAAAGTATGGCTAGTAGATTTATAGAGAAAGTTCATAAAGTGAATTGTAGGATAAAAATAACTGTCAAAACAAAAAGGGACAATTATAAGAAACGGAAATATAAACAATACATAATATATTTAACTAAGAAGTAAGAAATTTGGTCTAGAAATAATGTGCCACCAAACTGTAATGTAGTTCCAAGCATGAAAACCAGTGGGACTTGCTGTTGTAGTTGTTGATCTGTCTAACTATAGCAGGGCTATATGTTAACTTTTTTAGCTTATAGCACTGGTCCTACAGAGGTTACTGGTTTTGTAAAAACCTTGTCTTCTTGTCTTCAAGAAGAGACTGTGGAATATGTTATATTATTTTGGCTGAAGTATACTGTTGAGAGAAGGGAACTGGTACAAAATTGACAAGATAAAAAAAATTGCAACTGGATACCCAAGACTTTTTAAACAAAATGTCTAGTTATGCCAACCGCCATTAAACAGAAGTTTTTGGCTTGTGTTATTATTTTCAGTGTTTTTTAAGTCCTATGATACTGAACTGATCATATATTTCAAACATTCCTTGAATGCAGCGGATGCAGCAGGACAAGCTTCTGCCTGACATTCGTATGTGACTTATAAAAGAAAGATCTTCCTTTGTGAGTGGGGGAAATTGAACCGAGAAAGGTTTATGATTGGCCAGTCGATGTAGTGTGATCATTGTGCATGCACATTCAGAAAATTATTCCCTTTCTGAGTGTCTGGAAGGACAGTCTGGATGCAGACCAGGCAGGGTCTCTAATCTGAAGGGAGTATCAGTGACAACATTTCACAGAAGGTAGCTAAGGGTGGACAGACATGTCGCTAGATTTGTCGCTAGGCGCTTTTTGGGAAAAAAACGCATTAAGGGGGTCTGAAAAGCCGATAAGCTGGCAACACTGGCTTCAGGCAGAGTCAGAAATCATATGACCCCAGTCGACTTGTGATGGTGGCTTTTGGCGATCCTGCAAGAACGAGACGCTGTTACACTGAAATCTTGGGCCGTTCAGTGTGACACACCTCTAGAGCTCGGTGGAGGTTGCATAGCGTGGTATGGAGCAGTCATTTGAGACGGCCGAAAGGAGTACAGTGTGAATCGGTCTTTAGAGTAAAAAATAAAATAACAAACAACTTGCAAAGCTGTTGCACAAGTGCTAGATATGTAAAAGTTTATCACACAGACTATTCTTTTCATCGTGTAGAGCCCTGAATAGGCATTGACAGAAGCCACTAACAACCTAGTTAAGAAGCGTGCTTACAAACAGAAGTAAGGTGTACAGTACTTCAATCTTTGAATGAAATACAGACAGTCAGAAATACAAACAAACAGCCATACTGAATTTTGAGGTCAGGGTTTGATGAGAAAGGTCATACACATAAAAGGTAGTGATGCCTACATCTGTGCAAAAGGAGGAAAAGAACAATAAAAAAAGGAACCGAGGCTAAGATTTATCAGGGGTATTTGGGTCTTGTTAAGGTGCATTTGAGTTTTGAACTCAGAAGTGGGGGGGGGGGTTCCTAATTCCAAGTCAGTACAGTCCAAGTGGAAATTCCTACGTCCAGGTTTTGATTATTTAAGTCAGATTTCTAAATTACATTACCCTCAACGTGAACTCTTCATACAGTATGAGGGACTGATTTAAGAGGAAACGAATAGTTTTAAAGTGGAACTGAACCCCATGAAAAGGCATAACCCCGCCCCCAGATAACATTTGAAAATTCTACAAAGTGGGCAGTGCCAGGAGGCATGGAGGGGTATGGCCAAGTGTGGAGGATGAGCAGAGAGGGGGAACATGGGGGTGTGTTCAGTATGACAGTGACACCCTGCTTAATCTGACACTGAAACATGGACAGTGACCAAAGCGACGTTCATCTGTTTTGAACGTTAGCCTATGTTAGCATTACCACTCAGAGACTGGACCCATCCTGTCTCCCTCTGCCTCAGCAGCACCAGCCTCAGGCAGCGCTAATGTGATAATAATGGTAACCTAAAAAACGCAATCCAACTCCAAGCTCGCCACGGAGCCGGTATATCTGATAGTTTTATACCTAAACCCACAGTTTGTGTCTGAAGAGACCATGCCTGTGACACAGTCAATGCCTGTGACGTAAAGATGTACCGCTCTCCACCAATCACAAAATTTAAATGCAGTAGACACCGTTCAACTCTAAGAGGGCCGCACTAAGACATTTTTAGACCAAAAAGTGTAGAATTAAACAAGTTTACATGAAAATGTAAAAAAAAAATCCCAGAAACTGAAAGATTGCATTGGTAAATACCCATTTATACACTTTATAGGCAAAAAAAGTTGTTTTGGGGTTTAGTTACTCTTTAAAGTCAAAGAACTTTATTTCTGCAAAATGTCTTTATTGATCTGTAAACATTTACAGTGTGAAGAACGTGGAGGTGTGGCATGTGGAACACAGTTCAAGTCGGGTGTGACCTCATTCCAAAATCCATGTCCAGAGGTAAATCAAACACACTTCATTGGACTCTACCGATTTGGAATTCGGAAACTCCGACCTTCGAGTTGGACCCAAACGCACCATCAAAACCCCGCTTGACAAACAAAGGATAAAACTGATAAAAAAAAGTTACCTACTTAAGCGTGTAGGATATGTTTCTTCGAAAACAACTACGCTGATCTGATGTAGATAGTTTTCTGAAATCACTACCACGTAACATTTGTGTTGTCACGTCATAAATCGGATTATAAGGCCCATCGAGTATAGAATTGACGGATTTCTTAAAGGAATCTGGCTTATATATGCAGAAGGTTGGCGAACCTAATGCGTATAATAACAGCTTCCGTTTACAGTGAAACACAAACAGAAGAATAACGACACTAGACGGATAACAGCTGTATATCCCGCCTGTGGCTGACAGTCTGCGTCCTGTCTACACTGACCCCCAGAAGCAGCTCAATGAAGCCCGAGACGGAGAACAGATGGCCGCCTAGAAATACGGTGTTAATGACCTCCAGGAGGATGATAATACGATGACTTTGGCTCAGACACCGACACAATGGTAAATGGTCGCAGTACGAAGCCTACCTTTACTGTCCACACTGGATCCCCCTTGTTCATGAAAACAAACCAGCTGTCATTTGGTCTCCCCCCTGCATCCAGGAAGTGACGTCATTTTTGACGAAAGGCTTTTTTTCCCCCCCGTTTCTTTTTCTGCCCACTATAATGTAGTTTCCTAACAGAGGCAAGCATTGAAGTGTGTTGTTTTGTGAGTCCGGTTTGTGGGATGATTTTAAAGAAAACACAGGAAGAAGGGGGAAACAGCTGAGGAGGAGTTGTTATTGTACAAGAACTAACACAGCACACCCTGAGTGAAAACACCATCCCCACATTGAAACATGTTGGTGGCAGAATTCTGCTAACTAGAATGCTTTATTTTAGCATAGACAGAGAAATTGGTTTTATACGATAGAAATAGTCTGTAAAGAAAAACTGTCAAACAGAAAAGTCTTGATAATGGGGAGGAAGTGCAACTGAACTGATCAGAGTCACTATCAGATCAAGTGTTTCCAGACTGTAGCCATGACTTTGTGCTCTCCACAATCAGATTTCAAGGGCAGGCAGTTGACGCAAATGTTTTTAAAAGAGCAGAGATTTTCTTCTTCTTTATAGTTTTATGGCGGTTGGCAAACAACAATATGGTGCATTACCGCCACCAACTGGCTTGGATTGTGGACTGCAATGACACTCAAACAAATTAATAATAATAAAAAAAACTTATATCCAATCATACAAGTGAGTTTGTTCTCGAAACTGAAATAAAGCCATACAACTTTCACATCCCGAATTTCTTTGCAACACATCCTTTATGTCTAGCTCTTGCTTTTCCCCAAATTAGGAATCAGTTGTCTTCCTTCGTCTTGGTAATTTTGACAATATAACAGAACATGTTCTATAGTTTCTCTTACTCCTCAACGAGTACATTTCCCTGTTTGATGTTTTCCTATAATGAACAAAGTACTATTTTATCCAGTATGTCCAAATCTGAGTCGAGATATTTTTGTCTTCTGGTCCTGTCTATCTGTCTCATGTTTTCTTTTGAATAGAATAAAAACCATCTCCCTGTCCTTTCCTCCTCCCATCGCTTTTGCCATCTTTCCCTTATTTCCTGTTTTATCATGCTTTTCATTTCATTTCAGCTCTGCTGATGTTACATTTTTTTTAATCTCTTTTTGAAGCCTCTTTTGCCACTTCATCTGCCTTCTCATTGCCATTAACCCCATAATGTGCTGGTACCCAAACAAAAATAACTATTAGTTCCATCATATTTATTCTAAAGATAGTTTGTAGAATCTCAACTAAAACATCAGGTCTGCCTTCTGCTTTACTCTTATCCAAACTTATCAAAGATGAACTGGAATCTGAACAGATTACTGTGCATAATGGTTTGTATTTCTCCACCCACTGAGAAGCTAACAGTAAACATTGAAGCCAACATTTCCCCTGTGTCTAGTTTGATTTCTGTTTCTTTCTTAGTTGCTATCCATCCAAAACCTTTCAATTCTTTTACCCCTTTCTACCAAAAGGTTTAATAATTTCTTGTGTGGGATGATCCTGTACATGTCCTTGCAATTTCGCCCAATAATTTATTATCAGTTGATCTCTTCTAAAATAAAGAGCTATTTAAAATATAACAGCTATTTCTACCTGAACTGAAGCTGTTGGAGTTGATTTAGTTGCACCTGTGCAGAGTCTTAAAGGGAGATTCCACCTCTAAGCCGAAATTTGTCTTTTGCCATATTCTCCAGAGTTAGATGTGAGAAAAAAGCATCTTATAACCAGCCCCGTAATTCTCCCGATCTGGTAGCAGTCCGTTTGCTTTAGCTTAGCATAAAGGAAAGTAATGAAAGTTGGTTAAGAACACTTTTGCAAGTTGTTGCACCACTGTGGCCTTGGGACTGGAAAGTTTAAATCTCTCAGCCTTAAGATGTAAGGTCAGAATTTAAGTTAGTTTAGGACAATGATGGATGATGAAGGATGTTGTAATGTAACTCTGCCATATAAATTCAGCAAAATGAATTCATGAATTCACTTGTCAAACATTAATTGTTTTTAAAATTTACTGAGGTGAAAATTACCAGTCTATCTCCAATGACCACTGGAGGTCCCTATCTCCAGGTGGGGTACACCCTGGACAGGCCATCGGTCCATCATAAGGCAACATACAGAGACACAGGACAAATGACCATGCAAGCATACATTCGTTCCTAAGGACATATTTCAGAGACCAATTAACCTAATAGTTATGTTTTTGGACTCTTTGAGGAAGCAAGAGTACCTGAAGAGAACCCCACAGATGCATGGAGAGAACTTGCAAACTCTGTGCAGAAAGACCCCAGTGCCATGATTCTAGTCAACTACTTTCTGGCAACAATGCTATCAACTGCACCACCACACAACCCTGTTTTATGTTGTCATTACCAAAACAGGCTTTTTTGTCAAGTTTTTTTATGACTTCAGTAACATTTTTCCTTGTGTCATTCAATTTTTTACCCATGCAATAATCTGTGGACAAATTCTTTTTCTTTGTAAGTGTGGATTACTTGGGCCGTTACCGATATCTTGTGGGAATTTCCTGTCAGCCATTTTTTAGCGAATAGCAGATTTGTTACACTCAAACAAACAAAACTTATGGAGAAATGGTAACATATCAAATAAATTGTTGAATCATGAACCTTAGGAAGGTCTGAAGTTATATTGGCACAAGACTCGTGTTTCAACATCGCATCGTTTATGAGATATGACTTTACGAATATAGGTCAGAATCCATTGCACTATTCACTCCTGGGTGACGTCTGTGATCTCCTCTTTCCAAGCTGTTCCTGCCCCAGTAAACCGTAAAGAAGGTTCAGGGTTTCATCCTAAACCAAGCCACGAATGGCCAATTACACCCCTGTTCTCTCTTTCTTTCATGAAGGGGAGGGAAAGAGAGATTCTTTCTTGCCTATTTAAAGTTTTCATTTTAAGGAAGAATGCTCACACTATTTTATTTCAGTTCAGGCAGTTGTTCTGCCTATATGTATTTTGGTTTCTGATACAAGTAACCTTAGTTGCTCCTTAAAGAGTAACTAAACCACAAAACAACTTTTTTTTGTCTATAAACTGTATAAATGTGTTTTTACCAATGCAATCTTTCAATTTCTAGGGATTTTTTTACATTTTCGTGTAAACTTGTTTAATTCGACACTTTTTGTTTTAAAGACGTCTTAGTGCTGCCCTCTTAGGGTTGAACTGTGGCTACTGCATTTTAATTTTGTGATTGGCGGAGAGCGGTACATCTTTTCGTCACAGGCATGGTCTCACAGACACGCCCCGCGGGTTTGGGTATAAAACTATCAGACATACCGGCCCTGTGGCAAGTTTGGAGTTGGACTGCATTTTTCAGGTTACCATTATTATCACATTAGCACTTAGTTACCATAGCTAACATACTGTTAGCCTATGTTAGCATTACCACTCAGAGACTGGACCCATCCTGTCTCCCTCTGCCTCAGCAGCAGTGCCGGCCTTAGGCAGCGCTGACTCAGCGCCCTGAGCCAGCGGGTCAAATTGATTCAGCTCGGGGCCGCTGGGCTCCATAAAGCCCCCCTTTTCCTCCGGTGACGGTGGAGGATATCCGCTGGCTCAGGGAGCTGAGTCAGCGCTGCCTGAGGCTGGTGCTGCTGAGGCAGAGGGAGACAGGATGGGTCCAGTCTCTGAGTGGTAATGCTAACATAGGCTAACGTTCAAAAGAGATGAACGTCGATCAGATCGATCAGTCGCAAAACTGCCAACCTCGCTTTGATCACTGTCCATGTTTCAGTGTCAGATTAAGCGAGGTGTCACTGTCCTCCTGAACACACCCCCACGTTACCCCCTCCGCTTTTCCTCCACACTTGGCCATACCCCTCCGTGCTTCCTGTCACTGCCCACTTTGTAGAAATTTTAAAATGTTGTCTGGGGGAGGGGTTAAGATTTTTCATGGGGTTCAGTTCCACTTTAAATTGGGATTAGGAAACCCATCCCTAATTATTAGATTTCAACAGTAGTTATTTCAGGTCCTGTGCTCACCCTCTAGAGCAGGGATGCCCAATTCCGGTCCTCAAGGGACGTCTCCTGCATGTTTTAGTTCTTTCCCTGGTTCAGCACACCTGAATCAATCGCCTGATGGCTCACTAACAATTCAATTCAATTCAGTTTATTTATATAATTCAATTCACAACAGATGTCATCTCAAGGCACTTAACAAGAAGCCATTTCAATACATTTATACAAACATTCTAATCAGTTAAAAAGTTTCCTATTTAAGGAATCCCAGCAGATTGCGTCAGTCATTGGCGTGAGGTTGGGCCCCATTGATGCAGACTTTCCAACCACAGCAATCCTTCAGCAATCCCTCATACTGAGCAAGCATGTAGCGACGGTGGAGAGGAAAAACTCCCCTTTAACAGGAAGAAACCTCCAACAGAACCAGGCTCAGTAGGAGCGGCCATCTGCCACGACCGTCTGGGGGTTTGAGAAGACAGAGCAGAAACACAGAAGGAACAGAAGATCTGATATAAGAGAACTTTCTATGTTACAGAAAGTAAAAAGTTGATAACAGGACACAGTGGATGTTCAGTTACTGGGAGGATCATCCCAGTCGATGCCCCCCGTCCAACAGGGCATTGCAGCCAAGCAGGATCCCAGACCAGGTATATCTTCTATGGAGAGAAAAACACTGAGAGAAAACAAAGTTAACAGTCGAAATAACAGAATGTACTGTAATACAACTGGAGAGTCGTAGGAGAAAAGGAAGTAGCAGAGTGAAGAAAATTGGTAAGTCTGTCCTCCAGCAGTCTAAGCCTATAGCAGCATAACTACAGAGATAGCTCAGGATGACCTTAGCCACTCTAACTATAAGCTTTATCAAAAAAACAGAGTGTCTGCCTCACGGACTAAAGCTGGGAGCTGGTTCCACAGGAGAGGAACCTGATAACTAAAAGATCTGCCTCCCATTCTACTTTTAGAAATCCTAGGAACTACAAGTAAACCTGCAGTCTGAGAGCGAAGTGCTCTGTTAGGAACATAAGGAACAATTAGATCTCTGATGTATGATGGAGCTTGATTATTAAGGGCTTTGTATGTAAGAAGAAGGATCTTAAATTCTATTCTGGATTTAACAGGGAGCCAATGAAGGGAAGCTAAAACAGGAGAAATGTGATCTCTCTTTTTAATATTCATCAGAACTCTTGCTGCCGCATTTTGGATCAACTGAAGGCTTTTAATGGTATTTTGTGGACTACCTGATAGTAAAGAATTACAGTAGTCCAGCCTTGAGGTAACAAATGCATGGACTAGTTTTGTCAGCATCACTCCTGGACAGGATGTTTCTAATTTTAGCAATATTCCGGAGGTGAAAGAAAGAAATCCTAGAAACCTGTTTAATATGGGATTTAAATGTCAAGTCTCGGTCAAAAATAACGCCGAGGTTCTTTACGTTATTACTGGGGGCCAATTTAATGCCATCCAGATGAAGGGATTGACTAATCAGTTTCTGTTTAAGAACTTCTGGTCCAAAGACAGCAACTTCTGTTTTGTCAGAATTTAAAAGCAAAAAGTTTAGGGTCATTCATGTTTTTATGTCTTCCAGACATGCCTGTAATCTACCTCCGCAGAGCTTTGACATGCAGAGGAGGTAGCTGGACCATTTGATTCAGCTGTGTTGGAGCAGAGACACATCTAAAACTGGCTGGAGACTGGCCCTTGAGGCCCGGAATTGGACACCCATGCGCTAGAGCATGGGTGTCCAATTCCGGGCCTTAACAGCCAGCCAGTTGTAGATGTGCCTCTGCAACACAGCTGATTCAAAAGGTCCAACTACCTCCTCAGCATGTCAAAGTTCTGCAGAGGCCTGCTAATGAGCCATCATTTGATTTAGGTGTGCTGAACCAGGGAAAGAATTAAAACATGCAGGAGACCGGCCCTTGAGGACCGGAATTGGGCACCCCTGCTCTAGCGTGACAAAACCACCAGCGACCTTTTGACCCCTATTGGAAACAGGGTGAATTTTAGCCTTCTTTTAAGAAAAAAAGCAAACATGTTAACAGGCCAAACCTTTCCCTCAGCTGATTTCCTTTTGGTTATCAATTTGGTGAAATGTTACTGCTTCAGACCCCAAGGATCTGGCAGAGCGCTCAGCTACCTTGAGGACACGTATATACATATGGAGAAGTGGGAATTGGATAATTCAGTTGGATAATGGAATTGGATAATCACGTATATACCCACTTTTTTTTCACTTCGGTCAAAAAAAAGGATAGAAAAGACCAGCGTAGTTGATCCTACTTTTCCCAATCTACGCCTCACAGTTTTCAACCCAGAGAATCCATCTCTATTTTGCAGACTGCAAAACTGTCTTTTTTTAGTGTAATCAGAAAAAGGAAAGGCGTAGGAAATTTTCTGTATAGTTTGTGTTTATACCCGTGCCCTAACTAGCAAAACACTTCCAAAGGGAAAACAAGAAAAACACCCAGTACCCGAATTCCGCTTGCAAGCATAAACATAAACCTTAGTAAACATTTCACCACCCCGGGAATGTCATTAAATATTAGGAAGGCCTGCATCTCAAAACCCCAAATGTGGTCAGCCTGGCACAATAGTTCAAGTCCTCCCATGGACGAAAGTTTTCGAGGCTGAGGGAAATAATTTGCAAATTTTTAAATAGTAAATGCGTATTTCAGATACCTTCTTATGTATGTTCTTCTCCTCCCTTGTTGACAAATGACATGACCCATGACACTTGACAAATTAGATTTGAGCCCACTTTAGATTAATAATTTGGTGATGTTTCATTTTCCAAAAGCAAGCATTGAAAAACCACATTTCATTTTATTCATTCGTTTATAAGTTAGGTGCTATGTTCTTCTTTTAGAATGGCTTTTATTCTTCTATGTCTTAAGATGCCTCAGCCTACAATAAAGTTTAACTTTCGTGTGGTGCAGTCACTTGTTAAATTGAAGGGCATAGATTATTGCTCTGATTCGATTTGGGTTTTTAGGCAGGTTTCTTTTCTCATTCTAAGTTTCTAATCTTTAATTTTCATTAGGTTCTTGTTTTAGTAGCTTTCTTCCATAATTGACCTTTGATACCATGTTCTCTTTTACTTTGGGCCTTATTTTCTTTTTAAACAAAACAAGTTTTGAGTCTTTTATTCAAACCCTTGTTTGTCTGTCCTTCCTCTCTGTCGTCTCTTTATGAGGTCCTGGAGGCCCAAACCTGGCTCAAACTAGTTTCTCTTTTAACTCAACTCCGGAGTGGAGGACTTTATTTAACCACCCATGGTCACTGCGCACAGGTTTCAGCCTAACCAGTTCTGGTCTCAGGGCCCCAGTAGAGATTAATTTAAATATAAAATTATATTTATATATTTAACATCCATAATTATTCACAAACATTGATACAGAGACATATTACGTCACACACATGCTGTAAGACAAAACCACACGGCAGACATATACAAAGGAAGCACACATGAAACAGAAGCAGAGTCTGTGGGCAGTCAGAGTCTCACAGTTCAACAATATCCAGTCCCCACCAGCGTGAAGGACAGGAAGAGAAAAAAGACAGAAAACAGTTTAAAATATCTCTTGGTTTCCCCCTAAATGTATTAATGTAACTATGAGCAAAATCCTAAAATATGTCAGTTTAGCAAGGCATTCTACATTGCAATGTGAGCGTGTAATGTGTTTATGTTATTTGACATCTAGTTCTCTGTCTCAGGCTGCTGGTAAACTCCCAAACACTGATTTCAATCTACCTGGAGGTCACTGCTCCGGTCCCTTCACTTCCATCTCACAAGATCCGTTGTCACACCCCATGTGGTTCAAGATGAACCGTTGCGCTAGTCGTCCATTTAGGAGAGAAGGCTAAATTCTCCACAGACTGGAAGAGGAGGCCCCAGGGGGACTATTTTGGCTTAAGGCCACTTAAGGCCTCTCTCACTCAGCCTGCCCCACATCCATTAGATGTAGGGGCTGTTTACACGACAACGTTTTTCAGCAAAACGGAAGTTTTTCTCTCCGATTCGGCCTCTCGTTTACACTACAACTGGAAAACGGGGGGCGAAAACGCAGCTTTTGGGACGGCTTCCAGAGTGGAGAGTGTTGAAAGCGCTGGGGGATTCGTTGTCATCTAAACGCAAGCCGGAGACTTTTGAAAACGATGACGTCACTGCCAGCACCTACGGACATGTTGCACTTGCGCACCTCGCCTTTCTACAGAAAAACAACAACAATGGCAGATTCAGGTATGCTGTTACTGCTGATGCAGCTTCTGAAGTAATTTGCTCTCTGTAAGCAAAACTGAAGAGATCATCAGGCTTCTATGCGATCGCCAACGGCGATAAAGTATGTGCGTTAAATAATCAATACACCTATATTTAAGCGGAGAAGGGCTACAAGAAGACCGCCATTGTTAGTTATCATGAAATGTTTATTTTCCGGGTTGTGAGAGGGAAACCTTGGAACACTGCATACACAGGGCACACTGCCATCTAAAGGCCTTGCATATGTACTACATCGTTTTCCATCGCGCACCCTGTTGTGTAAACGCAGTCCATTATCAACACCCGTATTTATACAAAAACGGCAACATTGTCGAATGAGAATGAAACACCAAACAACATGAGAGCCCATGACAGATTACAATGCCTCATGCAAATGTATTGGCCCAAGACAACCAACATAGGGTGCAATAGGTTACTAATCAGGAGTCTTTGGATGCGGTAAAATAAGACACTTGTAATTCTGTAGAAGTAAATAAAATCTGATTACTTCTCAGGCGGAGATATAAAGCATGCCGGTGACGGTAAAGCTGCTGTAGCTCCTCTAGAATAAAAAAATCATAAGAAAGCTCGGGAAGATTTCTAGCTCCATTTTGACCAGCTTGTGTTTAGCGCCGTCATGGTTGCTAGGCAACAGGATATAAGCCAAGGAAGGGACGGTATCTGAAGGCTAGACCGTCCAAATTCACAGCCGCTAACATCCGGTCTAGCCGGTCGAGGAAGGACCCGTCCTATTGACCAGTGGTCCCCAACCTTTTTTTCGCCACGGACCGGTTTAATATCAGACAATATTTTCACGGACCGGCCTTTAAGGTGTGGCGGATAAATAACGGATGGTATAAAAACGTATTTTTAAAATTATAACAATAGATGTAAATCCTATGTGTATTCGCAGCTTTATTAACAGCATCCTCCTAACGTCGAGCACACAACATAACACGAGTAACATACACTCAGCCCCCTAACGCTCTGTGGTTGCCATGGTAACATTTAAACATACCTTTAATAATTCAAGATTTACCACAAAAACAAATACAAAGTGTATGAAAAATCTAACTCACCACAATGCTGAATTAGTGAGAGCCTTGGGCCTTTACCCCTTTCTAAAGAAACGATCGAGAGAAATTGGTTTTCTATCCATCTTGCTAGCTTGTGGGCTTAATTTTAGCGGTAACTATCACGTGACCAATACAAGCCTCTTGACGTCAAGACTGAGCTATGTAACGGGGATATCCGGTCATTTTTCAAAATAAAACAGCGGTCACCCTCAGATAATAAATAAAACGGAAATACTGGAAGTTATTTATTCTTTCTGTGTGGCTGGTACCGGTCCGCGGCCCAGGGGTTGGGGACCACTGCTATAGACCCCTTAATGGCCTATGTCAGTAGTGACGTCACAACTCTAGCTGGAGGCAAAAACCTGAAAAGCCACTAGCTAAAGACTGTGGAAGCTAGGTAAAACCGGTGAAACGTTACAGCTGTAAAATTTTGTCTTGTTGTGTGTTTGGGTGCCAGAATAGGAGGGACGTTAGTGGAAGTATATTTAAGTTTTGTAGGATTCCAGCGGACACTTGTGCACAGAAATAACGAAGACAGTTGTGGTTGAATGAAGTAAGACGAAAAGACCGGACAGAAACAATCATCAAAAATGATTGGGTTTGCAGCCCACACTTCATATCAGGTAAGAGATAAATCAAATGTTTGGTCCAAATTAACTGAATTGTAACTGATCCAACTCAGACACAGCTGACTCAAAACTATGAAGGAAGATGTCCGGGAAATGTCTTGTCTTTATCAATGCATTAGCTAGCGTGTAAACTAAACATTGCTGATGTCGTGCTCTCTTTGAGATCATAAAACAATAATCCACATTGCTAATTTAATTCAAATATTTGACACGATCCCTGAAAACAACAGAATGTCATATCAACGCATAACAGTCCGACCGTTACAGCTAGTATTACTATACTTGTTACATCTAGTGTTACTACAGTATAACTAACCTAGAACAAGTATTTGTTAGCTTAAACTTACCCAGAGCAATTTCCTGTCAATACTGTATGGTTGTCCCGATTTACGATGGCCCAGGCATCGGACATAACACTCTTCTTGCCTTGGCGTTGGCTAGGCAAAACTTGGGACCGCAACACACACAGATCCGGACGCAAGTTGTTGTAGAGTATTGTTTGAACATGACTATTAATAACATAGTTGTAGGCATTGAGTTTTTCTTTGCTGTACGCACATGTCTCAATTAGGTACATGTAGATGTCCGGCCACTCCAGCCTCGGCAGCCCCTTCAAGAATTCATGCCACTCCCTCAAGGTGTGTGGGTCAACCAGCCTGCTACCATCTGTTAGTTAATTTAGTCAAACAGCTGTCCCGGTCAGAGAAAGTGTCCGTACATAGTTCGACATATCCGAGACCGAACCACTCTTTTGAAATTCCTCCATTATCAAAAAATACCACACCAAACTTGTTAGCTCCCACTTGTCAACATGGCTTCTCGCTCCGGGTTTTGCCTCCAGGCTAAGCCCCGCCCACCGAAATACATCACAATGTTTACAAACAATTAAAGGGTCTATGTAGACCTTAGAAGGATGCAGAATAGACATGACCCTAAAATGACATTCCGGTCCACACTTCTTACCAGTTGGTGGCAGTAACGCACCAATTCGTTGTTTGCCAGGTGTGAATTATCATCAAGAAGAAGAAGGAGAGCGCTATTAAGAGCATGCTAACTGGTAGTCATGATGTAAACATTCTGAGAAATACACGCAAGAAAGGAATTTACAAAGGTTTTTAGATGGATTGAGGAAGACTTACGGAATAAGTACTTTATTGGAGTACATTAACTGGACGTAAAATGATTGTTTTTGTTCGAGATGATGGCTCTGTGGATGTGCAGGCGCAGCTAAGAACGGTGAATTGGACATTATTTTTCTTTCTGAGTGTATCAGGACAGTTTCAGCACTAAGTAGCATCACTGTTTAAAGCAGCAGAAAAATAATAAGAAAATCGATCTGGAAGAAACAGGGCTTGTAGTTGTATTTTCTGTTTGCTGTTGTTATTAAGCAAATCTTATTTTTGCACATCGCGTTGTTTGGCGAAGTCTGCTCATTTATCTCTGAATAAGCGCTCCCGCTGAGCGACAACAATCCTTTATAAAGGAAGATGGCTCACTCACATACACAAGCAGATCCTTTTGGAGAACAAAAACAAACGTTCTGACGACCGATCTAGAACAGAGCGATCGTTAGGAAAAACTCCAGAACCTACCTCAGTCAGTCCCTTTTTATATTATGTATAATATGAATATGTACATAGAGAGAGTGTCAAAAAGGGCTGTTTTGACCCGGAAATACTTAACACACTGCAAACGGGAGGTAAAAACATTAAGGGGATAAATAAAAATTGGGCCCGCCCCAAAAACAAAAATTCTAGAATTGCGCTGCTCTGGGTGGCTGCATGTTGGAGTGGCTCTGTTGGCTACATATTAAGTTTTGTTTTTTTTGTACATTGGTTCCTCTTTTTTCTTGAAGATTGCATTTGTTTTACCTGTATACTTTCTAGTTGTTGGCGCTGTGAAGCTGGGAGGATTTTTGCAGTAAATTTTTCACTTTTTGACAACTTGTTATGATGCGTAACCATGGCAACACTGTGGATTACAGCAGGGTGCAACTGATTAACATCGCAAAAGCTGAAATAATGCCTCAACTGAAATCACAAATCCCTGTTGAGTTGATGAGGAGACGTGGATGCAGTGCAGGAGCGAAAAGGAGACAGAGAAAAAGGAAGTTCAAGCCATCTCTTCCATCGATCATAATGGGCAACGTAAGATCACTGACTAACAAGATTGACAAACTCCAAGCCCTCACAAGGACTCAGCCAGAGTACCGGGAATGCAGTGTTATGTGTTTTACTGAGGCGTGGCTGCTGGATCATATCCCCGACTCCAACATCTCTCTGCCAGGCTTCCTGACTGTACGAACAGACAGAGATCTGAAAACGAGCAGGAAAAGAAAAGGAGGTGGAGGAACAGTGCTTGTCAACAACAGATGGTGTAATCCAGGACATTTTACTGTGAAGTGTCATCTCTGCAGCCCAGATACCGAACTCTTAGCAGTAAGTTTTCGTCCATATTATTTACCAAAATAGTTCACCAGTGTAATTTTGGCAGTTGTTTACATTCCACCTTCAGCCGTTGCCAACAATGCATGTGTTGTCATCAGTTCTGTTGTTGCTAAGCTACAGACACAGCACCCCAATACATTTGTGGCAATATCTGGTGATTTTAATCATGCCTCGCTCACTACTACACTTCCAACATTTCAACAGTTTGTCAGCTGATCTACAAGAGAAAACAGGACCTTGGATTTGTTTTATGCAAATGTAAAGGATGCATACATGTCCAAACCAAGACATCCTCTGGGACAATCAGATCACAATCTTGTTTTTCTCTGTTCAGAATATAAACCACTTGTTCAGAGGCAAACTGTTACAAAGAAAACTGTGAGAAAATGGTCACAGAAAGCTGAAGAAGCTCTGCAGGATTGTTTTGCAACCACAGACTGGATGACTCTTTGCCAAGCACATGGAGAGGACATCAATGCCATGACTGAGTGTGTGACTGACTATATAAACTTCTGTGTGGACAACATCATCCCCACCAGAACAGTGAGATGCTTCCCTAATAACAAACCCTGGATCACCAGTGACCTGAAAGAACTGCTAAACAAGAAAAAAGAGCCTTCAGGGAGGGAGACAGGGAATTGCTGAGGAGTATACAGAAGCAACTTAAGGTCAAGATCAGAGACAGCAAGGAGGCATACAGGAAGAAGCTGGAGAACAAACTATAGAGGAACAATATCTGAGATGTCTGGTCAGGAATGAGAAAGATCACAGGCTTTAAGGACAGGAAGGATTGGATAGATGGAAGTCTGGACAGAGCCAATGAACTGAATGCATTCTTCAACAGGTTCAGTTCAGGAACTAGCTCAGCATCCTTATCTCCTGTTCCCAGCCAAACAGACATCCCACTCTCCTCTGATCAAAAGCTTTCCTGTTACACCTCAGATGTTTTATCCTTCACCTCAGCCAGGGATTCTTCTTATTCCACAAGTTTGACTTCAACCAAGTCAGGAAATGCTGCTACCCCCTTTGCCTCCCCCTCCCACTTGTCTGTCTCCAAAAGTCAGGTGAAGAGGCAGCTGGAGAAACTGAACTGGAACAAGGCTGCAGGTCTAGATGGTGTTAGCCCCAGAGTCCTGAAGGCCTGTGCAGAGCAGCTCTGTGGGATTCTGCAGCACCTCTTCAACCTCAGCCTAACTCAGGAGAAGGTTTCAGTGTTGTAGAAGACATACTGCCTTGTTCCAGTACCAAGGAGAATTCACCCATCAGTCATCAATGACTATAGACCTGTTGCCCTGACATCCCACATCATGAAGGTCCTGGAGAGACTCCTGTTGGCCCCCCTGAGTAAGCAAACAAGAAAGTATCAGGACCCACTGCGGTTTGCTTATCGCTGTGGAGTTGGAGTTGAAGATGCCATCATCCACCTGCTTCAACCAACCCACTGTCATCTGGACAAAGCAGGCAGCACTGTGAGGATCATGTTCTTTGATTTCTCCATTGCATTTAACACAATTCAGCCTTATTTGCTTTGTTAGAAACTCCTGAAGACACAGGTGGAGCCCTCAACAAGAGGCTGGATCAATGACTACCTGACCAACAGACTACAGATTGTGAAACTGAAGAATTGTGCGTCAAACCTGGTGGTCAGCAGCACAGGAGCTCCAAAGGGACTGTACACTCACCATTCCTATTCACTTTGTACACCTCAGACTTCCAGTACAAATCAGAGACCTGTCATCTGCAGAAATACTCAGATGACACTGCAATTGTCGGGTGTATCAGAGATGGAAAAGAAGCTGAATACAGAGAGCTGGTGGACCGCTTTGTGACATGGTGTGGAAACAATCATCTCACCTTGAATGTGAACAAAACAAAGGAGATGATTGTAGTTTTCAGAAGAAGCAGGGATAAGTCAAACACTTTATCCATCATAGGAGAAGAAGTGGGGGTGATTGAGGAGTATAAATACCTCAGAGTTCACCTTGACAACAGACTGGACTGGAGACTGAACAGTGAAGCCGTCTACAAGAAGGGACAGAGCAGACTGTACTTCTTGAGGAAGCCTAGGTCCTTCAAGGTTTGCAGCAAGATGCTGCAGATCTTCTACAAGTCTGT
Organism: Valencia hispanica; assembly: GCA_963556495.2. Classification (NCBI taxonomy): domain Eukaryota; kingdom Metazoa; phylum Chordata; class Actinopteri; order Cyprinodontiformes; family Valenciidae; genus Valencia; species Valencia hispanica. Next base: position 50,799,761 of record OY747700.1, on the reverse strand, counting down.
TGTGGAGAGCGTAATCTCTTCAGCCATCATCTGTTGGGGTTCCTGCCCACAGCTATCATCATCTACAACAACTTCTTAAAGAATTAATTATATGAGCTATACCAACACTTAATTTCCCCCTGGGATCAATAAAGTATTTTGGAATTTTGAATTTGAATTTGAAATAAGGTGCGGCCCCCCCAAGCTAAATTGCCATGGCACCGGGTGTGGCTTAAACCCCCGAAGTCAAATTTTTTTCCCCCGCTCTATTTGGTAAGATCTTCTGTCCCCCACTTTTAGAATTATCCAATTCCCACTTCTCCATACTGTCTCGTCTCCCACGTGACAGTCGGCAAGTGCGGAACAAAGGCCATTTCCTTGCTTTACTCCCCGCTTTCTCTCACAGATTCAGTGAGGAGCATAGCTGCGGCAACATATTTGAACACAGCAGGGGGTGTTGAAAAAAAAAATCTCAGCTGCACTTAACTCACAACTTGCTACGTACAAGTGAAGCATAGCCTAACTGTAGTATACACATTGATATAAGAAATCAAAACAAAATCATGAAACACAACGTAATGAGAAGTTTGATCAGTTATCAATAAAAAAACTCTTAATTCACATATAATTCAGAGCTGAACCAGGAATATCGGCCATATTTATTAAGCCTGCAAAGCAAAAATCTTAACACACAACAATGAAAAGAATTAACAATTAATTAGGGAATAATAATAATAAAATAATAAGAAGAAGAATTATGCAACAGAGTCCATGTTAACTGTCCATGGTGCTTCACAAACTGGCAGAAAGCCACAGAAAAATTCTAGGAGCATGAGAAGACTAAGCTTCACAGCGATGCCGTTTAGAGAATCTCAGCGCTAAAAAAAACACCCCCATTAAGGCGCTGTTATTTGATGCTTCCCGTCAAGCTCAGAATACACCCAGACATGTTCTGGAACTGATGGAATTATGTCATTCATATATTTGGTATATTTCACAGCTAAAAGTTATTTTATTCAGTGATCACTGTGCAGTAAAATTAGGCTAATATTGTCCCGTCCCTGGTTTTAACTGTGTTCTCCGTTCCTGAATCTTAAATCAAGGTGGAGAAAAATCTCTCTCTGGGAGCGCTGGATGCCGAGATAACAACTATTTCGCTTTCAGTGCAAAGTTGGGGGAATTTACTGCATGGCATGCTCTCTCCACAAACACAATGGAAAGATTCTCTTTTGGAGTCTTAAACAAACAAAAATATTACATGAATATTTAATTGCCCACCCACAGTAAAGAAACTTCTGCCAGACCCATGACATTTAGATTATGTATTTTTTTCATCTTGAAACGGTACCCGCGACATTGCAGGACTCTGCGCTGAGTGTACTTGGAGCGAAATTGGAGTCGTTAAAAATCTTGACAGCTGCATCTTTGCAGAATGAAAACATGATTGTATAACGAAGTGGATCGGTGTGATTTAAATAATACTGAGGCTATGTGGAAGCTATGTTGGGACCACAAGTGGCTGCAAGATCGGTTCTGGCAAAGAATTTCCGCATCAGGTTTGGTGCGGGGACAAAACCCGTCAATTATAAATAGTGCTGGGCACATGTCCCCGGTTAAAATGATGCCTATGCCTATAATAATTACACAGAACATTGAGCCAGAATTTGACGATTGATAATTATTAGTTTCTGGTTAACTTTTAGTATTTTCTTTTCCCTCCACTTTTTCCACTTGAATTAATGTATTTGTTTTAGGGTAAATACATCTTTGAGGTCACCAGCACCCCTACTTTCCATGGTACTGGAGATGAGAGAGAAAAAGTTGTTCTCTCCCTCTTAAAGTAGACAGAATCGGAAAGTGTAAAAAAAGGCAAACAGGAAAAGAAATAAACAACCAGAAAAGTCCATTTTACATGTATTATTCAGACTGAGCCTCACCCAGAAACCAGGGTTCTCCTCAGGCGGCGTTTACCTGTCTGAAAGCTCAGGAGCTGGAGAGAAAAAAAACATCCTTGTCCTGTTGGTCTCGCTGGCTGATAGGAAGGTTGGGCGCCATTACTGTTATGGAAATCAATATCTTCCTCCTTAAAGAAAGATGAGGCTGTGGTCTCATGTTCGTTTTTTGATATTTAACAAGTTCAAACTGTAATAAGCCTTCTCATACAGGTGCCCCAAGCTGGGCAAAGCTCTAATTCTTCTGCACTCTTCCATTCCTCAAGCTTAATGTCATTCCCTTCACGCAGTCTGATGTCTAGCCCCTCATGATTAACAAAACACCTCACACTGCAGAGCTAAAGGGAACTAGTTCAGAGGGCCTCCTAATCAAATCTGCTCCTCACTCACATATATTTAAACACTGATGATCTCTGAATGACATCTTCCCTAGATGCATCTACTAACATGTAATTAATTAATTCACATTTCCTTGAAATATTTCCATCACAGATATCGCTTTCCTAAAAAGAGGGTCCCATATTTGAAACACTTCCTAAAGTAAGTGCCAGGGAATAGAGGTAAAGTTGGTTACAAAGGTAGGGGAAGGAGTATGTGGAATACCGGAGAATTAGGTAAATCCAGATGAATATTATACAACTCTGCTCAGAGAGGTTGTTCCCAAGGTCCAGGATATTGCCCTAAACCTTCCAGCTTAATGTTTAAGACAAAATACCGTGATAATTTCAATGATTTTCTAACTTAATTCTGGAAATGTCCCATGTTACTATATCGTAAACAAAGTGAATTAAAAGTAAATAGAAAAAATGGCAGTTTCATTGTTCACATCACAAAACTCTAACACCTTACAAGAAAAATGACAAAAAGTATTGCTAAAACACCTACTTACCTTAAAAATAAATGTGATTGGACAGATTTTAATGGGCAAATTCAATAAGCTGTTGCTAAAATGTGAGCAAATCAAATCTTTCTGTACTGACTCAGTTTTCCCACATTTCAATGAGGTATTATGCACACATTTAGGGGAAGGACAAATTTATGTATATTCAGGTAAATTGCAGTCAAAAAAATTGGCATTACTTTCCTGAATAACAGAGCTTTACACAGATTGTATAGAGAAAAATATCATCTGCTAAAAACTTGTGGTAGGTTTGACACAAAGGTGTGTTGTACCACAGATAGGTAGGATTTAGCTATGAATAATTATGAATAATTGCTTAGGGCAATTATTAATCAGATTAATAATTTTATGTAAAAATTACCACGTTTAGGGCACCACCTGGATTCCAGGAATATCAATAGCCAAATTGTTCAGTCTCAGTTTATGTTTATGATTACCTGCCTGATAAGGCTGAGATAATTAAACAATATATGAAGGAATAAGTTCTTGGCGTACCTGAACAGCAAGTTACTACACATGTAGGTGAAATAACAACAACGGTTTTCCAAAATACAAGAGTTTATTACAAAAAGAATTCACTTTCAGTTAACATACTTTAATGAACAAACTCACCAAACTAGTAAAATACAACTAAACTACTAAGAAAAGAATAACGATAATAAAACTCACACTCAGAAGTAAAACAGTAAAAGTGATAAAAATGGACAGAAATAGAAACAATAACTTGATAATGATGTCACAGTTCAGAACAAATATGTTTGCTCAAAGACCAAGGCTTGTATTGAACAGTGTTGGGAATAAGGCTAAGTTAGTTTTAAACTAATTGCGATTAGTTTAAGACTAATCAGCAGATTCTGGTTTGTTTTCAAACCACCAATCCACAATGCAAAGCAGAAGTGAAGAAAAACATTGTTTGGAAGAAGCAATGTTTCATTAAACCATTTGCTGAATTAGAAATCAATAACCTTTAGATAATTGATTCTATTTCATGGATCGGTCACCGCAGTGATTGATCTAATTTAATATTTAGACTTTATGTTGACGTTAACGGCAGTACCAATTATGTCGATCTAATTTAGTATTTTGACTTATCAAGAAGGCGGTCTCAAAAATGACTTAAAAGATTAGTTTAGTGTTTAAACTATCTGTTTAAAGTCGATCTCTATTTTGAATAGCATTAACGGCAGTCTTTATTGTTCATGACTAAAATGCCGTCAATGGCGGGCCCACGTGGTTCACTAGAACATGTAGCTTACAGCTAACTCACGTGGTGCTGCTTAAAGTCGCTCTGGATCATTTATTAAACATCAAACAACGAAAAACTGTCGGATTGAGTAACTCAGGTAGCAGGATATAAAACGACTTTCCATCGGAAACCTCGAAAATCACTGTTTAAACCTCCAGGCCGACCGGCCTGTTTGCACCCAAACAATAAATGAAATCTTACACAAAGTAACAAATCACAGTGAAACAAACAACCCTTAAATATTGTTTAAACTAACCTAATCTCGCCTCTGCCCAGACAGACACTGCTGCGGTCCGTTAGCAGTAGGAGGGTTATAGCTGTCGAATCGCAGGTAGCATTAGCTTGGAACCTCCTCGGAGTGGGTTCCTCCCAGTACTTGCATCTTTTCCCTCGCCAGCGAAGGAAACATGGGGTCCCTCCTAGCACTGTTTGGCTGCAAGAGCCTTGTCACTGCACAATCTGTTCAGGAAGCACAATCCGTACCATGAGCCCATCTGCGCATGTGCGAAAGGAACTACTTCCGGGAGTGGGGGAGGGTTCTCGAGACGATACAAGATGGATGGATTTGCGCTCTTTAAGTTAAACATTGACTTCAACTGTGACTTTTGTCATATAGAACCAGAAACTATCATTCATCTGTTTTACTGCTGCACATATAGCAAAAACCTCTGGAGTCATTTAGAGCAATTATTTATAGGAAAGCCGGTCATGTGATTGGCCTCCCCATGACCGGCTTAAGATTACGAATGCAGCAAGTAAATTTATCAGCAAGTAAATATATCAGATAAATAAGAAAGCTGTTAAGATTACGAATGCAGCAAGTAAATATATCAGATCAGACAACTAGTGTTTTCCTGTGATTGTTTTCTTGTTTTTTTTTTCTTTTTTGTTATGTTGTTAATCCTTTTTGTATAATGGTTCAGCAAGATTGCCTATCTATTTCTGTTATTTGTAAAGATTAAATGGCCTTGATCTGTAAATTAACAAATAATAATAAAAAAAAACGACAAAAGAAATCTACCTGGAAGTAGTTCCTTGCGCGCATTCGCAGATGGGCTCATGGTACGGATCGTGCTTCCTGAACAGATCGTGCAGTGACAAGACGAACTGAACAGGATTTGAAGGTCTGCGGCAGTGCCTTATATAACCTCTGGTCCTCTTCTTCTCCTGTCGGCGCTAGAATGTGGGTTAGCGCCACCCAATGGCTGTGTGTCCGCAACAAAATCAAACCAAACAATATAAATCACATGACACAAGTTAACAGAAAAAAATGTAACAACTAGAGACTTCTAAATCTAAATGTAGTCATGTTCAGAGAGGTGTAGTTGTAAGCTAAGTGGTGCGGAAACCTGGGCAAAGAGTCTTGCTCTCAGAATATTGCCACTTGCTTCCTGGCCTGTATCTCCTGGGGGCAGCATTGGTGGGAGTTGGTCATCCATCTCTTCTGGTTCAAGTACATCACCATGGGTCAGGCAAATATTGTGCAAGACAGCACAGGCAGTTACCACTTGAGTGCAAAATGCAACCTTAACCTCCAATGCTTTAGACATTGGTTGTCTGCCAGCTTGCTTTAAACATACCAAATGCATGTTCAATTACTGAACGAACACGTGCATGGTAGTTGTTGAATTGTTCTTCAACCCGGCCCTGGGCCCTCATTTATCAAACGTTCGTAGAAACTGTTCTATATTCTATCCTACGAATTAAATTTAGAATGTTCGTACGAACAGTGAAAAGTCATATTTATGAAATGCGCAGTGGCCACTCGTATGCATGTTCACCTGATGATACATCCCACATGTGCGTACCCAGGTGCTTGTGCCCGTTCTCAGTCATTTGCATACAGAAACGCCCTCAATTAACCATATTTGGTAACACCACATCATCTAGCACAAACATTAACCCCCAATTTCCACTGCATGTGCTCCGCTACGCTCCGGCACGCACTCCGCAGCAAAAAGGCTCCCATTGTAGTCAATGAGAGCATTTCCACTGCCGGCCGCCGTTTCGCCATCCGGCAAAAATAGGATCGATTCTATTTTTGACACCGGATCAAGTCCGCAGTCAATCTACACAAATCACTAAGCACCATTCGGATATAGAACAACCACATTTCTGGGTGTTTTTCAAAATAAATCAATAAAGATGGACTAGACATTTTTTATATGCATAGCTATATTAATATAAGCCTGCGTATATTTATACATGTTCAAAATATTTTGACACAGAATAACAGAGAATAACAGTTCTTTTCTGTTCGTTTTCCACATAATGAAGAATTTTGGCATTTATTACTGGCTTTTTTCGTGAGATCTCGCAATTGGCATGCTTCTTTGACCACATCTGGGCTGTACGGTGTTCATTTTAGGACATCCTCAGACTCAGGTGTCAGATTCAGAAAAACATCCGTCATCTTCAGACAAAACTCCTTCAGCGTCAGAAAAATCTCTGTCATCCTCAGACAAAACTGCTTCAACCCATACGGCCTCAGAAAAATCTCTGTCATCCTCAGAAAAAACTGCTTCAAACCAAACGGCCTCAGAAAAACTTCTCAAAGGAGTCAAGTAAACCATCACTGGATTGGTTTAGATCTCTGGACTCCTCTGTCTCTAAATTTCTTTGGAAAGATAAACCACCACGTATCAGTTTAAAAACACTGCAGAAGACCAAAGAAAAAGGAGGTCTAGATCTACCAAACTTCCATCATTATTTATTAGCCAACAGGCTCCAATACATCTCAAGATGGTTAAAACATAGCTACCTAGATGAGTCCTGGATAGACGTAGAACAGACACTATGCAATAAGATAAAACTTTTAGATCAACCATTTATTAGCTCAAATATAACACAACATGAATGCTATAAAAGCAGAAATATCAGCTCCTCTCTGACAGCATGGTGGGAGTTTCTATAAATGACAAAGTCCACAATAATCCCATGCAGACGTACATCCAGTAGTCGAGATGTAAACATTTTTCAGGGAGGATGGTCATTTTTTTCGCCTATTAAAAAATCTGGATTTTAATTTGAAAAAGGTGGTATTTATAGAGTATTTTGTATCGCGGAATTTGGCCGGAATGTTACACCAAACAAAATGAGTCATTTCTATTTTATTCATTACAACCCTCACTTAATCCACATGCTCATAGCAGTTTCCAAATACTTTCGTAATCATGGTTTTTTTTCTACAGTTTTTCTTGCTCCTGTTCACATTTGTCCTGATTATGGTTAAATGTCGGCACTGTCAGATGAGCTCTGACAAGGTGACCGTTTTTCCTAGGCCAATTATGGCTGGATGTGTAAAAAGAGTCGACATCTAGTGCAGATTCAGCAAGCCGCATGCGTGTCTTGACTGAATAACAAGTCATGTATTTTAGCAAGCTAATTAACAAGAGAGGTGTGTGTGTGGGGGGGGGGGGGGTCGCTCCTTCATCTTAGCTAGTTTGGAGGATAGCATCCTGGGATCTGTGCGTACACCTGTGGCGAGTCGGGTGGTCTTTAGATAACAAAAAGCAGGCTAGGTTAATTATTGGGATAAATAGCTCACCTGTAATGTTTTTCTTTTAAAAAAAATCCCGGACATCCCGCTGACCAGCCGCTCGTTTGGGCATGTTTGCACTTCTGTAATGCAACTTTTGCCGTTCTCTCCATAAGGTGAACCCCGAAAATGTCTGTATAAAATGAATCTCATTCCGACCTCTGGCATCTACAAACTGTTTTACTTCATAAAATAAATACGTTCGCACTTAGTTCAAAAGTAAAAGTTCTCCTTCTGTAATAGCGCAGTTTTTTAATGATCGATGTTTTAATTCGGGACTAGTTTGTTTTCGCCGTAGTGAGAAAGGAGTGATGCGGCTGCTACGTACCCGTTTTAGACCAATGCGGTGGCAGAGAAGAATTGGCATGGTCTGGTTCAGTCTGGTATACTCAAGCTCTCCTCTAGCCTAAAATGTATGTAGAATAAAATTATAATGTCATACTATTAAGATAAAAACATCTTAAATGTAGTTGTTCTTCAGAATACCCAGGAAAACCAGTAAGGAATGAGAAATATAATTCACATTTGGGAGTATTTGACCAATGTCAAGGCTTGTATATGAGATATCAGGTTCAACTAATATTCTGTGTGATGAGCAGAATTGTTTGAGCCACGATTGACATAGTACAGTCGGTTGGGATTATTTGTTTAAAGAAATCACAACACATTTCACCAAGATGTGTCAGTGGATGTGTGTCACACAAAGCCATCACATTCTGAATAATATGTACTACTTTAAATTTAGACAGCTATTCTCCATCCAAATGCAGGCCATCTAGATGCTAGGGGACGATGTTTAACTTTTTTACTGGTTTTCCTGGCCCAAAATTGTAACTCACTGATAGGTTTTCTTACAGTCAGTAGCCCATAGCATAAATAATAATAAATGAAATATATAATAATAAATTAAATTAAAATAAAAAAAATAAAAATTACTGTTTGAAGGAGCTCCCTTGCGGCGGTAAGAGTCTGTTGTATACGCCTCCTTCGGTTCCTGCGCTTCATTCTCCTCAAAATGATTAATTGTTAAAGTTTTAAAATCCTTTCAAGCATGAAAGTAGCACAAACAGTGACCCATGCCACCATTTTGGTTGTCATGGAGATACGACACAGTGGCACTGATGATGCAATCCTCACTGTCCCAATTCTGCTATTGTTTGCACACTGTTTACTACACACTCAAACCCTTATACGTGCACTTTGACCAAGCAGCAGTGTGGGTATTGGGACTGGGCCTAAATCAAAATAGGCTAAACCACTAATGTTGTCTTAAATGCTAGTTTTAGTATAATGGATAACAATAGCAAGTTAGCTAACAATATCTTACAACATTTATAATGCCTACGATTGCCTAAACATATAAGTCTGTGTAACTGCCCTTTAAAAGTAATCACTGTTTTCCAGGTGTTGGAACAGTAAAATTGCCGCTGTTGCCTGCTTAGTATCAATGAGACTGCATTGATCATTATATTTCAGAGAGTAATCAAAAATACTGGTTAACTGATTTGTATTAAATGGTAAAAAAATGGCCTGTACTTGTATAGTGCTGACTGGTCTGACCGCTGGTCGCTGGTCAATGACTTCATGCATTCCTGCATACGATATCCAACTGGCTGCTGTTACCTCTCCCTCCTCTCTCCCTACCTGACACAGTTTTTGGGAGTGACAAGTCCTAACAAATGTTTTTTTCATACTTTAATATCACATATGACAAAAGCACATTATGTTGTCAATAAAAATACCTTGTATTTTTTTCTTCAGGTTTTCCCACTTTTTTTTACTGTTGTGGGGTCACCTTTCCTTCCAAATCTATCATTCTGCTAATTTCACTGCAAAATAAATGCATGTTAAATAAACAATTTATTAGTTCATGCATTCATAAATTATTAACTCACTCATAGCTTTGAGTTGAGGCATTCCTGTGCCCAGTGAACAGGTGGTCATTTTCTGCCCTAAATTTAATCAAATTAAATGTCATTTTGAGAAGAGTGTTTGTAAGAAGAAACAACAAACAGTTTTAAGAAACTTTCATTGGTGATTGATAACATCAATCTGTTGATTATTTTAAATGTAGATCGGTGAGTGTTCTCTTTTAATTCTTCATTAACATTGTAAAATGTTTAAGTTGACTTTTTATGACTTGCTGAGTACAAAAAGTGATTAAATTGTCAGCATATCATGTCTGAAAATATACACCAGTTATCAATATAACAATTTTTTAAATCAGATATTTATTGCACATTTTCAACAGAGAAACATTCAATCGTAATTACACATGTAGACAAAAATAAAATATTAAATATTGTATAATATTTAAATATTAATATTACATATGTTGGGGTTGAATCAGGATAAGCTATAAATGTCTGGTTTCTCTGAGCATCAATAATTATGATCAGTAACTTAATATTAATATTACCAATATTTATATTACCAACCTCTAACTAGAGATACTTTTGATACCAGACAATCAGTCTCTTCTGAGAGTTAAGCCTTTCCGCTGGGACATCAATAAACTGTACACACAGTGATGAAAAACAGGAAACTTCTCTTTAAACTAAGGGGAATTTATTTAAGAAAATAGATCAACCTTACAGCCAAAACATTTCATCAATAATTTCAATCTATTATAAAGCAAGCAATATAGAGTAAAAACAGTTAACGTTGAAGATAGGGGCCACGGCGCATGTGTGGTGAGAGAGAGAGAGAGAGAGAGGTGCTGCGCGAATGAGGGGGGGTTTAGCTTACACCCCCCTTTGTCATCAATCACTTTCGACTCAGTTCTTATCAATTGGCGTGATCGTTTCACAAAAGGAGACAAAGAAAGGCTGCGTGGCGATTAGACAAAGGCTAGCTTCAATTAGCAAGGGTAGCTTGGACAAAGAAAGGGATTACTGTTAACCAGACCATGGAAGGCCACGCGACCTGCCTGAACAGACACGCAAGTTAACCACAGCAGAAATGAATACAATCAAACCGGGGAATGATATAACAAATTGTTTCTGGTTGATACCAATAAACAAAATGAAGTTAACACACAAAGCCTGCAAAACTCAAGGCCAGCATGCGGCGACGCTGATTGCCAATGAGTAACAGTGGTTTACAAGTTCACAAATTTATATCAACTAACAGAAAACCCGTTGGACCTAACTCCTCTACCCAGACTCAGCAGAAATAAACCAGGTTTATCCTACTTGGCGATTATTATCTTCCGTCCACACCAGTCCACGACAAAAGATGTAGAAACGGCACCGAGAATGTACTCTTGGAACGAGTGGCCATGCACAGCCAAGGTCAGGAAAAATTGAGTTGTCCGATTGCAGGCAATAAGCGGGGTCAGGCCTGTTTTCGGGGACTCGATGGGGACTCGAGTTTGAGACTCCGACTCGAGTGCGACTTAAGTCGCACACACAGTGACTTCAGACTTAACTTGAGACTCGTCTTTGAAAGACTTCCGACTCGACTCGGACTCGAGATGCGGGACTCATGAACAATGTTTATTTTTAGGAAACAACTGATGAGCTCGCTGTTATTCCCCTCCCTCCATTACCTATAACCTGCCCACGTCAGTGTTTCCCACACATAGACGAGTCTGTGGCGGTGCGCCACAGATTAAACTCTGACCGCCACAGATTCAACACCGACCAAAAAAAAAAGAAACAAAATTTAACACCGACCGTCACATATTGCGTTTCATTTTTCTTTTTTACGCTATTTAAAACAGGAAGCGTATTCGTTTAGCTGCCTTTCCTTTCTCTGCTCTCTCTTCGTCTCTCTGTCACTCACATGTCTCTCTCGCTCTCTCTCTCACACACACACAGCCCCTCCCCTCTGTGCACAGCACATCTCTCTGGATCACCTGTGGAAGACGTGGCCTATTTGGTGCAGAGAAGAAGGCTGGCGAAAGGTTGGTATCTCGTGAACACTTTTAACACACAATCACAGATTAAAAAGTGCTATAAAATATTTTATATTCTTAATACAATAGTTTCAGTGTGTTGATGTTACTGTAGGTCCCGACCCTTAGCAAACAAGCGATTGCGCCTTCTTTAGAAAGTTAACTATAGTCGGAAGTTTGCGGTAAAATATAGGGTGTTAAAATTAATGTAATACAGTCTGTGTAACCAATTATTAACTTTTTTAAAACTTATTAACCTTTAAGAATTAGGATATCCCTTTAGGAATCCTTGGTCTGTACTGTACTGTGTGTTCATGCTACAAGGCAAAATACAGATATTAACTTAACAGTAAAGCATTCTTGGTGTTTTGGTCATGTTGCAAAACTAATTATATATTAAAATCAAAGCTGATACTGTATGCTAATAGATAAAGGAGTCATAATAAAATATTACATGCTTTGAATTCCTTATATATAGCTATGCAATGTTGGATGGGTCGCTGTAGGTGATGATGCAACACTTATAACTGGAGACTTAATATAATAATAAGAAAGAGACTTGAGACTTGACTTGGAATCTAGCTCAGAGACTTGAGACTTGACTTGGACTGTAGCTCAAAGACTTGAGACTTGACTTGGACTCTAGCTCAAAGACTTGAGACTCGACTTGGACTCTAGATCAGAGAACTGTGAGCATCTGTGCTCTCACTACAGCTCCGCAACGCCCCGGAGTTTAGAAAAATGCGTGAGCTCATTGCAAGCTCGCTCCCAGCCCATAACTGGTGCTTTGCTCTTCCCCTTAGCAGCACCAGAACTTCATAGACTTCAGCTATGGGAAGATTTGTCAGCAGCAGAAATAAAAAAAAAGTGAAAAAGCCTGAAAGACACAAAAACCCCAGAGAGTCTGAATTTATAACGGTATAGTAGTATGCATCAGACCCTTTGTGTTTAACCCTAAAGTGAGTTTATTTCAGTGCGTCATATTCAAAACGATTACAGATATTAATGCTTGAATATTAATGTTTATATAACCTTAAAAATACTTCATCAAGACTGCTGAGCAGGGGTGTATCTAGCACCATGGTTTTAAAAAAACAAATATTCTCACAACCTTGTTTAAAAAAAAATCTCCATCCACACCTAACCGCATAAGTGTGTTGTTAAGCACATTCATAGACATGCCAAACCTGTTGGGAGCAGTAGTTCCCCCAAACCCTATACACTCAGAGTAACTTTCTATGTTCCAACTTCTACATGGAGCAGTAATTAAGCTTGTAAAAACAAGCAAACAAGAAGCGCTTGGATAATCGATGATGACAACACATCTCTGAGGGCATAAATGCTGTTTGAGTGTAAACAGAGGTCGCACAAATGATGTCGGAGCATTTTTGTGACGTTGCAGAGCCAAAAACTCTGGTTATTTCTGTCCACACACAAACTCTTAAAACGGAGAAAACGCAAACCTTCATTTTGGCCGGAGTTTTTAAAAAGATTTGTTTTTCGGTGCTGTAAATCTGCGTTTTGTTGTGGATGACAGGCCAAACCGTAGAAAAATAGCTTTCTTTTGTGAGATACAAGTCCGAGTGTGTGGACAAGGCATAGGAAGTTTTCAAAGAGCGCTAAATGGGGGCCAGTGATGATCTTGGGGTGTCACACCAAAATATAAGCAAGGCTGTAATACAAAGCGCCTAGACTGAGTGAAAGAAATAAGACTCACAACATGAAGGTCAAAGATTGATGTAAACATGAATACATAAAACACATTAGTCCTCCAAAACACTGACAACCCAGGGTCCAGACCAGGAAGCAGAGTCGTAGTTTAACCCACCTCTCTGCTGCTTCTGTACTGTTACCCAACCATTACCCTATAGAAACAGTGTCTTGCCCACGGCCAAAATTAAATGGATTAAAAATTAAGCCAACAAAAGCAAATTATGGAAATCTCATAAAAATAAATACAACTTTGACTGAACAGAAAAATAAATCTATTAAATGTGGTTTATTAAACATAAGATCTCTCTCCTCAAAGACTTTGTTAGTAAATGACTTGATTTGTGATAATCACATTGATTTCCTTTGTCTCACAGAAACCTGGTTGCAGCAGGAGGATTATGTCAGTATAAATGAGTCAACTCTTTCCAGTCATTTAAATTTTCACATTCCTAGAAATACTGGGCGAGGGGGAGGAGTTGCAACCATTTTCCATTCTGATTTACTAATTAGTCCCAGACCAATTGATAGCTACAGTTCTTTTGAACATCTAACCCTTAATTTTCCTCATCCAAGTTGCAAAACATTAAGACCATTTTTGTTTGTGGTTTTGTATCGTCCACCAGGCCCTTACTCTCAATTCTTGAATCAGATCTCACATTTTTTATCTGATTTAGTATTAAATACTGATAGGGTTATTATAGTGGGGGACTTTAATATTCATGTGGATACTGAAAGTGATAGCCTAAATCCAGCCTTTAATGCTATTTTAGACTCAATTGGCTTTACTCAAAAAGTACAGGGATCGACCCACTCGGGTAAACACACTTAGGACCTTGTACTGACATACGGTATTGAGTGTGAGGAAATAACAGTCCACCCACATAACCCGGTCCTGTCTGACCACTTCTTAATTACTTTTGAATTTACTTTAACTGACCATCTTAAATCTGAAAGAAAATTTCATTATAGTAGAGCTTTATCAGACAATGCTGTAACAATTTTTAAAGAATCTGTTCCATTCCTTAGTGTCTCAGGGTAACACAGTGGATGGAAGCAATTCTATCTCTAACCCTTCAGAAATTGATGATCTGGTTCACAGCGTTACGTCCTCATTGCGTTTGGCATTAGATAGTGTAGCCCCCTTAAAAAAGAAAGTTGCTAGCCATAGGAGGCTGTCCTTGGTTCAACGCAGAGTTGCGTACTTTAAAGCAGAATACTAGGAAGTTGGAGAGAAAATGGCGCTCTACACACCTAGAGGATTCCTATTTAACCTGGAATAACAGTCTACTGCTGTATAAAAAGACCCTTCGACAAGCTAGAACAGCATATTTTTCATCATTAATAGAAGCGAATAAAAACAATCCTAGGTTTCTTTTTAGTACAGTTCCCAAACTTACACAGAGTCATAGCTCTGTTGAGCCAACTATTCCCCCAGCTCTTAGCAGTGATGATTTTATGGGATTCTTCATAAATAAAATTAATTCTATTAAAAATAAAATCATTGGCATCCACCCAAACATGATTACTTCTTCCTCAGTAAATGAGGCAGTATCGTAAAGAACTGTAGAACCTCAGTTGTGCTTAGACTGTTTTGATACAGTCGAGCTTTCGGAATTATCAAAAATATTAGCCTCATCTAAACCTTCAACTTGTATGTTGGACCCAATTCCAACCAAATTATTTAAAGAAGTGTTCCATTTGGTTCCTGGCCCCATTTTGGATATGATGAATCTATCCTTAGTAAACGGATACCACATGAATTTAAAATAGCTGTAATTAAACCTTTACTCAAGAAACCTTCCCTTGATCAAGATGACTTAGTGAATTACAGACCTATATCTAACCTTCCTTTCTTATCCAAAGTCCTTGAGAAAATTGTTGCTAATCAAGTCTGTGAGCATCTAAACAGTAACGAGCTGTTTGAAGAGTTTCAGTCAGGTGTTAGAGCTCATCATAGCACTGAAACAGCACTGGTGAAGGTTACTAATGATATTCTCATGGCCTCAGATAATGGACAGATAATGTCTGTTCTGGTTTTGTTAGATCTCAGTGCTGCTTTTGACACAGTCGATCATAATATTCTCCTAGAAAGGCTTGAACATGTTGCAGGGATCAAAAGAACAGCACTAGGCTGGTTTAAATCATATTTGTCTGATAGATTCCAGTTTATTCATCTAAATGATAAATCTTCTTCCCTCTCAAGGGTTACTTGTGGGGTTCCACAGGGTTCTATGCTTGGACCAATTCTGTTCACCATATATATGCTCCCAATTGGTAGAATCATTAGACAGCATGGGATAAATTTCCACAGCTATTCAGATGATACACAACTATATTTATCCATAAATCCTGATGAACCCAGTCAGTTAGGTAGATTACAGGCATGTCTGGAAGACATAAAAACATGGATGACCCTAAACTTTTTGCTTTTAAATTCTGACAAAACAGAAGTTGCTGTCTTTGGACCAGAAGTTCTTAAACAGAAACTGATTAGTCAATCACTTCATCTGGATGGCATTAAATTGGCCCCCAGTAATGAATATTAAAAAGAGAGATCACATTTCTCCTGTTTTAGCTTCCCTTCATTGGCTCCCTGTTAAATCCAGAATAGAATTTAAGATCCTTCTTCTTACATACAAAGCCCTCTCTTCCTGCTCTCCGCGAGGATGGACGCTTTTCTCTTTCCCTCCCTACTGTTGTCTACTTTGCAGTGGGTTTTTTTTCAGCACCTCGGCTCGGCTCCCTGTAGGGGGCTGGGCTGAGTTGCCTTTTTTTTCCCCCCTGTACCCCCCCTCCTATTGTGAATCATTTCTATCTGCTAAAAGGGGCGCTGGTAAAGCCGGCTGCTACCGCGGTCTTCCAAATCCTGTAATGTGTTAATGTTTGTAATTGTTTGTATGATCTTGGATTGGTTGTACCGAAACTTAATTTCCCCACGGGGATTATTAAAGTATCTCTTATCTTATCTTAATAACCTAATGAAACTCTGCGTTATTTTTGACAGAGACTTGACATTTAAATCCCATATTAAACAGGTTTCTAGGATTTCTTTCTTTCACCTCCGGAATATTGCTAAAATTAGAAACATCCTGTCCAGGAGTGATGCTGAGAAACTAGTCCATGCATTTGTTACCTCAAGGCTGGACTACTGTAATTCTTTACTATCAGGTAGTCAACAAAATGCCATTAAAAGCCTTCAGTTGATCCAAAATGCGGCAGCAAGAGTTCTGATGAATATTAAAAAGAGAGATCACATTTCTCCTGTTTTAGCTTCCCTTCATTGGCTCCCTGTTAAATCCAGAATAGAATTTAAGATCCTTCTTCTTACATACAAAGCCCTTAATAATCAAGCCCCATCATACATCAGAGATCCAATTGTTTCATATGTTCCCAACAGAGCCCTTCGCTCTCAGACTGCAGGTTTACTTGTAGTTCCTAGGATTTCTAAAAGTAGAATGGGAGGCAGATCTTTTAGTTATCAGGCTCCTCTCCTGTGGAACCAGCTCCCAGCTTTAGTCCGTGAGGCAGACACTGTTTTCCTTTTTGATAAAGCTTATAGTTAGAGTGGCTAAGGTCATCCTGAGCTATCTCTGTAGTTATGCTGCTATAGGCTTAGACTGCTGGAGGACAGACTTACCAATTTTCTTCACTCTGCTACTTCCTTTTCTCCTACGACTCTCCAGTTGTATTACAGTACATTCTGTTATTTCGACTGTTAACTTTGTTTTCTCTCAGTGTTTTTCTCTCCATAGAAGATATACCTGGTCTGGGATCCTGCTTGGCTGCAATGCCCTGTTGGATGGGGGGCATCGACTGGGATGATCCTCCCAGTAACTGAACATCCACTGTGTCCTGTTATCAACTTTTTACTTTCTGTAACATAGAAAGTTCTCTTATATCAGATCTTCTGTTCCTTCTGTGTTTCTGCTCTGTCTTCTCAAACCCCCAGACGGTCGTGGCAGATGGCCGCTCCTACTGATACTGGTTCTGTTGGAGGTTTCTTCCTGTTAAAGGGGAGTTTTTCCTCTCCACCGTCGCTACATGGTTGCTCAGTATGAGGGATTGCTGAAGGATTGCTGTGGTTGGAAAGTCTGCATCAACGGGGCCCAACCTCAGGCCAATGACTGACGCAATCTGCTGGGATTCCTTAAATAGGAAACTTTTTAACTGATTAGAATGTTTGTATAAATGTATTGAAATGACTTCTTGTTAAGTGCCTTGAGATGACATCTGTTGTGAATTGGCGCTATATAAATAAACTGAATTGAATTGAAAGGAGCTGCCGCAGAAAGCAGAGCATGATTAAAAACACAGAGTAATAAATGACAGTTAAAAATTTGGCTGATTTGGCTTTTCAACTATTCTGCTTATTCTGCTCTTTCCGGGTGTATCTAATGGTATTCATATCTTTCCACTTTTTATAATATTCAGCTTTTTATGATTTTTGCTCCCATTGAAATGAATGGAAAACCTCAACAATTTTGCAAACCTAACTACTTCCACATACTTCCACTTAGAAAAACCATTAAAATCTTGTGATACCCTTCACCTATTACTGTATGTTTCGGCTTCTTCATAATTTGCACTGTTTTCATACAATCCGTCCTCAAGTTTTTGGTCTCATTATGATCAGATTTCTGAAAATACATATGTTGCTTTTGTTGCGGGAATATTCCAATGTAATTATGATTTAATTACATATTCTCTGTCTAGTGAATGTATCTAGGGCAGGATGACAAGTTAGGGAAAACAAGCTTATTATTCCAGCATAATGTTCCTGATATAGATGTGTCAGATCACCGGAGAGACAGGCACCAGAGCAGCAAGATGTCTACGGGACGTTCTGACCTGGGCTGCTTCATGCTTTAAAATTAGACTCACATGAATCAGTTCTCCAGGACCCTGGACAAGAAGACAGAAGGAGACATGTGGAAGAGATATACAGTGATAGCAGAATACTATTTAAACTGTTAGTCAGAAAGGGTGGGGTAGGGCGATGTAAGAGTAATCTCTGTCCCCTCCATGTTCTGGCCATGTTCTTGGTCGCTAGAAAATTAGTGTCGCACTCTAGTTGAATTACTTTTTTTCCACTTTTCTGAAGTTCCATGAACAACTTCCGCACACTTGCTCATATATCACTCTTTCTGCACATAAATATCAAAACGTAGGTTTCTAAATCTGAATTCAGGAAATGATACCATAATAGATCTGACAGTTACAGATTTTTGGCAAATCGACCCGAAGCAAAGTGGCATCACCCAGGAGTTGTTGTGATTACATTTCTCATAAGATGAACTGAACAGACTTTTGGACGGCTGGAAGCCATCTTAAAAGATTGACTGAGCAGACTACATTTCCCAGCATTCCTAGCAGTGACCCTAACACACTCCTATTAGTCCGTGACCACCCATGGTGACATCGTCGATGACATGACGGCCAAAGGGGCTATAAGAAGTGGGAGTCGAGGCCATTTTGATGTTTTCAAGCCAGAAGTTTCAGAGAGAAACTCAGGCTCAACAGAGGACATCTCACCGATGAAGATTGTCTTTTGTGCTGACCCGCTGGACCTGGGAAGAACTCATTTGAAAGCTTCAAAGTGCTCACCCTGTTTGCGTAACCAGGGTGCGCGATATAAGGACTGTTCCAAGACAGTTCGTTAGACGTCGACCTGCAGGCCCAGCCTGCCTTTGGGCCACACGGTCCTTAAAATCCTGCTCAAGGTTTTTTATAACTCTTTTTCTTGCTCAACTACAGACACAATTTGCTCTCCTCCTAGTGGACTGGACCTCCTTCAAAGCAAAGTAGGACTGAACCGGTTAATTTATACTAATATTGTGTCTGGGCTGAGATAGATAGAGAAAATAGAGTTTTAACGACTTATATCTTGTTCATTGTTGGTTTAAAGTGTTTTTAAGCGCTGTACCTGTTTGCTCATTTTTGCATCGCCACACGCATAAGTTTCAGCTGTAACTGCTGTGTTTGAAACTCTTTGTTTTATCCTGAGCGGATCACGCCTTTCTTTCTTTTTCCTTCCTCTCTTTTCTCCTCTCTTTTCCTCTCTCTCGCTCCCTGATCACCCCGTCGGCAGAGTCGGGCTCGGTCTGGCCTGCGTTAGGTGATCTTAGCTGAAAAGGTTAACTCCATTGTTCTAAGATAAGATAAGATAAGAGATACTTTAATAATCCCCGTGGGGAAATTAAGTTTCGGTACAACCAATCCAAGATCATACAAACAATTACAAACATTAACACATTACAGGATTTGGAAGACCGCGGTAGCAGCCGGCTTTACCAGCGCCCCTTTTAGCAGATAGAAATGATTCACAATAGGAGGGGGGGTGAACAGGGGGAAAAAAAAGGCAACTCAGCCCAGCCCCCTACAGGGAGCCGAGCCGAGGTGCTGAAAAAACCACTGCAAAAACATATAAGCACATGTATCGGTCATAACATATGAGAACACAAATGGGATGGGGGGGAGGTTCGGGAACCCTCCGTACAGAGAAACCGGTCGCGGCCATCCAAAGCACGCGCCCATCATTTCGCTGTCTGAAGAGTGGGCAGGAGTCTTAGGGTACCGCGAGCATGTTGAAATCCAGGACTGCGTGCATGTCTGTAGCTGTGGCGTGAGCGTGCGTGCATGTATGTGTGCATTAATGAGAGACAATGAAACTCCTCTCAGTTCAATCCCAGAGTCTGTCGCCTGTGATGTAATATACGACCTTGGGGCTGAGTCAGGGAGCTCACAGGCTCATGTGGGGGATGGGGGAGTGGGGTGGGATGGAGCGTCCTTTGGCACACACATCCAAGGGAGTTTTTGTTTGGTCTACCAAGACCAGGGAGTCGAATTCCAGTAGATAAGAAGTTGTTGTTTTAGAGCCAGGCGAAGATCACTTTTTCTCTTGCCTTAGAGTCTGTCAGTGGTCCGAATTCAGTCCAAATGGCCAAATCGTGGGTCAGATTACCTTCCAGCCGGCTGAGAACTTCTCCAAGTTATTACCCAAGCAGTGAAACGAGTCCAATTTTGCTCGCACATCACAAATAGTCTGAGTGTTGACAGCACAGCAACCTTCCTGTAGCCCAGGCAGCCTGCCAATTGCTGCCTTTAAGCTTGAAGTTTACGATACCTCAGAAAATCCACCTGCAATAATCAGCAGATATCCGGTTATCATGAATCCAATTATATAAATGTTTCCAACGTCCTCGATGGCCAAAAGTGAGAGACACAAGATCCTCCACGATGTTCCATCGGAACAACTCGGCTCTCCCTTTTAGCCGTTCTCCGGGAAAAAAATTGATTAATTGTATCAAGAGACCAGCTGACCAGAACCAGATCCAGAACCATAGTTGTTCTTTCCGGAGGAGAATGCAAAGAGAGGCTCCAAAAATAGTTGACAAGACAAAAGAATGCAGAAGTAGACAACAGTAGGGAGGGAAAGAGAAAAGCGTCCATCCTCGCGGAGAGCAGGAAGAGAAAAAAGTCTGTTGCTAAAGGAGAGGCCTTCCACATGGACGTTTCAGCCCATGTGCTCTGTCAACTTTAGCCAAAGCTAGTTTATGGCCCTTTGTCTCCTTACACTACATGTGCCCCCTCTCCATCTTGGAGCTGAGATTTATGACTCTTTGTCCCACAGACTGTTACTTGGGCCCCCTGGAGTGAGGGCCACCCCCTCCTTTTCTGACCCGAACCTCAGCTGTTCTGACAGATTCATTTCATGTTAATTGTGTTTAATGTTCACCTATTATTGTTTTCTAAGATCTGTAGTAGTAGTTGAATGCTTTAGAATAGATGGGATACATTTATGAAATGTTTGGCTGTAAGGTTGAGCTATTTTCTAAATAAAGTCCCCTTATCTTAAAGAGAAGTTGTCTGGGATTACTTGGAGTAATGCGTCCAATTAATGTCCACAGCGTAAGAACTCATTCCTTCATCTATTGTTTAATCATAAACATAAACTGAGACTGAACAATTTGGCTATATATTCCTGGAATCCACCAGGATGGTGCCCCAAACTTGGTAATTTTACATAAAATTATTAATCTTATTAATAATTGCCCTAGGCAATTATTCATATTTATTCATAGCCAAATCCTAGCTATCTGCGGCACAACAAGTGAACAGGGCAATGCATTGGGACTGAGCAAAAATTCAGGGCAGGATTGCTGGATTCTGACATATATTCGTATGGTCATATCTCATAAACAATGTGACGTAGAAACGAGAGCCTTGTGCCAATATAACTTCCGACCTTCCTGATGCTCATGATTGAACAACTTTTAAGATACCTTTTACCGTTTCTCCATAAGTGTAACAAATCTGCTCTTCACTGAAACAGCTCAGATTCAATTCTTCATCAAAGCCTGCTGATACTTTCAGTGAAAGAACAATTTCAATAGCCCTTATATTTTCCAAGTTACAGGAAGTAGTTTGGAGCCCAGTGCAGACAGTTTTTGGTTAAAAAAAATGTATTGACATATTTCACATCATTCCTCACCTGTAATATTACATTTTCAACAAATTGAGTGGTTTGAGAGCATAAAACCTATCCATTCCGATAAAAACTGTACATTGATGACATTGATAGGTCTTACGGTTCTCAAAGCGGCTGAGAAATTAGGAGACATAAGTGAGGTGCTGCAGTGCTATTTACTGTTCCAAAACCTGGAAAACAGTGATTACTTTTAATGGGCAATTACATTGACTAGAAGGAGGATCTTAAATTCTGTTCTGGATTTAACAAGGAGCCAATTAAGAGAGACTAAAATAGGAGAAATGTGATCTCTCTTTATTATTCATCAGAACTCTTGCTGCTGCATTTTGGATCAACTGAATGCTTTTAATTACATTTTGTGGACTTCTTGATAGTGAAGAATGACAGTAGTCCAGCCTTGAGGTAACAAATGCATGGACTAGTTTCTTAGTATCACTCCTGGACAGGATGTTTCTAATTTTAGCAGGTAGGGATGTTTGCTTTTTTTTTGTAGTTAAGCAATCAGAAATCTGCACATGCCTTTTATTTGGTCCATTGTGGCAGACCTTTGTGCTACTACTCCCCCTTAACTATTACTAGCTGTTGCTCTTGGTGCTCGCTGCGCTGCTATGATCATTGTTCTAGGCACTGCTCCCAGGTCCCGAGCATTCCTGCTCGCTGCTTACACCAGAAATGCTGTTGTTCGCTGCTGTCTATGTTGTCCCATGATCTCTCTGGCTGCTCACTGACACATCGCTGTGTTCGCCGCTGCCTTCATGACCCCTCCACATGTTTCAGAGGATGTGAATACAAAACTGAATCTTCATACTTCCATATCATTCTGCACACAATACTTCTCCATAAGCATATAGCAAAAATAAATAACTGAAATAGATTTATTTACAATTTTTCTTTCTTACATTTCCCTCCTGTTTATCATTTATTTTAACTCATTTAGCATCAACTGATATAACTTCAAAAAAGATTTTCTGCATCAGCATCACAATTCAAACGTAATTCACATTGTCCAGTTAATTATGGTCATCCTAATCATGTTAATCATGGGCTAAAAGTGCCCAAAAGAGTTTTCCATGTTCTTGGAGTAGCACATCATTGACTGCAACGGTCACTGCATTGGTGAGGAGCTTCCTGAGGTAGGGTGCTCTGATGGTACTTTACCAAAACATAGATGTTTTGGCAAAACATATTTCCTCTCGGGTCAGATGGTGAGACCATCTTTCTTAGTACAACCTTTGTTTGCCCAAAGCTGTTTCTCAGTTATAGGAGAAGCCTTTTGCATGTGTGACAAAACTTCTGTGACCACATCTAGTTGTGTAGACAATCAGATCAAATTATGTTGTTCAACAGCTTTTGCTGCTCGCATATTTCCTTGTGAAATTTTAATCATCACTATTTTTATTAGCTTTGCAATTTGTATACTGCCAACTTGTTTTGGGAGTTGTATTGCCTGTAATAAAGGCTCTACTTGTTTGCCAGCAGAGGTCACCAGTCCCCTATTTTTCCATTGTTGCATCTTCTGTTAGTAATAACAGGGTTGCCCCGGGGTAGTAAAAGGTAGTAAATTCAATTACGTCAAATTAAGGCCCTTAAAAGGTAGTAAAAGGTAATGAGCACGACCTGACATGGTAGTAATTTTTTTCTTATCCTTTGGTTATTCCTTCAGTATATTGTAACTTTTCAGTTGATGCATATTTTTTGTTCAGGTATTATATTACTCATGTGCGGACAGGACCTGGGCCGATGTCCAGTCCTCTGATCTCGATTGGTTCGGGTGATCTATTTTGTTGTGCGCATGCATAGCGTCGGGATAGCTTGGACCGGCCGGAAGTTTTCCGCGCTGTGGCTCAATGACCCAGCGTTTAAAGGTTGGCTTAAGTCTGTCATGGGGATGAGCGGGAAGCTTACTGCAAAATATGCAGAACAACCATTAATCTGACCTGGAAGGGTGTCACGGCGATCAAGTCTCACGGAGTATCCACCGTTCATTATGAAGAGTCTTCATAATGTGAAGAGTGGATTGTGCCACGGATAGGCTAACCAGACAAAGGAGAACCTCACGTCGCCGCCTCAACGTCTGAAATTGCAATGGGATTTTACTTTGGCTGCTAATTTCAGATGGGCGGTGACATGGCGGCGACGTCATGGAGTGAACGTCTACTGGCGGCGATGTCACGGCGGCGTACTTCAGAATTACGTGTTAAATAATAATCGTGTCTCACCTGACGTCGCCTCTTCTTTTTTTTTTATTAGCGGGTGGCAACTAGCGTCAGGTGCATTTCCGCCACCTACTGTGTAGGAGTGTGGGTCGTAGCGGGACAATATATGTAGTTTAAAAAAAACATACAAAAAACACTAGCCTATATTCTTCTTATTAATCCACTTCCTCTTAAGGATTCCAAACCTAACCTATAAATAAATTTGTCCCCACTCAATAAATTCTTTAAACTCAATACCACCTTTTTTTTTACTTTTAACTTTTCTTCTAGCATCTTTCTGTTTTCTATATACCTTGTGCAAACACATCACATGATCCGCCGTTTCCCTGTCCTCTCCAAAATCACATAAACCTGTAGGATGTTTTTTACGCCGCCTCAAGAACGTGTGTCAATGTTCAGCCTGTTGGGGTTATTTTTTTCTCCTAGTAGGCTATTCTACAATTACAGGAGTTTAACATTCAGTTTTAAATTGTATTGACATTTAGATATCCAAAATGAGACTTTTTGAAATAACTGTAGGCATAAAGGGTTTTAATCTGTAGCCTCTGTGTTAAAAAACCGTTATGATTTAACAACTCCACCATTAACACTGTTTTAAATGATTAACATTTCATCTGATTTTGATTTAAACAATACTGTTGATACTCTTAAACATGGACTTATGACTTTATCTTAGTTGACAGAGGATGGTTTACTGTCAGGCAATTTATTACCTTTCTTAAACTCACAAATTACTGTGGATATTATTGAATAGCCTTGTCTGCACAGTGCTTACCATTGACTTGTGTTGGGAGTGTCCAATTGAAAATTGCAAACAGGGGTTTAGAATGCAAGTCAGCTTTGTTTCATTGCATCCCAATTCACATTAACCAAAAAATAATAATTTGTATAGCTCTTTCCATCAACCTTCAGTTGTCCAAAGTGCTTTATAAACATAAAACTTCACAAGAGCTAATCACACTCAAGCAGTTACAGTAAAATACAGGAAAATGGATAAGTAATAAAAATAAAACATTAAAAAGATAAATTATTAACCGAATAAAATGAAATGTGTCACTGCATTGTGTGTTATTATAAGCCATCCTGGATACATGGGTTTTAAATTTAGCTTTAAAAAGCTGCAGATCCGAGAAGAGATGCAGATCAGGTGCCAACTTATTCCATAGGTTCAGAGCAGCAACTGAGAAAGCTCGGTCACTCCAATGTTTACATCTAGATGTGGGTACATTGAGTCGAAGCTGGTGGGATGATCTTAAAGCTCACTTACAATGAGAAACTCTGATAAATAGAGTGGTGCTTGTCTGTTGAAGAGTTTTAAAAACAAATATTAAGGGCCAGCTTCACCTTCAGGGCTTCCTCGAGTATATCTTTTTGTTACTTCTATTGCTGATATTTATTTCAAACATTTCTGTTATTGGTACTATTGCTGTAAGTATTGTTTTAAACAATATTCAGACAATTTAACTAATACAATGCACATAATTTGAAGATGGTGGAAAATAAGATAAATTCTACTAGATGGATAAAATAAGTTAAAGTTTTTTAGAGGATGAGGCAAACGCTATCAGATGACCAGCATAACAGTGTTTGTTGCAGCATTTGAACTTGCAGGACAGAAAGGACAAGGAGAAAGGAGACAATTTAATATCTCGAGTGAGATTTGGACACTGGATTAAATAGTACTTTATACATTGTATATGAAAGCATAAAACAGGGAAATGTAATACCTGTGGAGTAAATGAAACCATGGAACATATATTGTATTGGCAAAATTATCTAGAAGACAACTAGTTCATAATTGGAAAAAAAAAATAACTTAGACATAAATGATCTTTTGCATAGAAATTCAGGATGTAAAAGTTTTAGGGCTTTATTTCAGTTTCTAAAACAAAAATCAGTATAAGAGGACATGAGGGTTTAATTTAATTTGTTTGAGCATCATTCCAGTCCACACTCCAAGCCAGTTGATGGCAGTAATGCATCAATTCTTTTTTTGCCAAGCGCAATAACACTACAAAGAAGACCAGGCGTTGTTGGGGAGGCGGGGTTATCCAGGCGTTGTTGGGGAGGCAGCGTTATCCAGGTGTTGGTGGGAGGTGGCGTTAGACACACGTTAGTGAGCTTCTCCAAACGTACCGTAACACGACAGTCTCCTTAGACAGGTAATCCGTGGCACGATCCACTCTTCATAGTTCTTCAGCAGCGGATTCGCGCATGGGGGGAACAGTTACCCATTTCGATTTTTGGCAAGAGTACCTTCCTGTAGTTACAATGGCCGATAAGGGCACCGCCATTGATCAAATCCACGTCACGGCAGAAACCGCCGTAAAACAAAAATAAGAAGTCCCAAATCTATGTATTGCTTATTCTGCGTCCACACTGGTCAGTTGTTGTGAGAGAGGGAGAGAACAGTAAGAAAAATAGTCTTTAATTTATTATAATCCCACAAGTGTGTAGTTATATGTAGGATGTAATTTGTGCTATTTAAAAATGCGATGCGGCGACGAACTAGAGTAACATGTCTCGTGAAGGTTGTTTTTTGTCCGTGCTGCAAAGTCCATGCTAATGGACTTTGGTACACTAATGCATTCGGTGAAATGCCATATGACCCCCCACAGACCCCCCCACCACCACCCGCACGCGCGCGCACACACACACACACGCACGCACGCACGCACGTCTTGCTTTCCTTGTGTTGACATTGTATTGACTTCCATTGATTTTACTATGCCTAACCAAGACACTTTCCCTAAACCTAACCATTACTGATACACACCTAACCCTAACCTTAACCTAATTCACACCATACCTCTAAACCTAACTAGTAGAGTTTAATAGCTAGTTAAACATTGTGGGGACCAGGCAAAATGTCCTCACAACTACAAATGTCCACACAAGGGTGGTGGGCTGTCAAAGGTTGGTCCTCACAAGTATAGCTCTACATGTACACACACACACACACACAGGCATACACAGGCATACGCACGCACGGACAATCATATAATGTAAGAGCATATTTTACTACATAATGTTTGTAGCGTAATATTTAAATTTGTGTTTATAATGTTGATATTAAAGTTATATATAAAAAGTTAACTTTACCACTTAGTGATTATAGTAGGCTTTTAACTTCTGAGTTTCAAGTAGCTTAGAAACTTGTGGAGTTAATTAACTCGTCAGTTATACCGTTATGATAAACATGTAACTTAAAAAACAATCCATAGAATTGTGTGCTTTTATTTTTTTATTTTGTTTTGTTTAACTAACTTCCGTTTGAGACTTCCGGTATGGATTGGATATATGGCGGCACCCTTGTCGGCCATAGTAACTGCAGTTGGGTCCGTCTCTTTTTTGGCAGCGCTACACAGAGCGCTGCACCTTCAAGTACAATTTCAATTAATTTTTTTATTTCGGGGCATGTCACACTCCCATGTGAGATTTTACAAGGCAGTTTGTTAAATTTTACTTCATTTAGTGTAGTGTTAAACTGTTTCGGTTGTTTAGTTTGATGATTTGCTCATCACGGGGCCCAACCTCACGCCAATGACTGCAGCAAATCTGCTGGGATTCCTTAAATAGGAAACTTTTTAACTGATTGGAATGTTTGTATAAATGTATTGAAATGACTTCTTGTTAAGTGCCTTGATATGACATCTGTTGTGAATTGGCGCTATATAAATAAACTGAATTGAATTGAAACTGAATTGAATTATTATTATTCTATTGCGAATAAAACTTTCTTGTGAGGGTCATTGCATTTTGTTTATATTTAATTTATTGTGTTCTGGAAATTATTATATATTAGTCAAGACATCATCACATTTATACTTTGTAGTGAGTGGAATAACATTTAGTTATGGGTCAGGGATGGGCCATCATCACACATGGGTCAGTATCACTCCCCCAAAAGAGGCCGCTGCTCAATGTTGTGATGGCAGTAAAAATTATGGAGAGGTAGTCAAAAAGGTATAGTGAAAGGTACATTCAACTCTAGGATTCTTGTATAAACCCTGAATAATGATCTTATCTTTACCTAATTTACATACTTCAATTAGAAATACTATTTCTGCTGCTTGAGCAGAACAGTTCTTTGGTAGCTGTCCCGCTTTAGGAGTTTCATGAAAATCTTTAATTTGGATTATGATGTATCTCATACAAGTAGTATGCCCAGCTTCAAATGAAATAGGAAATCTCTTCCTAATATATTTAGAAGACAATTTAGAAAAAATATAATTGAGCCACCACAGGTTCTTCCTGTAACTGGATGTCTTTTTTTTATTTATCTTTTTTTAACTGCTGGTTTTTAAGGGTTCCATTTGCTCCCCTCACTAACACATTTTCATTTGACATTACTACAAGGTACAGATTCTTCAACACAGTTTTAGTGGCACCAGAATCACACAAAAATGTCACAAGATGTCCATTTACCAACAACTTAATCTCAGGTTTTGTCTCTGCAGAAAAGAATATTTCCTCTAAATTTAAAACTTTCTCTTCATCTACCCTTGTTTCATTTCCCTTTTCTAGTCATTCCCTGATTTCCCTTCAGTGCAATCACGCAATCAGTGACCGATTCTTCTACAATGAAAACATTCATCACTTCCTCTATCCCTTGCTCTCCATCTATCTGTTCCTTCATAAAGATTCTTCAGATTACATTATTATTATGATTATATGTGGAGGGGTCTGACACTGGATGTCCAAAAATTGGTCCCATTATTTAACTCAGATTGGGCCAAGGATGGCTACCTTTCCCGATCTCAGGTGTAGGTCCAGACATTTTTCCTGATTAATCCTACCCTTTCCTCTCAACACATTGCCTGTATTTTATCCAATTACCAACAACTCTGTTAAGTGTAAATATTGAAGTGCTCTCTTACTCAATGTGTTACAGTAACTTGAGGGTGAATATTAAGTAGGTTCTGTATTACAGTGATCCAGTAACAGAAAATATGTCCCTCTCTTCTCCGAAGTGTCTAACCCAG
Source organism: Valencia hispanica (assembly GCA_963556495.2). Taxonomy (NCBI): domain Eukaryota; kingdom Metazoa; phylum Chordata; class Actinopteri; order Cyprinodontiformes; family Valenciidae; genus Valencia; species Valencia hispanica. The sequence continues at coordinate 50,770,845 of OY747700.1, read as the reverse complement.
CGCCTTGTGAGATTCTTTCCTTTAACATGTGCTTCTGGCCATTAACTTACATTGGTTTACAAAGAGCAAATCTGCACCTATAGACATCCGCCTTAATTTCAGAATAATAGTCACTCTGCTCATAATTAGCCATTATCAACCCTTTTTTTTACTCTTTATTTTGTACAACATGAGATCTCCCAGATATCCCATAAATATTATTATAAATGTTAGCTGACTTCTTCAAGTTCATTATTATAAAGTAGCAGTAGCACTGTACTCAGGAGATTCCAATCTTTTGGAAACAGCACTTCTGTGTACATGCAGGTCACCTTCCGCATCTCTGGCATCTTTGGTTCTCTCAGAGTATGCATGCCCAAAATTCGGAGTACATTGTCCCCCCTTCCTTAGCAGCTGGCGTGTCCCTCCCCCAAGTGGTAACACCCGTTGTTTTAGATTTTATGTCTGCATTCCTTTCGTTTACTGGCAAATATGGGTACATTTTAGGAATGCCTGAAACGTATGGTAGCGGACTTGGTTTTAGTTCTGGAGAAGGGGTGCTAGGGGGCAAATAATTGTTCAAACACAAGTCTTTTTCCCTCATTTACGCAATTCCTCTACTGTCTCCCCCTTTTTGTCTTCCTTCTGCTTCAGCTAACCATACTTTTGCACATTTTTTAACCCGTTTTTAAAATAGCGTCCAGTTTTTCGTTCAGTTCTTTGTCATCGTGGCTCAGCACCTCATTGTAATGGCTCGGCATCATCTTTCACCCCAGAGTGGCGGTTGAAGACTTCGATTATAGGAAGCGCATCGGTGCTGATGTACCCCCACTGTAATTAGTTTATTTATGCTATGAATGTCTCTTCATTGAGGAAAAGGGAGGGATGCGCTTGGTTGAAGTAAATCATTAAGATCATGGTAAAGCGGTTTTCGTTCCTCTTCAGATAATTTTTTTAGAATACAGTGGTGGGAGAGTTTTATCTTCTAATTTCTCTTGTGGAACTTTAGGAAAGAATAGAATGTTTAAACATTTGTCATCCTCCTGAGTATTTAGCACATCTGCTTGTTTCTCAGTTTGTTTATCACATCTTCCATCACAGCCTCTCTCTTTTCGCTTTGCTTCTTTAAGCCATTCCTTTGTTTGAGTCAGCCCATGCTTTTTCTTTAATTTGGGATCTTTTTATTTTTGTTTTGGAAAGCAACCACTTGCAGTGCTCAAAATACCACAGTTAATTTTTCCCTCAAAGTTGTGATTTCTTGTTCATCTTGACAGGAATTTGATGTCTTTTCTTTTACAATACATGAATTTCCTTCAAATTCTTCTTCTTTGCTATTTATTTTCCCCCATTTTCAAAAAGTTACATTTGGCTTTTTTTCAATATTTTGTCTTATTTATTTATCCATCTATCATATTTTTAGTGCTACTTTACTCAAGTTTTTAACCATGAGACTCCTCTTTCCACTCGCTGCTTCAGAAGGAAGAAAATCTCCGTTCACACACTCACATACAATCACTCAACCGGTTTTATTTATTTTAATTCTCTCTCTCTCATGGAGATGCCGCCGTGTTCACCACTGCCTATTTTTGCGTTGCTCTATGTTCGCCGCTCACATTGCAGTCTTCTCCCTGCCTAGGAGCGTTACTGCTAGTTAGCTGCTGGGCTCAGAGCGAGAAACGAATATTGTCCATAAGAAGAAAATGGAGGCGAGTCCAAAGAAAGAAAACTTAAATATTCGTCCTCGTCCTTGTTTCTCCAACGCACACCACGAGTCCGTCTTTCTGCTTGCAGCAGGACTGCTGCTCCCGGGTCCGGATGCACCGCCATGTTCGTCGCCACCTGGGTGTTTCCCGGGTCCTGACGTGCCGCTGTTTTCACCAGTGCCTGTGTTGTCCCTCGATCTCTCTGTCTCCGCGGTCCGGACACGCCGCTATGTTCGTCGCTGCCTATGTTTTTCCACTACTCGCTCAGCTGCGGGCTTGCTCTATGTTCACTGCTCACAGAGTGGTGTTCTCCAAACCACGGAGCATTCCTGTTAGCTAGCTGTTGCTCAGAACGTGGAATAGAGCATGAAACAAAAAGCTTACAAAGGGATAAAGCGACAAGATGGATCTGTTGTCCCTTCTACAATCACACAGGGAAGCAAACGGGGGGAGGGGTGAAAAGCGAGCCAAGAAGAAGAAAACTTAAAAATTCGTCTTCGTCCTTCTTTCTCCAATGCACACAGAATGACAGTTGATTGGAATTTTCAACAGAAGGATTAATTTGAATATATGTACAATTGAATTGAAATTACCTTTCTTGTAAAATGCCTTGAAATGTCATGCATTGTGCATTGCTGCTATATAAATAAACTTAATTTAATTGAAAATCTCTATATGTGAAATGTCTTGTCACATTATATGATGTGCATAAACTAATAAAGTTGTGCATGCGAGCCATTAGCTCTTTTACTGCTGTGACGTTTTATGGGTTAAAATCTCTGTGGTGGTTGGAAGCATTTTGAAGTGCTTATTTTTGTTACTTCCTATCTCATATGGTGTCAAGCTACAAATGTAAGCCTATTATAATTTCGTAGCCAAACCTTATTTTAATATTGAAGATCTACTCAATAAACCTTGCATATTAAAACATCTTGTTTCTCCTGAACATGGTACTCTGTTTAAAATCATACATTTTCCCAAACTTAAAAGCCTAGGTAAACTCTTTCAAAATCCCATCCAGTTTTCACCACTTTAAGGAGGAAAATGGATTTGACCTGCCTCTGGCCTGGTCCATGCTAACATGAATATCATGCAAGACTTTTCTGCTGTGTTTGCACCTCACTTCTACATGCTAATTAAAACAACTTTTTGTAGACTTTATATCCGGATAAAAATGAGAAATGGTAACCTGACCCTGTTCAGAACTGGGTCTGATGCCACGGGTTGCATATCCCCTATACACCAAAAATGGAAAACGCTGAGAAGTAGTAACCTGACCCTGTTCAGAACTGGCTCTGATGCCACGGGTTGCATATCCCCAATACCAAAAAATGGAAAAAGCTCTACCAAAAATGTTAGAAAACTCATCTTTAATTTATTAGGGGAAACAAGACCCTTTCCAGACCTTTCTGCATTTCTACTTTGTTTCATTAAATATTGCATGTTTAATTTATTGCTGGGCAATAAAAAGGAAATAATTCACAATAAGATTATTTTTGCATGAAAAAAAAAATGTTATGTTCCCGGAACGCTTTAAAGTTGAACAATTTCAGCCTGCTGTTCAAAAAGTTTGAAAACTAGCACTAAAAGCTGAGTTAATTGGCATGAACATTTTTCTATAGCTCAAAGTACAGCATATATACTTCAGGGTTCTATTCTGAAGGCTTGCAGGAAATTATCTCTCAGTTCATCTACCGTTTAGGCAAAAAGCCTTGAATAATTTTAGCAGTCCAGTAGAGTGGAGAATTGATCTTCCAGCTAGTGACAGCTAGGGACACTTTGTGCTCTTTGATGATTGAATAATTCTCATCTCAGAGTCCCTGAGGCAGTGTGTTCTAAACCTAGACTTTTAACGACTGTGGTTTTCATTGAACTGTAATTTTATTTTGAAACTGTATCTCTTACTCCTGGTTTTGTAATGATTTCATCCACATCTTATACACCTTTTCAACAAGCTTCATACAGATAAAACACAACCTATATCCATTCCTTTCTTTGTTTTTAACCTAACACACCAACTTATGTCAACCATAATAATAACAGCAAAACTGTCAAAGTGCAAAGATACATGTGCAGATGAGGTGGAAAAAACAATGATTAAGGCAGGTTTATGGTTTCAGATCACTTTATTATGTTTTAATGCTCTAAAATGGTTCGAGTTCATGATGCACCACGAAATTTCACCTCAGCTTAGATTGCAGGAGTAAAGAAAAAACAACTGATTGTACATGTAAATAAAACAATTACATATGCTGTTAAGCAAAGCATGCTTCTTGAAAAAAAAGGCTGGCTTTGAAATTATGTCTGAATCACTGATGACTTTGAGCCTGATTACAACTGGTAAAAGAGATTAATTAGTAAACTCTCAGAATATTTTCCATCTAAACAGTGCATGTGGCCAGTTTGTTTACCTGCTGATTTCTAAACAGGCTGTCATGCCTGTTGGACGGCTCAGTCATAGCGTTGGCCCTTGTAGCCGCGGTAATGATTGTGGTCATAGTCATGTTTGGGTTGATTGTGATGTTGATAATTACCGTGGCTACTGTGCCTCAAGCGGTAGAGGGGACGGAAGGGGTTGCGGTGCCTACTGTGGTAGCTGTATGGTATATGGTGGGGGTGGTGGTGGCTTTGGTGGTGTTGGGAGTCATGGTGGTGGCTTTGGTGGCCGTGGGAGTCATGGTGGTGGCTTTGGTGGCCGTGGGAATCATGGTGGTGGCTTTGGTGGCCGTGGGAATCATGGTGGTGGCTTTGGTGGCCGTGGGAATCATGGTGGTGGCTTTGGTGGCCGTGGGAATCATGGTGGTGGCTTTGGTGGCCGTGGGAATCATGGTGGTCACTCTCGTAATCATTGTGGTGGTGATGGTGCTCATGTTCGTATGTGTATAAATCTGTTGTGTCGTAGCAGTTCTTTCCGCAATATTCTGTCACACCCCGCACACCTAAAAAAAAGGAGTTTAACAAAATGTCTTAACTTGTTTAATTGCAATCATTTTCTGTTGTGTTATCTGTCGATTTGCGTAATATTATGCTGTGCAGTCTCACTTGGACAGTAGTAATCATAGATGGTGACCGTAGATGACCTCAAGTGCTGCACCTCATACTCCTGAATCAGTTCCAACTCGTGGAACACAGGAATATCCTTTTGTAACTAAAGAGAGCAAATCTCAGCTGCAGGCAACAAAATAAACCATCATCATCTGATAACAGTACACACTAACTTCCTCTCACCTCTTCTAGGTACACAAAAACATGGCCATTTTTGTGTTCAACGTTTTTCACCAACACTCCCCTCTTTAGCTGTGAGGAGAAGACAGCTAAATGTTAAATATAGCAAACACAATCCAAAAAAAGCGAATCATGTTTAAAAATAACAATTTGATGGACATAATCTCCACACAGGGTTAAACTGCACTTAGGGGCTTAATTAGAGACTCACACTATAACAAGAATCTGGTCAAATGTCCCTTAGCAAGTTGCAACTGAACCACAGGCTGGTTGCTGCCATCAGAAAGGTTTGAACATACTGAAAATTTGAGCACTCTTCTTGGCAAAATTGGTAGAGTTCATTTAAGTATGTTGGTTTCTTACTACTGATATGCATTCTTTTCTTTCAAATATTCTACTAATATTTTGGAAGTTTGGGGCTTTTAGGAGCAATCGAGAAACTTAATGCCAGCCTGCCTAATCCATTCAAAAACCGGTTTGGGTGTGTTGGATCATCGTCCTGTTAGGCTATCCTGATTCTGTCCAAATTACAAGCATTTTCAATATCAACCCCTTTCAAGATGAAATTTGTAGATACCTACATACCAAACATCTTCAGATAAAACAAAGGTAGTTTGTTTGCAAGACGAGAAGGTATGTTTTGGAGAAATCAAGACAACGTTTTCAAATCAAGAGCCCTGGTCAGGCATGGTGGTGGCAGCATTTTACTGAGGGTCTGTTTCAGTGTCAGTGCTACTGGTGCCTTGCAGAAAGTTCATGTATGAGGACGACAACACTCATATGTATCACTTTAATCAAAGTCTGAATGTTTTTTCTTGTTTTCATTAGGTGCTTAAAAAGGACAGTTATCCCAAACACAACATAACTTGCTTTGAAAAAGCTAAAAACAGGGTAAAATTATCCTTCTGAAATCAATAAAAGCCCAAAGTTAAAATGACAGTCATACATGGAAGTATATGTAAACTTCCTATTAGAATTATATCAGTGCTCACTTTCTTACAACATCTCACTTCAAATTAAAGAGACTGTAGTTACTCACATTCCACAAGGATGCTGGGATAGGACAGAATCCAGAGGGTATTTCAATATCCACCACCACCATGTTGGTAGAACTACGGTCTCCATTGTATCTGTTAGGCAAGGATCAAAATGATCACACTCTTGTTCTTAACAATATCTTTTATTCAAGGTCTTGAAATGAGCTAAAGCTGCCATCATCTAAGATCAGGTTCAAGTAGGAATTTTTCTTGGTAAAACACTGGATACCAAGATTTATGGTAAAGCTACATTGTGTATTTTTTTAGTTAATTCTTAGCAAAAACCCCTTTGTTCTTTCAAAAATATGTGGTCATTCATGTGTAATTACTTCCACCTACTAATGAAAGTTTTCTCGTAAGTGTAGAATCTGCTATTCAGAATACATAAGCGCGACTCACTTGAATGGCTGAATCCATGTTGAGCCTCCATCTTTGAAATACATTCGCCAACGAGGGACATTCCTGGAAATTCTAGCTCCGCCTTTCGCGCTTTGGCTACACTGAGTTGCACCGTGACGAATGCCAGAGGGAGATTGTCTACTCGAGACGCGGCAGACGTCTCACTAACTAAATGCAATGTAGTTTTCTAAAGTAACCTCATCACTGGAAGGAACACTGGACGAAGTCGTAGTACTGGAAGCCATGCTAACCTTGGCATGAAACAGCCACCGTAGGAGTTAAAACGGGCTCAGAATGGGGGGGGGGGGGGGTGGGAGGTGGAGCTAGAACGTAATATTCAGTTGGTTGTTTCACCGCTAGATGAGAGAAGTTCTTACACAATGTAGCTTTAAAAGGGACATATTATGCAAATTTCACTTTTTTCCTTTTGAGGTGCCATTTGGTTCTCTGCTGCCTCTATAAACACTCCAAACACAAACAAAAAACCATCCATCCATTTTTTTTGCAAATTTTTGCTGTCAGAAAACTTGTGCTTCTACAAGCCGTTTGAAAAAGTTCCTTGTGATGTCACAAGTACAGTTTGCATATAACCGCCCCTCACCTGTCTAACCCCGCCCACGAATTCCATGGTATTCTCATGTGTGGCAAACCCACAGCGTAGTAACAAGATGGGTGGGTGTGGTCTGCAAACAGCTAATTTGCATAAACTTGACAGAGCCCTCGAAACGGCTCATTCTGAAAAGGACTGAAATGATCAAGAATTGAGCAGGTGAGATTGCATTAGGTGAAAAAGATTTTGTGCAATGAACTTCATTAACATGTTTTGTACAGACCATAGATCATAACTTGTATAATGTATCAGAGGCATAATATGTCTCTAAAACTCGATACATATTGGTGTATTGAAAGTACGGAATCGAATGACAGACAATTTAATCTTCTGTCTATTTTTTTTTCTTTACAAGAAAAAAATTGCACTTTTTTTCTTATTAAAAATGACTTAATTTGAACAGGGCATGATGGCACGAGAAGGTCCTGGGTTTGAATTCTGACTGGGGTGTTTCAAGTTTTCATGTGTGGGTTCTTTCTGCCTTCTGCCACAGTCAAAATATTAATGTGTTAACATTTTATTTTGTTTTACGTTATTGCCTCTAGATATGAGTGGTCTTCTTTGTCAATGTGTTGGCATGTAAAGAACTGGCGGACTGGCCAGGGCGCACCCTACATCTGGCTATTTACGGCTAGAGATCGACAATCCTTCCCATATCCTCTCAACTACTACAAGAATTAGGCAGATATAGGAGATGGATGGAAGGAGTTATTGTGTAATGGGGTTACATGTGAGGACAAAAGTTGTTGCATAGCTGAAAGGCTACAAGTTCAAATCTCCACTGGGGCCTTCCGTGGTGGAATTTGGTTTTCTTTCGTCTCCCTGAGCATGCAGTGCAAGAATATAGCATGGTTGTGTGGTGGGTTGTCTCTGTGTAGTCCTTACAATAGACTGGCAACATATCAAGAGTGTACTCCAAATCTTCTATTTCTGAATAGTGACTGCTTGGAAAGAGGCAGCCCCAAGTAATCCATCATCCGTCTGTGCAACTCTTATCAAAATTAAGCAGGTATAAAGCATGGAGGGATGGTAGATTGATGGATAGCTTGGTTACAGTCTCCCTGTGTCCAACAGTAAGTTGCTTGTTTACTTACAAAGACTTCAGCCTTAGCGTGACTAAGCGTTCATGGCAACAGTTGTGGATCTCTACTGTGGCCTCCACACTGAAGCTGCAGACAATGGCTGAAGCAGGGATGTTGTAAATAAAAGTGACCTGGAAACCAGGTGAAAAAAGGACTTTAATACCATCGTTCTTCAATATTTTCAACAATCTGAATTAATCTCTTTCAAACAAAACAGTATGATGTTTGAATGGCATCCAACCCTTCCAATCACTGACCTGTACTGCAGTGCATGAAGTGCCCTCAGCCTTCAGCCAGTACTTTCCTTTCAGGTCTTGCAGTATGAGCTCCTGGTAGACCAACTTGTTGTGTTGATTAACTTGGAACGACAGGTGGTCAGTGGGGGATGTCACAATCACTGAGGTGGATCCTTTTCGATTCAACATCTTAGAGCTGTAGAGGGTCATAGCTTTAATAGCTACTGCTGTGTCCTAGAACATAAAACACACACCGCTTTTACAAAACCCAAACGCTGTCCATAATATATACCATATTAGATGGATGACTTTATTTTACAAGTGCAAATTATTGTAAACTAAAAAAAATTAAACACTGCTAGAACTTTAGTATATCTGTTTGTTTTTGACATGTTTAGTAAGTTGATATAAATTTTCCACTTCCTCATTGTAGTCCAACACAATACCTGAGTAGACTGGAAGCCACCGTAGTAGGACTGTTGCTTGACCAGCCACCTGATGATACCTGAGGAACAGGACAGGTCTCCTTCAGAGACGGAGCCAGTCAGTCTGGCCAGCAGCACATATGAACTGATCTCCACACACAGAGGAGATGTGGTTTTTTTTGGTGTCTGACACCAGTATTGAAGATTTCCTAAACAAGTATGCAGAAATGTTAGCATTACAAGCACATGCAGCAGTGGGAATCCCTGGATGATCTGTATCAGGAGGCAGGCTCACCCTCTTTTATTGCAACTGAGTCAAGATGGTGCAGAAGCTTACTGCGAGCCTCCCAGTCTTCAGCCAGCGAGAAGACGTACGCAAGCAGAGCTGTGGTGTAGGTGTTGCTGTAATCATAGATGTACCTCTTCAGGCATGACAAACTCCTCGCCAACACAGGATTCTTAATGGATGAAAAAAAAAGTTGTTCATTAAAAGACTACATGTATACCATTTAGTTGAATAGTTGGGCAGATTTCTTTCTCTTGGAGAGTTTCAAACATTATTTGAATAACTGAAATGTGGAGAGCCACACTACAAACAGTTAAGGGAAATATAGTTGACAGAATTTGGAATTTTGTAGGATACACAGTTACAAAATAACATTCCATCAGTAGGTTTTTTTGGTTAGATCCCGTAGATGTGAATGTGTTTGCTCTGATGGTTGGCACAGACCAAAGCTTCTGAGTTTGACCCTTAGCCCATAGGAGAAATCCAACCTTTCCCCTGACTCTGGGGCCCTCAAAAATTCTAAGCAGATATAGAAAATGGATGGATGCCAATTTTAACAAACTGCAAGAAATAAATAAAAAAACATCACATGAAAAAGTAACAAGCCTTTAATATATATATATTTTTAATCTGCAAAATAGAAACCTGGGGTATTTTTTAATCAATTTGGACCTGAAGTACTGCAGATATAGGCACAAGTATATTTTCGGCAGGAGAGTTATTGTTCTGTAGTACTAAATTAAAAACATAGCTTGGCCCTATAGCTTACTTGACATAATGTACATCTGTACATGTAAATTCCAAAATAACTATAGTACAGGATAATTAATGGTATTATTAATTATTAATGCACTTAAAATCAGTTAGTGACTGAATTTAAACATATTTACGCTTGACTGACCCTGAGAGGTGTTTAGCAGTCAGACAACTAAACTTAAACTAACCTTAGAGTTACCACCAACATTCTTTGGTTTGGAAATGTGTATGAATGTATGTATAATTTTTTTAAAGTTTTTGTGGCCCTAGTTGTTTTTATATTTTTAGTATTCCACAGGAAACAGGCAGGGAGGAGAAGGGGGGAAGACATGCAGCAAAGGTCCCTCAGTCAGGAATCGAACCCCAGACGTTTGTGTCGAGGACTAATAGCCTCTGTATATGGGGTGGCTTCTCTACTTCTAGACAATGCACCACCCAGATTGTATATATGACTGAATTGAAATTACTTTTCTTGAAAAAGTGCGTTGAGATGACATCGGTTCTGAATCTGTGCTATGTAAATAAACTGAATTAAATACAGGAGAGTTGCATGACACTTTTTTTTATTCCACTATCACATTTACACAACCTTTTTAAACTATTCATCTTTTAGCCAGTTGCTAAGGCAAACACACTGGTTAACATTTTCTGAATGTAAAGCTGATCAATTCTTATTAATTTTGGACAACCCTGAGCATTTTATTCATGGGACTATATCCTACAACAAGAGGGTCTTCAGTCAGAGGCTTCTCAGTTTCCCTGCAACACAAGGGATGTTTACATGTGCAAAATGTCTTTAATCCGATCATAGTTCGAATTAGAATTTGACTGTGTACATGGGCCCTGAAACAATTTATCCGATTATGACAAGCATTTACATCTGTCACACGTTCGATCAGAAAAAAACTTGTTTGACGTGCACAGAACTTCCATTGTAAACAAACATGGCTTTGTGCATCTAAAATGAAGCGGTACAATGTTTTTCAGAGCATGCTTTTATTTTTTCTGGTCACGGTTTTACATCTACAAGCCTTTCTTGTTGTGTACACAGTCAAATTCTAATCTGAATCCATTTATTTTTTTACACCGATGTAAGGTGCGTGTTAACATGATGTAACATTCGCAGAAAAGACGCACATTCGGAAGAAGTGTTTACATTTACGGCAATCCTAATAACAATCGGCATAACCCACTAAACTTAATCGGAAGGAAATGTTGATCCGAAGGAGTGTGATCGGGTCAGAGTATTCTGAATGGCGTGTTTACATGAAGCAGTTTTACTCCGATCAGGTTATTAATCCGATTACTTGTGTCCATGTAAACATGGCCACAGACTGCTACAGGAGATCCTTCTTGCCCAAAGCCATCAGGATCTACAACAAATCCTTGAAGAATTAAATAGTGTAAGCTACAACACCACTTAATTTCTCTCTCAGATTAATAAAGTATTTTTTAATAGAATTTTTATGAATAAAAGAGGGATTATTTGCTTATTAACATAGTGAGGCTTGACCAAATAGTTTGACCCAGAACCTTTACATTACTCCCTGGTTCCCACTGTTATTATTTGCAGTTATCTTGAAGCTGCAGAGTTGATTAGCTATGTTAGCTTGTTTTTTAGCCAAGGCTGACCTGAAGTTATCATAACAGATTGTTGCATTTTTAATCATCTGCTCATTCCAATCTCTTCATCTGATTGCTTGCAACCAAATACGTCTTTTGTTTGCCTTGAAAGGGGCAAGTCGATGGAATGCACGTTTGTTGTTTTTATCAAAGCGACCGACAGCACTAGAAATATTTGCGTCTCTTTCTGCAGACTACACGTGCAGCAGAGCAGGAAGTGACTTAGACCGATAATCCCTAAAGCCTAGTTTATGCTTCTCCGTCAGCAAGTTTGCACTTAGCCCTAATCTATGCTTCTCCGTCAGCAAGTTTGCATTTAGGCCTAATTTACGATTCTCCGTCAGCAAGTTTGCACTTACACCCACGCGTATTGATGAAGACGTTTTCATTTTATACTTCTCTGTTGGTGTGTCCGTGTTGCAAAGCGATTCTCTGCCAGGACAGCAAGGGGTGCAGACCTTTTATGACGGGCCTGCCTACCATTGCAGTGATGTCTCTGATCGATGATGGTTTATTTTCTTCAGCTTGTAAACGCACATCCACTCAAGGAGCAATGGTCGACTGAGAGCGAGGTTTGATTGAGCTGGAAAGCTTTTTACTAGAAGGGCAGCTCATTGAATACTCTAAAAATGCATGTAAACAAACAAGCCCAGCGATCTGTTTAGCTTTTCTCTACACCTCCTGGTGTTCAAAATCACCAAAACACCATATTACATAAACTGGCCTTGGAATATACAGCATCTAGTGCCCAAAAGCTGCAATGACTACTAATGACATCAACTATAGTGCACCATTCTGGTGAAATGATCTTGGGCTGACCAATCACTCTCGCGCCTTCCGTTGCGTTGCTCTACGGAGCGTCACGTGGCGCAGTGGTTTAAAACGGGCGCCCCATGTTCAGAGACCTTAGTCCTCGATAGGCTTTCCTGGGTTTGACTCCGGCCCAGGGACATTTGCCGAATGTCTCTCCCCCCGCTTCTCTCCCCTTTCTGTAAGCCTATCGACTTTCAATAAAGGCCACTGTGGCCACAAAACCTAAAAAAAAAATTGGGCTCTACTCTGTCTGTGGTTGTGTGGCCTTTGGAGAGCCCTTACGTCGAAGAATAATGGAGCTGCGTGTCTCTGCACCTCCGCAGACGGAGAAGCAAAAACTAGGCTTAAGAGACATTCACATGGAACCACAGAAGCAGTTTGGACCTGCCATACTGTTTATGTGACGAGCAAGCACTGAAAGCAGCGCGGGAATAAACATGGTCGGTCATTCTGTGCATGCGTTAATTTTACAAATTCATCGAACTGTGTTAAGAGTTAATTTTGACACCCCTACTCTAAAGATAGTTAGAATTAAAATGTGTCCATGAAAATAGATACAACATATTTGTTTTTCATACTTTTGAAAGAAAAATTTGATTGAACTGAAAGTGGTATTGTTAAGTCAACATTTAACAAAACTGATGCTGGGAAATCAACCTCAAAATCTGCAATCTATTTAATTTACTTACATCTTTTGGTATGCTCATTTCAAGGAGGACAGCAGTGACGTAAGCACAGACTGTAATTTCGTCAGAAACACCACCCTGTGGAAACAGAACCATGGACAGATTAATATTTGTTAAACTGTAGTTATTTGGAGACCATAAACAAGCAGGAGCTCGATTGATACCCCCACTGCAAAAGTCCTGTGGGTAATCAGGTTACCCTTATGTTGCGGTTGTAGAGTTTTCCAGACACTTTGAAACAGCCATCATGACGCTGCTGGCACTCCAGCCACTTCCGACCCTCCTCAATGATCTTCGGATCAATGTAGATGAAGCCCTGAGCTTTGTAAAACGTTACCATTACGAAGGCAGTGAGCCTGGAGAGGACAAAAGCAAAGTTGGACGTTTTCTAACAAAAAACATGACGAGAATAAGAAAAGCAGCATGCTAATTTGCATGCAATCAAAAAGAGACGTTCACTGTGCATCAGCAGAAACTGGAGAATGAGACTTTGACAGCAGCATAAGCGCGCTACAACAGAAGTTTAGACTCAAGATTCTAGAAAATCAAAAGCATGTTGACCAATTGAGAGGCCACAAAAGGCCAAATAACAACCAGTTTGCTTTGATACCCTAAGCAAAGCATCCCGTATAAGATCTGCCATTTAGTAAGACATTCCTTTACACTAAACAGTTGTCCAACAAGTAGTTAAGGTTGCTACAGGTTATTTGGAGATACTACTACCTCAGTGTGGTTCCAAAGACAACTTTGGTCTCTACAGCTCAGAAGTTCAAAGTTATCCTGTATTGATTTTCTGAACGAGATGACTGGTAATTTACTCTAGCAAGACTTCATGAATGCATTGGAGGACATGATTAGAATCATGTGATATTTAGCCACTAGAGTTGTCCCAATACAAACAATTACCAGTTTGTATATGAGAAGGAGACTATCAGCATTGCTTGTCTGATGAGCAGGTCAACATCAATGAAAAGAGATAATCATACAGACAGTGGAGCTGAGGTGAAAGTGGGTGAACAGTTGAGGCTCCTAGAGCTCAACATTACAAAAATCATAATAAATATACTCAGGCCACGAAATCTAGCAATATTAAAATAATTCTCGTCAAAGTGAAGTCTGTCTCTTGAAGCGTTATCTAGTACTAGCTTTTAGAATGTAACTTCGCCCAGTAAAGTAAGTTTAAGATATCATTATGGGCTCTTAATATCAAGGAGAGTTCTTTATTCTCAATTTCTGTGTTTGAGACTCCTGGTCTTATTTGTTTTTATATCACAGACACTTGGCATTTTAACAGGGTTGTGTAGACTTTTCAGAGCCCCTGTATGACCATGAGATCAGACTTCAGAGCAGTTTCATATCTCAGGCTGTTAGATTATTAAAATTTGCAAAGGTAGCCAAGATGAACATGAAGCTTAGAGCTGAATCATTCATTATGACAAAATTCTTACTAAAAGTAAAAACATTTTTTATCTTAACTTATCTGCTATGTTCTTACCAAGTGTTCCCCTCTCCTGACCGAAATGTACTAAATGCACACGTCTTGTCCCTGTAGGCCAGTTGTCTTTGGTAGCCTGTATAATAAGAGAAAGATAACATGACTGATTATAATGTACATGTTAATAATGGGAAAAAAATTCACTTAGTTTGTGGTTTTCATTAGAATGAGCATGTCTGTCAATATGAAGCTGAAATAAATGTTTAAAAAGAACAAAGCAGAGAGGAAGTGTACGGAACTTCAAGGTCATAAGGTTGCACTCTATTTGGAGGAACTTATTTACTGCACGGAATCAGTTTGAAGAGCCATTTTCAAACTCGTTAATGTAACACTTCTCTCTACATTCAAAAGATGACTGAGACTAACCCGTAATTAGGTAGTCGATCCCCTTTTTTTCAGTTTCTTGGCACAGCTGGTTAGTGTTTTGGAGGTAATGGAGGATGTAAGTGTCGATCGCCATGAAAGCTATGTTTTGCTCCCCACAGCCACGCGGCAGATGCAGCAGATCACCCAGGTTCTTCAGACTCTGGCTGAGGATGTCACCTGCACAAAAACAGACTCATAGAAGCTGATCATGGACTAACTTTTGATTTCAAATGGTTTATTAGTCACACTTTTTGGTGTCTACCCAACATTATTTCACATAGTTAACTTATCTTAAATAAATTAATCAGTTTACCTGAAACTGAGACTTTAGCCTTCAGACATCCATCAATCACATTGTGGGGGATATGTATCTCCACTTTTTCACTCAAATAGTGTCCTGTATGCAGACAAAAACAGCTCTTTAAGCAGAAGCAGAGGGACATAACTGATTCTAAAGCTGCTCTCTGACTACTTCCTAACTTGATGTGTACAGTATGTCGAATCATTAAAAAGCATATTCACACTGTTCTGCAGTGTTAAGTCTCGGTACATTACTTTTGGTGGGATGTAACCATATATTTCCCCCCATATTTATACAGCAGAAGATTATTTTAGGAGGTCTCCTGGAATATTCTATTCTATTCTATTCGTGACCCAAGTGGTCAGATAATTATTATTATTATTATTTTTTTTAAGCATCCTACCTTCTAAGGGTGCTTTCACACCAGTTGGTCCGCTGGACATGGTACGATTGGGGACCAATTTTGCAACATTGTTGCAACCTTGAGCTGGTGCAGTTCGTGTTCACATTGCACTTTTTACAAACGAACTAAACCTTTTACATGTCGTATATCCCCCTTGCGTGTGGTGGCGCTGTAGCAAGAATTGCCAAAAGAAAGTTCAAGAAAAAGACAAACAGGAAATCGATGCATGTCAGTCATTCCGTATTGGTCCAGCAGCAGACGCGGTGAAACTCACGGAAATAAACTGACTTAGCTCTGCATACACAGATGCATTGCGCTTGTTTTCTTGTTGTTGTAATATATTATATTTACATCGTTCATCAACCAAATGAACCACTGGACTTCTTCCTGGCTCCACGTTAGACCATGATTCATTGTTGGCGCTAATGCTAACAAGTTACAACACAGAACACTGTGCCTCCCACAGTACAAAGCGCAGCGCGCTAAGGATGCCTACATAGAACAAAAAGAACTCAGGAAGTTGGACCGAACCGAGGCTGGTTCGTATTCACACCTGAAGTGAACTGCACCAGAGACCGTTTGGAAGTGGACCGAGACCCACATTTTGAGGTGGTTTCGGTCTGGTTCGTAAGTCCGGACCAAATCTCACATTCACACTAGCTCAAATGAACCGTACTAGCAAATGAATCGTACTTGAGATCGTTTTAATCAAACCAAATGCTGCAGGTGTGAAAGCACCCTAAGTTAAGTGTGGATCTTCATCAGAGCAGACAGACTTTTTGGATGGTGTTACATGAGATTATATAATATTGCAGCAGTATCTGAGAATTGTATTGTGTAAATGGCGTAGCAGTGGCACATGTGCAGTGTACACTGTGTATAAGACCTGTGACACTAATGTTGTGGACTTAAAAAAAAATTTAACTGTTACACTAATTCACAAGACTGATTTGCCCTAGTGTGATGGGATAGTAAAAGAAAATAATCATGGAGGAGGCGATTGAAATCTGACTTGTCACAGCTCCTACTGGAAGTTTAGAAGCAGGATCTCTAAACGGCAATTGTTATTCTAGATTAATATATGGTCATTTAACATTTAAAAGAACATGACGCCTAATTATCATGCATAATGATTAAAGTCCAAACTGACCTTTAGGACAGAGCAGCCAGCTGTGTGTCTTTATTATCTCATGTCCTATTGCCTGTGAAAGAGATTATTGAGACGATATATTCAGTTCCAGTGTCAACCTCATCAAGGAAAGTTAGAATAAAATGTTCTTTTTTGTATGAGCAAGCACCACCTCCTCAATGGCATTCATGAGTGAGTAGTTTTTTAACAGCACTACATATATGTCTCAACATCTGCAGAAAGAATTTAGAGTAACAGACATTATTCCGACACTAACCTTTACTTTGAGAGACCGTGTCAAAACAATGCTGTGACCACTTTCTGGCACTGTCACATCTTGATTACAACAAGTAGTCCTGGAAGACACAGCCTCAGCATTCAGACTGACTGTCACATCACCTAAAAGAAAGGTCAGCTTCTATTAATTAAAATACTGAAGAGCAGAGAGATTGCAGTGAATTGTCATCATGAATGACATTGAGCTGAAGAGCAAATTTCTTCACTCTATGTGAAAGTGTTCCCCTTACCTAGAGATGTTGGTGTGAAGCTCCAGCGGATGATCTTGTGCTCACTGCCACACAGGCAAACCGTACACTGGTCAGTAGACAGGGGTATGAGGGTGTAACTTGAGGATGTGACTGCAGTAATTTTGATCTGTTGATGAGAAACGTCAGTTTATTTTTTAATACATCTACTTGTAATACCAAAATTATTTTATTTTTAAGATTTAAATTTTTTAGATTCTCAGGAACCATAACTATAGGGTTATGCTCATGGATTTTTTTCAGGCTAGATGGACAGTAAGTCTACCGGGTCTCAGGGTGAGGTTGTTATCTGGGAGCCCACTAGTATCGGCAAAAGCAGTTAAGCACCAAGTTAGCTTGGCTGGGTCACAACTTGGTATTACAAAAATCTGTTTCAAATTGCACAACATATTTATGCCTCACCTTTTACCCAGAGTTGACTGCATCAAACTAACAAAGATAATTATCATGTGGCTTTTACGTAATCTACATACAGTCCCATTTGGTGTCTGTTTTTCAGCTAATTTGCTACCTATATGTGACCCATTTGGTTATTCTAAATGATGGCTGGGAGCCTACATCATCCAAATAAAGAAATATGAGCAGCACAAACGGTGATTATTCATGACTCTGCTTGATTCCAGAAAGGTTTAATGGATGTACTATCCCTGAAAAAGCTAATAATGACATTGAATGTTATTGACCTACCTTTATCAAATACTTTAACTAATAAACAACATCCCCACCACTCTGTGACCTTTAGCATCTCACCCACTAAAGATATATATGATGTGTGGATATTAAAGGTGTTTAGAGTTCATCCTGTTAGCCAAACCTATTACTAATTTGTGGAGTGTTAATTACTGACACCAAAAGTAAAATATCCACTTCATATTGTGTCATTGTCCTTTACAATTGCAACATTGCTTACACTAAGATTTTGATGACGACTGTGATATATTGCGCACATACTCTTTATAAAGTTTTTGGATCAGAAAAGCACCACAAATACGAACTGGTCAAACCTGATAACTGCAATATTCAACACGGATAAAAGAAACCTTAGTTTCTCATTTAGGAACCCATTCTCCTTCCTATGACATTGGAGATCTAAGTTTTTAAAAACTATTGCAGAAAAAAAAGAACACCAAATATAAATGTACTGCTTCATCTCATGAGTTATTGTCTTGTAACAACCCTGCAATTATCTAACTCATGAATGTAAAGTAATCTTTTACCTTGAGGGAGGTGGGTAGGTAGTTATAGACAATTGACTTCAGTTCCAGGTTCTCGCCCCGGATCATGGAGTAAGGAAGCTGGAAATCCAGGGAAAATGGTCGGAAGACACTGAGTAATACAGGATGGGCCAAACCAAATCCGTGAGGTGACACGCAGAAGACCTCAGTATTCCAGGTGGTGATGATCTCTGGGACGGTGTAGGAAACACAGGTTTTTCCATGCTCTCTAGAACAGCAACAACACAAACACACTTTTTCAGGTGGTCAAATCTAAACACGATTTTAAAAATCATGAAATGCCTTCAAAACCACATCTCACCCGATTTTCACCAGGCGAAACAGCCAGGTCTCGGTGGAAAGCCTGTAAACGGGCTCCAGCTGGTCATCATAGCAGGTATATGGAAGTCTTCCCGGATCAGGAATTTGTAGCCCTTCCAAAGGTTGTCTCTCTGGATTCTGGAGTGTTCTCATTCTTGATAACAGAGCTGGAAAAGGGTTGGTGAAGGTAAAGACATTAAAAAAAAAATTGTGATTCAATCTACTATGCCTGAAAAAAATAGATGCCTCAAATAAAAAATAAAAACCTTGATGATATTTTCTTCCTCCCAATTTGAGGCATGTGGGGTTTTGGATGGGCACGTTTGTTAGCAGCTGCAGTCCGTGATACTGGATTAAACAATGTACAAAATTAATTTTAACATTACCAACAAGAAGAAAAATCCACAAGTATAATTAAAACTAAGCAAATTTAAGTCATTACCCTGAACACCGATGCTGCATCCTCCTTCTCTTGGTTGGTAAAAGCAACAAAATGACCCCTTGGTTTCACCTCCACACACTCAGGATTACTCAGAAGCTCAGGAGGAAGAGGGGAGGATTTCTTGATGGGCAGAAAGTCATATATCTGAAGAGGAAAAAAACACATTTGATTTGATATAAAAACAAAATGTTTTCTACAAATTTGTTACATGGCAAAACAATCATTTATTTTGTCCCATTTTTTAAAATCCTCAAACACTGTAATTTTTCCCTGTGGAATTTTTTAAAATTAGGATAGAAAAATCTGCTGAAATATTATTAATTTGATTCATTTTGCCTTTCTTTAAAGCAGTTACTCTGATCAGAAACATTTTACATGTTCTGCTCTCACATGTTTCACCCAGGAAGATCATTGGTAACACACCACCTCCTAGCTCCAATTTCTGTGTAAATAGTTGTGTTCTTCTTTGTGAATAACCACCCAACAGATAGATTCAACATATCCATGTTCCTAGCCCTATGTCACCTTCTGGGAGAAAGTGAAATCCTACAATCCTACAATGAGTAGGAGTCAATGCAACAATGGGTGTTTAGTAGTTCCATTTCTCCATTAATGCAACGGGGCTTTGGTCCTATTTCTGATAAAACTTTGCCAGTCAGGGGGTGAATACATTAGCATAACCTACTATAATACTAGTCAATTTCAAGTTGTTTTAAAGTGGTTGAAGTCTCAGACTAACCAGTAGCCTCTGGCTCCAGGACTGAGTAATCTGGGTTTTTACTGAATGAGATTTATCTATTGTAGATAAAATAATAACTGCTCAGAACCCCATCTCATAAATCCTGAGCTATGTCTCATTATCCCCTTTGTTTGACATTTCCAGTTACCTGATCTGCGTCCAGATTCCTCGCATCTGCCCTTGCGAGGACATTCAGATCTATGAGGCTCACACCACACACTGAATTCGGCTTGGCCTTAATGCACAATTTGACATCCTCACCAGGGACAGCTGGAGATGGTAAAAACTTTGGTGTCACCTGAAATACACAAAAAACACCACAGATTCCATTAATTTATAACCTTTAAATACTAACTGCTATTGCTAGAATACAGTTGGAGCCACAAACCGTATTTCTGAAGCAGTCCTCAGTGTAAAATTTTGCGCTGTGGGCGAGCACTCTCTCACAGTCAAGGACGGTGTATGCCACAACTTGGATAGAAGGCGCAAATTGTGGGTGCACTCTCAATCTGAAGGAGAATTCTCCCTGGATTGCTAAAAGAGGAAACAGAGCTTTCAATGTAACATTTAGAAAGTATTTTTCAGCAGCCATGCATCAGTGGAACAAATGAAATGTTAGAGCAACTGGTACTTCCATACGCGAGTTATCCAGATGGCGATAAAACCCTTGGTGTTGGATAAGTCCTCTGGCCAAGACCTGCAAAGTTTGACAGAAATTCCCAGTTATAAATTATGCACTGGGATACTTTTCCTAATAGTCTTTTTATTTAAATAGGTTCTTATGGTGTTCAGAGAAATGTAAACAAATAGTTGATGTTTTATACATGGCCAAACTAGTAGTAAGTAGTTGATCAAATCTTGGGACATTGGAAAACAGCCACTAAGACCAATTTAATAAAGAAAATGTGAACTCAAGATAATAAAACGGATTACATTCTAATGTAAAATTTATAACACTAAGACTCGTGATAAACCTCAACATAGTTTACAAATTTGTAAATCATTGATGGGTAGGGAAAGAATTTAATTTTCAAGTAGCTGTCACAGCAGCATCATCATCAAGGTGTAAGTGGCATCACAACGCAAGCTATGTGTTACCGGCAATCAGGCGAAAAAGAGAAAAGTCACCAGACATAGAAGCCTCATAGACAGCATTATCTGCAATTTATGGAGTAGTTGTTGCAACTATCTGGCAAGTTTAAAATTTTTCATAAAAATGGATTGCAATGAGATACAAACTGCATTGTACTTGTCACAAAATGCAACCCTTATCAAACTGTCATGTGCTGGTCCTGTTCTCTAAGGCATTCTTCATATCTGGTGACCTTAACTTTTTTGACTCACTGTTGTATTCTCCAGCATCTGCCTGAAAACCATAAATGTGCCTGCTTTTTCAAGTCAGAGGAATCTAAAGTGCTTTACACTACATTTAGTCATTCACCAGGCCCTGTTACCACCAACAGCAAGCAGGCAAAGTGTCTTGCTCAAGGACAGACAGACAGACAGACGGCAGGGATTAGAACAGGCAACCTGGTTGCTGTTGCCCTGGTAAACAGTATACTGTCATTCTGTAGCTCCACAAGTGATACCACCACTTATACCCATACCTGACGTGCAAGCTCCTTGTCAATCTGATCGTTTATGTACACGCTGCAGACGTACCAAATTACGCTCAAACAAAAAATCTCTGGCTACTTACATTGGGGTAAAAAAGTATTTAGTCAGCCACCAACTGTGCAAGTTCTCCCACTTAAAAAGATGAGAGTCCTGTAATTTTCATTATAGGTATACCTCAACTATGAGAAACAAAATGAGAAAGAAAAATCCAGAAAATCACATGGTCTGATTTTTAAAGAATTTATTTGAAAATTATGGTGGAAAATAAGTAATTGGTCACCTACAAACAAGCAAGATTTCTGGCTGTCACAGACCTGTAACTTCCTCTGTAAGAGTCTCCTCTGTCCTCCTGTTTGAACTCGTTATCAGTATAAAAGACACCTGTCCACAATCTCAAACAGTCACATTTGAAACTCCACTATGCCCAAGACCAAAGAGCTGTCAAGGGACACCAGAAACAAAATTATAGACCTGCACCAAGCTCGGAAGACTGAATCTGCAATAGGTAAAGCAGCCTGGTGTGAAGAAATCAACTGTGGGGGCAATTATTAGAAAGTGGAAGGCATCCCTCGATCTGGGGCTCCACGCAAGATCTCACCCCGTGGGGTCAAAATGATCACAAAAATGGTGAGCAAAAATCCCAGAACCACACATACCTAGTGAATGACCTGCAGAGAGCTGAGACCAAAGTATCAAAGGCATCAGTAACAAACTACAATGCCAGGGACTCAAATCTAGCAGTGCCAAACGTCTCCCCCCTGGTTAAGAAAGTACATGTCCAGGCCCGTCTGAAGTTTGCTAGATAGCATTTGAATGATCCAGAAGAGGATTGGGGGAATGTCATATGGTCAGATGAAATCAAAATAAAACATTTAGGTAAAAACTCTACTTGTTGTGTTTGGAGGAGAAAGAATGCTGAGTTGCATCCAAAGAACACCATACCTACTGTGAAGCATGGGGGTGGAAACAACATGCTTTGGGGTTGTTTTTCTGCAAAGGGATCAGGACGATTGATCGGTGTAAAGGCAAGAATGAATGAGGCCATGTATCATGACACTTTGAGTGAAAACCTTGCCATCAGCAAGGGCACTGAAGTTGAAACGTGACTGGGTCTTTCAGCATGACAATGATCCCAAACACACCGCCAGGGTAACGAAGGAGGGGCTTTGTAAGAAGGATTCCAAGGTCCTGGAGAGGCCTAGCCAGTCTCCAGATCTCAAACCAATAGAAAATCTTTGGAGGGAGTGGATTCTCCGTGTTGGCCAGCAATATCCCCAAAACATCACTGCTCTAGAGGAGATCTGCATGGAGGAATGGGCCAAAATACCAGCAACAGTATTAAAGTAGTATATAACGTTTTGAGATGTATTGGTTAGTGACCAAATACTTATTTTCTAACATAATTTGGAAATAAATTCTTTAAAAATCCGACCATGTGATGTTTTTGGATTTTTTTTCCTCATAGCTGAGGTATACCTATGATGAAAATTACAGGCCTCTCTTATCTTTTTAATAAGGAGAACTCGCACAATTGGTGGCTGACTAAATACTTTTTTGCCCTACTGTAAATGTTCAAATTCAAAAATACTTTATTGATCCCAGAGGGAAATTAAGTGTTGGTATAGCTCATATAAATAATTATTTAAGGAGTTGTTGTAGATGATGATAGCTGTGGGCAGGAAGGATTTCCTGTAGCGGTCTGTATTGCAGCGAAACTGAAGAAGCCTCCGACTGAAAACGCTCTGTTGTTGTATGACTGTCTCATGAAGAGGATGCTCAGGGTTGTCCATAAGCTTTTGTCAGTAAGAGGAAAGTTTGTAACCACCAAATGATGCCAACTGGAGTGCTGCTCATTTTTGATCCTTTTTTTTTTTTTTTTCCTGCAGAAAACATCAGATATGATATGGAGCAGTCTGCTGCAGGACCAACACACCAATGACAATCTGTCACAAGCACGTTTTGATTTAAAGTAATTTTCTCTGGTCTTGTAACCTACAATGAAGTTTTGGGGTTCCAACAAAAGGTCCTACATGCATCTTGGTTTGTTAAAGCGTCATAATCTTTATCATAAATTTTATGTATAATTTCTCATAAAAGTCAGGTGGCAAAAATGGGGATCAGAAACAAAGTAAATAGAAATAGGGTTTAAGGCTAATTCCACACAGAAGGCAGTGGGCACTGTGCTTACTGCAGGGCGACTAGTGCTGAAGAGGGCACACTAAGGGTATATATATTTGTTAATGAGGGCATCAGTTGTTGGCAGAAGAATCCTCATTCACAGTCACTTGGTACTCCCTGATGCCAGAGTGAACTGACAATAGGGAATGATCACTGTTTTAGTAAAGAGTCTTTGTAATATAAAAACTCACAAATTGATCACTTTTTACTGCCATTACATTTTCCATCCAAATCCATTGTTTGTCTTTAATCCTTAATGTCATGTCCAAAGCTCCACATATTGAGATATTTCTTCTCTGTCTTGAACTATGTGGGTATGTACAAGGTTGTCTATGATTTACGTCAGAGGTTTAAACTTGGACAATAAAAATGAAGGCAGTATGCTCAGCAGTGTGCAGTGATTTGAGCTTTTCTATGAATATTTTTTTGGATAGTTGGTTAAAATACCTAACCCGAACCACAAATAAACTGATATACAAGGTTTAAGCACACAGGTTTGAATTAATTAATTTATTTACAGGCATGAAATGGAAGAAGGGAGGACAAAATGGCAGTGCATTGAAATGAGGGTTCTCATTGGCAAAAAGACTGAAGAAAAAAAATTGACCTGAAGCCTGTGATGGAAAATGTCTTTGTGTTCATGAAATGATTATATGCTATTTCCATAATGTAGTCAAGTGAAACTTTATAGTTGTACTTTGCCACAGAAACATCTGACAATATTGCGTTGCTGTTTATTCTCTGTGGAGAGCAGAGATGGACTCACCAGAAATACTATGTCGAAAGAGCCCTGATTTTGTTGCTCTAAGCTGTACTGAATGGTGATCTCTTCTTCTCTGTAGCAGCGAAGTGGTTTGTTAATTGGAAGAACTCTGAGAAAGCCGCATGTAGAGGGACCAGGACCGGACTCATACACTTTGAACGTTCCGATGTCATAGTAAGGAGTGTAAGGTCCAGGGTGCTCCAGGTTGTCTGTGCTGCTTGCCTAAAAAAAAAACACACAAAAAAACAGAAAAAAAAGAATATAACAAAGGGAGATTTAAGAGAACAATCCAGGAAGAGAGGCTAAGTATGCACAATGACTGTTTGAAGCTCCTTCATATTTACATAGAGATGGACCTCTCCTCTGAATTTCCCTGTGTCAAGAGAAAAGGTGGCGAGTCCATTATGATCTGTTGTGACAGTGTCCAAGACACATGGGGAGCCCCTTTTACCCGCGAACAGGTACACCAGCAAGTCAGAGACGGGTTGGCCAAGGTAATCCACAGCTTTAACCTGAGCATGAAATAACATTGTGTCACTGAGAATGCAGCAAACTTTGAACAATCTTGTCTGTTGCTCCACCACACATCAAACTTACCTTTCCAACCAGATTTGTTCCTTGGATGTATGCCTTAGGAACATATTCAAAAAACAACCTTCCAATGAGGTACGTTATCTTCATCCTCTCCCACTGTGTGTGCGAAGCACCTGAACAGCAAAAGAAAAAGCCTCACATGCTTCAACATTGTTTAACAACACATTTCACCATCAGAATGGGCTGAATGTTTTTTGTGGGGGTTCAGATTGAACAAAAGTACGTCTTACAGGTCAATCTGTCCACAACTGTAGCACTGATATCTAGCACATCCAGCAGTGGCTTTGGGTCAGGTCTGGTGAAACTCGACACTTTAAAGGTGAAGGTGGCGCAGCCTTTGTTGCATGTCTGGGAAACAGAATACAAGTACACTCATCATCTTGGGCTAAGGTCACACTGCCGGTCCTTGTACTCAGCTCTAATTTTTTTACTACTATAAGTTTACTACAATACGTTTTGTGCATAGTTTTTGACATTAAAATTGCAACCACTATCAGATATTCATCTAAACAGTCTACAGGCCTGAAGTGACCGGCATGCACACTAGAGAAGGTAACATCTACAGCAACTTGAGGTGTTAATGGAAGTTTGTTGGATGCTGCACCTGTCAATGATAATTCCGAAGTTGCAACTGGGGGGTGATCTTTTTTTTTTTTACTATATCTCTATAAATAGGCCTAAAAACGTTTTACTTAAAATGCAGCAAAACTGTACTTTCATTATTTTACTACACTAATACATTATAAGTTGTAATACGTTGTACATTTCAAGTTGTAATACACTTCAGCTGCGTGAATAAGCGTAAATGAAGTGGCCACTTCAATGGGACCCACTGTACTCACCTGGCCTTATCAATATGTGGCACTTGATTGCACGTAAGGGGAAGAAAAAGAGACTGATGAACCGAGCTGTAAAGCACAACTTATTTTCGTGGTGGCCCAGTCGCCAATGCCAAGAAGTTAAAAAAAGAAATAAAACTTGACGTCCGGATTTTGTCCTCAGTCACTCATAAGGAAGGCGGTCTTTGTATCAGGATCCACCTACTACTCCAGGTTGTTCTCCCAGGTAACAGCCTTACAATAAGTTATTTTCACCGAGCAGCTCCACGAGGTGGTCCTCCTCCCCTGTGTCAGCTGACAGGCGAACAGCTGATCTACTTTGACACGCTCAAGTCTCCACCCTTGGTGTGCTACGCCTCCCTTCAGCCGAAAACAGTTGGAAAACAAAAGGCAGCCACCAATATCCGCGCACCCTTGACTTATAGTGTGCATAGCGCAAGTTGTGCCGCAATCCTCGCTCGCTTCTCAAAACAGAGCGATCCTCGCTCGCTTCTCAAAACAGAGGTGAAACGGTACTCACACACTGTACGAGCGATGACGCGCACACGTCTCCCGCAAAACTACGAGTGGCAGACAGGCAGCGCGAGGCAGATCATCAACATGTGCAGCGATCCTCGCTCGCTTCTCACAACAGAGGTGAAACAGTACTTGCAGGCGAGGCTGCCTGTCTGCCTTTCGCAGTTTTGCCGGAGACGTGAACGCGTCATTGCTCGTGGTGTTCCGGTCAGTGGGTTTTGCTGTCCTGCCTCGGCTCCATTTATGTGCAGCCTAACAAGTTTTTGCGCACCTGTAACAAAGCAGCTGCAGTGCTGCGCTCCTCCTCCTGACTTTGTGTGTGTCTGACAGGGTGGGGGGCGTGACATCACGATGGTGGCTCTCCATCGTGATGTGGACGATCGGCACAACTCTAAGTGCAACGGATGTAAACAGTGGCAGTACCCCATTCACAAACATTTGCAATAAACAGGCTGCTTTAGATGCTACTACTCCACAGTGGGTGTGATGAGGTTGTAGTCTTAGCTAATTTTACTTTCCTGTGCATCAAGTAGCACAGTAGTGTGTTTTCACTGTGCACAGCAATGCTGAATGTGAATACTTTCTTTAGGGAACAGCAATGGTTTGAACGTGATGCTAACAATAAAAAAGGGGTGACACCTAACAACACAATACTGGTTGGAAATTGGTCTATCAATTGCCAATGTCGTGTATTTTTTAATAGGGCAAGTGAAAAGACTAAAAGAAAAATACAAGTTCTGCATGCATGTTTATTCAAAATGAAAGAATGTTTAATTTAAAGGTTGGGACTGCGTTGTTTATATGATGAGGTCTATTTTGTCTTGGAAATGTGTCTTTCTTCAACACCTTACTTAATTATTGATCAACAGACTGTTTCAGCAGAGGGATGTGATAGTAACCACTGCAGCTGTACCTGCTTTTGTCTCGTCTTGCAAAGAGAAGTTAAGCCGATGTCATCTTTATGGGTGAGGGCAGAGGTAAAGGAGTTCTGGTTCCTCACAGGTCTGCAGATCCTCAATGTAATATCTCCCTCCACAGGCTTTCCATAGTGGTACCTAAAGAAAAAGAATATCAAAAATGACTGCTTATTACACTGAATTCGCCTCAGATTTTCATGGAGAGGACCTTGTCTTTTACTTACTTTGCACACACTGTAACTTGAAAGGTGTCCTGTCCAACACTCACTTCTTTAGGTATGGTAACTACAATGTCAAACTTAGGCAAACCTGGAAGCAAAACACAAGAATGTTTTTGTGTGTGTGTTTTTTAAAACTAATAGATAATATATAAAACAAAGAAAGCAGCTTTCGCTTACCATATTTCTGGACCTTGAAGCTGTGAAACACTCTTTGTTCACTTGTTTGTACAATAATTCTGTAGAACCCTTCAGGGGCATCACTGCCCAAAAGGTAAGAGAACTGCAAAATGCTTCCTTCAGATGTCTTATTTACCCACTGTGCGATCCTGTTGTTGTAAGGATCCTGTTCATGCACACACACCCAATTAACATGCAGTTAGAAAACTAATAAGACAGTCTTGAATGAAGTTCACCTGTGCTGCTGGTTGCTTAAGTGAATGTTTTAAATAAAATGTTCTTACTTTTAGCTGGGTTTGTTGAGTTTATAAGCATAAGATTATATGATAATAACATTCTCAAAATCTGTAACACATTTTTACTCGTATCTATTTTGTCCTTCCTCACTGTTCTATGACATCTATTTCTGTTGAAATTCGTATAGCTATAGTACAGGTAAAGTGCCTTGATTCTGAACCAACTACGGCCTGGTTATGCAGTCTTTGTATCAATGGAATTTCAACTGATTCTAGATATTCACACAGTTAAAAATATAGATTTACTAAAAAATGCATACTAAATGGTTTGTTGATTCTTTCTTACCTTAATCACAATGGTGTCATACTTGAAAAGAAGAGAGAGAAATGAAATGTTTAGTTTTCCTTTATTTGAATTTAAAAGTGATTCACATATATTGAAACACTTTACGATGATTTCATTTGATTACTCAGACCCTTTTTAAGAAAGTGACAGGATGGTCATTACAAATTCTTAAAATTGAAGCAATCTTTCAGCTTGAGACTAAACTAAATGAAAAAAGAGAAAATAGAAATACTCACAAACCCATCGGCAGGTTCCAAGTTTGTGCCTAGTGTGACCACTCTGAATTCCACTGAAATTTAGAGGTTACATGAAGGTTAGGCAACAATACATCCAAACCCAGACTCGCTAGGCTACTGAAGCTCTCGAAGCATCTACTAGGCTGGCACTGCTCTTGGCATTCTAATGTCAATGTTGACGCCACCCACGTGTGCAGAATGGGTTTGACAGTAATTTGAATGTAATCCCACAAACCACGTAGATGCAGATTGTTTTCAAGAAAAAATATTTGGGCAAGTATAGCCAGACACTGGTTGCTATGTTGATCCCCCCTATTTCTGGGGTACAGGCTGAAGGAGAGCCAAGATTACCACTTGGTGTAGCAGACGGATGAAAAATAATTTACCGCCCAAACAAGCCATCGTTGTGTGAAAACTGTAAATCAGATCATGAATATTCTTCAACTATGAGTATGCCAATCTTCTGGTGGCCATTTTATTCAAAAACTCTAAATGTAATACAAGTTATTTAGAGACTATGGGCCTTATTTATAAAAGGTTTGCGCTTGTGAAAACGTGCGCAAACCTCACAGCGGGCGCAAAAAGATGCAGCAGGTGATTTTGAAGCAGGCGCAGGGAGGACTGCACCTGTTAAACCCGCAGCAAGATGCTTGCAATCCATTTAGCAATTTTAACCTTAATGAATATCCAATTGGGGCGTTTCTGTCAGAAGGCAGAAAATAGGGAGGAGAACATGCAAATAAGTAGGCGTTCCACACGCAGTGTGATTTATCAAACATGACACTGTGCCAGCTGTATTTGCGCCTATTTTTATGGCCTCTGAAAGACATGTTTTAACTTTGAGCCACCACGTTTCAACTTAAGTTTATTACAGACAAATGAAAAATATAATTCATACACATTCTAACCCAATAGTAATTAACACTCTAATGGCCATTAACCTGACAGTTATGTTGATTTTTCCCCTTTTTTCCCCAAAGACGCATCATAACACCGCACGCATTAATTTTATTAATGACAAACGAAAAAGAACATTCACAGACATTCTAGCCTATTAGTAATTAACTCTCTAACAGTCATAGACTTGACAGGTATGCTGTTTTTTCCCCCTTATTTTGCCAATGACGCACCATGAATCCACTGCACCTATTTTTCCTTCTATGGTTGTGGCGCAGTGCATGGGGCAGAAAGGCTGGCACACACAGCAGCAGACGCAAAGTCCTCATTTAAATACTGCTCTTTGCGCCTGTTATGAATTGCGCAATCAATCTTAGTAGATCAACTGCAAATGAAGGACAACCCACTCAACCTACCACAATTTTTTTGCTGTGCACACAATTTAATCTTTGATGGAACCTGGTGTCATTAACAAGCTTTAAAATGTAACTTTTTGTAACTTATTAAATACAGAATTGTGTTTACTACCTTTAAGTTTCACTGATGGAGCTCCTAATGGGACTGTTTTCTTTTTTACTTTTTACAACAAACCCAGTTTTGTATTTCTAGAAAAATCTTTGCTTCTTTGGGGGAAAATTTGTTCAATCAAAGAACATTTTCCCAAATCAAGACACATCTTTCATTATTTTTGTGCAGCTTTTCACAGATTGTGAAAGAACACTTGGTCAGAATAAACTTGGTGAAAACCTAGTTAAATATTTAAACTGAATTTTTCATACACTTGTAAAAAAAAAAAATCAAGGTATTCAAGTCAATACAATAAAAAGAATATGATTGTTTCTTATTGAAAGGAAAAAAATACTTTCACTATATTCCTAGCCATTATCATAGTAGATAGGCTGAAAGTTACCTGTCTGTCCATGGTTGTAGATCGGTTTATCTGTCTGGATGAACGTCTTTGGTTGAAAAACCCTGATCAACACTCTCTTGATTTCTCTGGAATAAAAATTGTCGCCTCTCACCAACACTTCAAACAGCTGCTCCTCCTCTGCTTTGACTGTAGGAACCTGGTTCAGGAAGACATTTTAAAACAAAGACCTTAATTTTTACTTGAAGAAATATCAAACACATGTCATGTATAAATCCTCTACTTTATGTTTGAGGAAAAAAAACAACTTTAGATTCTGTATGAAATGTTGGTAAATTACCCGAAACAGGAAGCAATTATGGAAGCCATTGCTGGTTCCTTTCCTCAGCAGAATCTTCTGGCTGTCCCTGCCCCCCAGAGTGACCTTCACCAACACAGAGGAGCTGGGCTGCGAGAGGCTCACACAGAAGCGGTTCTTTGATCCAGATTCAAGAATGCCCGGAACACTTACCAAATAATGTCTACACACAGACACAACAACGGATACAGATGTTATCTCGTTGGAGCATGGAGGACAGCAACATTTCACACTCACATCCACACATCAACTTACATTGGACAGGTGGGGGCACCAGAAGCTGATGCTTGACTCAGGTACATCTGTAAAAACAAGACAAGAAGAGTCCACATCTGAATCCCTGGCTTAGCCATGACTGCGATGGTCCCTCAGGAAAGGAGACTGTTATATAGGTGGCAGACAAGCTGAACTCCACCCTTCCCCGCCCTTACAGCACACTCATACTCCTGTAATCATCTTACACTGGCTTTTTTTAATCTATGCAGTTACACATTACTCAAAATGTTATTGTGATGTGAAGCATAAAGCAATTTATAACAGTTGTAACTCATATCACCAATGCTTTTCTGTTTACTCAGGGCGATGCAAAATGAAACGTCTACCTTTAATGGTTGTGTTTAGAATCCTGAAAGGACTTCAAGGAAAAGACCAAAATATTGCATAGGCAATAGTAGCCGATAGAACTGTCTACATTGAATTTCTCAGTAACTTGGGGACATAATTTCAGACTGAAGAGAATTCCATTGGAAAACAGCGGAGCTCCCACTGTATAAGTAGAACAGCTCCAAATGTTGAAAATATAACATTTGTGGAACTAGATAATAAATTACACAGTGGTGTAGTTGGTAGCACTGTTGCCTCACAGCAAGAGAGTCCTGGGTTCAAATCCTGGCTTGGGGTTTTTCTGCGTGGAGTTGGCATGTTCTCTCCTACATGCGTGGGTTCTCTTCTGGTACTTGGGCTTACTCAGTCCAACAAATATGTCTAGGTTAGGTTAGCTGGTCTCTCTAATTTGGCCTTAGGTATAAGTGTGTTCTAAGTTGCAAACTCTGCCGACCAAATGTGTGGCCAAAATTGACCAAAATTGCAGTTCCCACCTCATCTTTTAACATGGGAGTCACCATGTTAAAAATGCCAACTTCACAGCACAAATAAACATGTTTAGAGCCTGGTAAAAAAAACCTTTATAGGTTTAATAGGTCAAATTTACCATCAAGACAAGTCTGAGGAGGGTGAATTCTTTTATAACTCATCCGTTTAGATGTAATTTAAGCTTGAAATTATGAATAATAAGGGGTGTGTATTTTCAATTGACGGGTCAGATGAGCTGGTGCCTCTCCTCGCTTGCCCCAGGGAAGGCCGCAGCCTCGGCCTCATGTTAAAAGTCTTGGTTATTTCACTTCTCTGAACTTGACCATCAATAGCGTCCGCAATGTTTATTCATCTGTTTTTGGTAAGTAAAATTATATTTCTGCAGTGCATTTAAGATAGCATGGGTTGAAATTATCACATTTCTTCTTTACTTTACATATTATTATATTATATTATTATATACATTATTAAAACTTGTTTTAATTAAAATCCACATAGTTCTAGTGAAAGTTGTGGACCAACAAGGCTTCATGATTTTATTTAACAAAATAATTGAATCTGTTTAAAAGGCAGAGGGGTAGCACAGATGTTCAACCGCGATTTTCTGGCTAAAAGCACCCAGCAACCTCCATTAGCTTTGGATAGCTTTGGTTAGTTAGTTAGCTTGTAGCTACATTGGCTCAGAGTTTGTTGGGTGTCATACCCTTACCCTCACAGCCCCACTCTCAGCTCCAAATCATTTGTATTTTCCGGATGTGACGAGACGCATGACGCAACCAAGATGGGTATGGTGGGAACCGCCCACTGTGCTTCAGTTCAGCTCTTCAGAAACCTACGGGTGACGTCACGGAGGCTTCATCCATCTTATATATACAGTCTATGGTGTGTGCAAGGTTGTTTGTCCTGTGTTGGACTGGCGACTGCCTCTTGCCCAATGACTTCCAGAACTTCCAGAGCCCTCTTGCCCAATGACTTCCGGAACCCCCCCCCCCCCCCCCCCCCCCCCCCCCCCGCCCCAATCTAATGGATAGATGGGGACACAAAAAATATTGAAGCTAAATTAACACTTTTGAAATGTTAACAACATTTTCCATGCTTTAAACAATCCCTCATACACAAGGACTTTTGGTTTTGGGTCCAAATTCATCTCATACTTAGAAAGCATTTGAAACAAAATATTGGAAATGTGGATTTGAATCAGAGTCTGTCTCAGCAAATATATTTTCCTCTTACTGTCTAACAGTTTGGTTAGCAATAATCAGTGCTCAAAATCTGTACAAAACAAGTCAAAACTATGTTTAACTCTATGAAAGCAATACTCAGAGCACCAGGACCTGATACAGATCAGACAGAATGTTTATCCCTCAGCTGGAATAGAACAAAACAAAAACATTTTGTTTTTATCTGTTAGAGCTGATACAAGAACAAGTAAAGTCCTGGCCTTATGCAGATCCAAATGTCAATGTCAACAGCTAACCTTGCAGACCAGCATCAGGCCAGCAGATTTTAAGGAGGGCAGAATATAACTTTAGTGAAAAAGATAAGTTTTTCCTGTGTAAGTGTAAGCTAAACAGGTTTTTTTTTTTACTGTACTGACCATATCAGTGAACAAGTGGACTTATTATCTTGAGTAACTGAATTCAGAACTCTATCTTCAGCAAACCACTGCAAGAACTGAGGACAGGTCTTTTTTCTCATGTTGTACATGTCACCAGTTTGATGTATTTTTGTCCAAACACGTTCTGAACTGATCTGTTTAACTCACAGTAGAGACAAAGACTATAAAAAGCTTCATCTCCACTGTCTTAGTAGAGAATGAGCTGAACAGAGTACTTTATATAAAGTATCACACCCTATGAACATTAACATTTTGTCACTTCAGTTTATTCAACCAGCATTTTATGTGATAGACCAACACAAAATAGTGCATATTTGTGAAGAGGAAGAAAAAATGGTTTTCAAATATGTTCTAAAACAAAAAGCTTGCATTGCTATTAAGGGCCCATCAAATGGCCTGCATTTGTAAAGCGCTTTTTTAGACAGAGGACCACAAAGCGGTTTACACTACATTCAGTAATTTACATTCACATGCTGGTGGTGGTGAGCTGCATTGTTGCCACAGCAGCCCTGGGGAACACTGACAGAGGCGAGGTTGCCATACCTGAGTGGTGCCACTAGGCCCTCTGACCATAAGGAGCAGGAAAAGTCCTTGAAGTGTTTTTCCCAAGGACACAAATAACCGAGACGGACGGAGCGGGGTTTCGAAGCAGCAACCCACCACTTACGGGATGAACTCCTATTACCTAATTAGTAAACAGCTTTTATTTGTGTATAATTTAATCTCAGCATAATGCAGCTGTTCTGTGAAGGCCTAAGAGAACAAACAGTATCATGGCGACCAAGGAACACAAGCAAACAAGTCAGGGAGAATGTTGTGGCGAAGTTCAGAGCAGAGTTAAAACAATATCCTAATCTTTGAACATACCACAGAGCTCTGTTCAGTTCATCATCTGAAAATAGAAACAGTATGGTACAACTCCCACCCTGCCAAGACATGGCTTGTTCATCAACACTGCCATGTCCATCTGTTGGCAGGTTAACAACCGTTAGTCATGTACTTTACACATCTGGCCTTAATGGCAGAATGACAGAAAGCCACTGTTGAAAGAAGGAAAGAAGCAAATATATAGAAGATGGTGCTGTGAACAGAAGACACCAAAATTAAAATTACATTTTTGGTGTACATGGAGACTATTAGTGTGTATTGGAGAGGTAGGTAGAGTAGCCAAAAATTGGACTCAAGTAAGAGTATCACTACTTCAACAAATTTATACTCAAGTAAAAAGTAGCCATCAAAGAAATTACTCAAGTAAGAGCAAAAGTATTTAGTAAAAATACGACTCAAGTACTAAGTAACTGATCAGAACATCTTAGAACATCTTCAATATTTTAAAATGATGTAATTAGACAGACAGCAAAATCCAAATTATGGTATTTTTGAGACCAAAATGAAAAAAATCTAACAAGATGAAATTCAAGTTAAAGTGATCAGAAATTGATTTATTATTCCCACTCTTCTATCTTAGGTGTAAATGTCTGTCCAGAATCAAGGCCACTCTTTATGTTTCCAGCTTCAAAATTCTTTGCTTGGTTCTGATGTGAGGGAGCAGGATACTCATATCCTGATGAAGGATATAGCCTGTTGAGCCCACTGAAAAACTGAGCTGTATGACTTTTTTTATTGTGTGCTTGCTCCATCTAATCGTGAGGGCGAGAAAGAAAATCATCTGGCTTATAAATTTGAGGCAACCTTACACTTTGTTTTGATGATATCACCACTCTAAGTATAGACATTTGGGGTACACTTTGGGTCACTAAGAAGCAAATTGTGGAAAAACCGTAACAGATATCAACATTCCGTCTTCACTTCTGAACCGAGCACAGATTTATCTACAAACTGAAAGCTTAATTGGGTTTGGAGGTGAACGTATGATGACACAGTAAATCCTCAAAAATAGTGGATTTTGATGACTATTTTGACACCTGACTCCATTCATTATTATTGGCATGGTTTTTTGGCTAATTACATTGCCATGGTAACTCCAATTGCCAATTAAAGTAATAGCACCCATCTCGCAATTAAGCCACAAATTTCCATATATATCAGTGCTGTCATGAGATTAAAAAAACTTTGAGATTAATTAATTATTATGATTATTATGATATTAATTAATCTAATTAATATATTTTTTAATTTTACCTAATAATAGCTGAGAAAAGCTCTCATCTTGAGGTATTTTCTTTTAAATTCATTACATTATTGTGGTAGAACAAAAGTTTGATACATGTAATTAAAGAAAACTGGCTTTATGAAGTCATTTATTGTACTTAACAGACTTGAACAGATGAAGTCCCAGCCATTTGCTGCTGTTATTGTGACTAGTCCCAAGTGGCGCCTGCAACCTTCTGCTTCGAGTATGCGCGATTCATTAACGTTCTGGATGCAGTGGTGTAAATATCTTCTCTGAGTCCAGCTGTATTACGGGTTAAAAAAACACGTAATATGTGCATTAATTTTGATACTGATAACTTGCCATACTGGTGGACCTGGGCAACTGGAGCTGCTGTGTGCATTGCAGACTGGTTGCCTGCTGGGAGCTCTGAGATGGGAGAGTGCCCCGCTGCTAGGTGAGAAGAGTAACAACGTTACATGCTTCACCCTAAAGTTTCCAATAACCCCATAAAAATTTGCTAGATTTGCCGCTAGTTTTTTTTTTTGTTTTTTTTAGAAAGAATCGCTAGAGGGGTTTAAAAACTCACCAAATATAGCAAAGTTGGCAACACTGTCGGCAACTCACCGTTCCTCCTCACCTCGCCCTCCTCACCACGATGGAAGCCAGTCATTTTCTGATGAGTTTACAGCCAACCGACGTCCACTTGAGGGTGTGGTTAACCCGGAACAACTCAGGCACAAGGCAAGGCAAGGCAAGGCAAGGCAAGGCAAGGCAAGGCAATTTTATTTGTATAGCACACTTTCAACAGCAGGGTAATTCAAGGTGCTTTACATGATTTGGTGATTCAAAAAACAATGGAAATTAAAAGTAAAAGAAACACACATTACACATGATACACAATAAAGCAAGAGAAAGATCAATAAAGCAAGAGAGCATGAACACATTTCATACATATGACATCAATCATTTAATCAAAGGCAATTCTAAACAGATGGGTTTTTAGTCTCGATTTAAAGCAGTTCAGAGTTTCAGCAGCTCTACACTTGTCAGGAAGTCTGTTCCAGATAAGGGGAGCATAGAAACTGAAAGCTGCTTCTCCATGTTTAGTTCTGAGTCTAGGGATATTTAGTAGGTTAGAGTTGGAGGACCTGAGTGGTCTTGGTGGTTGGTACGGTGACAGCAGGTTTTCAACATATTTTAGTGCTAACCCATGTATTGATTTATAAACTAGTAGGAGTATTTTGAAGTCTATTCTCTGAGCTACAGGGAGCCAGTGTAAGGACTTTAGAACTGGGGTGATGTGCTCTACTTTCCTGGTTCTAGTGAGGACGCGAGCTGCAGCATTCTGGATCAGCTGCAGCTGTCTGATTGACTTTTTAGGCAGACCTGTGAAGATGCTGTTGCAGCAATCAATCCGACTAAAGATGAACGCATGGATGAGTTTTTCTAGGTCCTGTTGCAACATCAGTCATTTAATCCTAGAAATGTTCTTCAGGTGATAGAAGGCTGACCTTGTTATTGCCTTTATGTGACCCTGGAGGTTCAGGTTTCACAAGAAGCCCAGTAAATAAAACGGGTTTTATTTAAAGGGAACTTGCATGCAGAAACTGTAAAATTCAGGATTAACAATTAGATCAACACGATTAAAAAACAGCTAGCTAAATATGGCTGTAATTAATTGATCGCAATTATACATACATACATACATACATACATACATACATACATACATACATACATACATACATACATACATACATACATACATACATACATACATATAAGTATGTAATACTCTAAATAACAAATAAAACCAGTTACATTCAAAATGTATTAATACATGTTAATTAACAAACAATGAACAATCCTTATACAGCTGTTATTAATGTTACATATGGAATTTTATTGTAAGTGTTATCATTTCATATAAATCCAAACAGGATTAAAGATGGCCAAATTTAAATATCTACAATGCCAGAGCATTGAAATTACATAAATATTACATGTATAGTCAGTCTCACACTTTTGCTTCAATTTTATAAACACTTGATGATTATCTAATCAAAACAACAAAATATGTATTAAAGTGAAGATGAAAAAAATAAATAACCGAAATCATATGCTTTTCTGATTTGCTTATGTTTCTGTCGGCTGTATGAACATATCAGTTTGCTATCTTACGTCTCTAGCTTTAAATGTGCAACTTTTCTGCAAAAGGGATCAGCTGTATATAAACTAGTGCAAAAATAAGGTAACAATTGTAAGATTAAACATTCGTATCAGACTTACGTTTATTTTTGTCAGTGTTACTACTACAGAGGTACTACTAATGTTAGCGTCCTCTCAGCCTCAAAGGCAAACAAACATACTCTTGTGCTGTTCTTACTCTACTAATGCAGCATCAACGAATTCATCACTTTATAATGATATGACAAAATGTACTGTATACATACATTTTAGCTGTCGGTGCTTTAATGTCATGTGATCTCAGTGCTCTCCACACAGGGTGTGCTCTCAGTGCACCATGCAGAATCACTTGTCGAAATAAACAACAGGCATCAGTGATGGTTTTTATTACACCTCTAGAGGCCGCTCTTGTACTGCATGATGCCAGCAGACCCTTCTCAGCTCTCTCTTGCTGTGTAATGAATGACAGCGCCCTTCTCAGCCGCTCAAACAACTGACGCAACCAGGAAAAAATATCGGTATACATTTTTGCCGATAACGATAGTCCCATCAATCAACTATTGGTGCCGATTAATCGGCAAAACCGATGAATCGGTCGACCTCTGATATATATAGAGGGGCTGGACGCTACGGTATGACTCGCATTAAGGGAGATGGAAGACAAATAAATAAAAAGACCAGTTTAGAGGTGTAGACTAATAGGTTCCTGCAATGCATTGCTTCTTCCTGCATTGCTTTGACAGATCCCAAATAGAAAAAAAAAGTAAAAGTGGCCTGCTACGTGGTGTGGGACCCAAATCAGAGGTTCTGTTGCCGAGTTAGGTCCAGCAAAGCTAGCAAGTATTAGTTTATTTTCCTGTCAGTGTAATGAAAATGGTCAAAATTTGTTGTTATTTGTCCCTGCAAATCCATAATGAAGGTTTTCTTGTCGATATAATAATCCCCTGTGGGGGTCAAAGGTCAACTGTACATGAATGAGTGTTAATCTGATGAAATTGTTCATAATATAGGAAAGATATCAGAAAACAGGAACCATCCAAATGGTTCGTCTGCCTCAAATGACTGACAAATAATGTAGGGTTAATTATATTAGCCAAAGATGTAATCTCCTCAGAAATCATGTTAATAAGAAGTAGTTGGCTTTTGCATAATATGTGAACAACAGTTGAAACTTGAACCCAAGGTTCAAGGTCCAAGTTTATTTAACTTACTCCATTTGATATGTTAAAATGAGCTAAAATGTCAGTTTTAGTTCAAATGCTACTGTTAGCATGTTGGGTAATGTGTTCCCAACATGTGTTCCCTCCCACGTGCTCCAACCAGGACACGAGCAGCAGCATTTTGAACCAGCTGGAGACGTGAGAGGGACACCTGGCTAATTCTGAAATATAAAGGAGTTACAGTAATCCAGCCGGGTGGTGATAAAAGCATGGATCACTGCCTCAAGATGTTGTTTAGATAAAAAAGGCTTCACCTTCACCACCTGCCTTAAATGAAAAAAACTGGACTTTATCACATAACTAATCTGGCCATCAAGTATAAAATCACTATCCATTTTAAACCCTAAGTTTGGCCTGCAATTATGCAGGTCTTTACATGCGCAGTCATTGGTCCTAGGTCAATTGAGGAGGGGTTACAGGGGCTACTAGGGCCAAACACCATCACCTCAGACTCTGTGCTGTGTAAAGTTTTAAAACAAGACTGAAAGATTTCCAAAGCATTATTCCTCTGCAAAAAAGACAATAGCTGAATGTAGACCACTTTCTCTAAAATTTTAGAGAGAAAGGGTAGCCTGGAGATAGGCCTAAAGTTATTTAGCACAGACCTATCAAGGTTAGGTTTTTTGAGCAAAGATTGGACAACAGCATGTTTAAAATTCACGGGTACTATACCAGAGGACAGGCTTTTATTTATAATGGTAAGGACAGACTGCCCAATACTTGGGAAAACTTGTTTAAAAAAGCGGGGGGGAGACAATGTCCAGAGGAGACCCAGAAGGTTTGATGTGCTTTACAATGTCTTCTAAGGCAGACTGACTGATATACTCAAACCTTTCAATCACAACAGCATCATGGGTCCGAGACAGGAGTAGAAATCGCTGATCTGAGCGACTGGGAGAAGCTTCTTGATAGTCATGCTGATGGACATTTAAAACAGAGTCAATAGTTTTAAAAAGCAC
The DNA here is from genome assembly GCA_963556495.2 of Valencia hispanica. Classification (NCBI taxonomy): domain Eukaryota; kingdom Metazoa; phylum Chordata; class Actinopteri; order Cyprinodontiformes; family Valenciidae; genus Valencia; species Valencia hispanica. Next base: position 50,731,075 of record OY747700.1, on the reverse strand, counting down.
ACGTGGATTATGACTATTTGTCATAATTATACTGGACAAATATTCCTTCTTGGAGTCTATCACAGTATTTTGGTATTGACAACAACAGCTCTTCAAAATCTGGTAAGAAACCTGCAGGTAGCTTTTCTCCACCTGAGTTCAGCTCTACGACAATCCTTCCTAGCTGCACGAGTTCTTTCATTAAACCATGGCTCAGGTTTGGGCCTGGGCAACATAGTTTTTAGTGGCGCCACAAAGTCGAGAATATTTAAACACAACAACTGAAACTGAGAGCTAAGCTCATCCATACCGATACCAGATAAAGCGAGCTGGTCGAAAACAGCAGAGAACTCACTAACGTCCAAAGGACCAAAGATCCAACAGCGCTGAACAGAGTCTCTAGAATTTACAGAAGACTTAATGTAACATATACTTTTCCTTTAAATGAGCTAAGAACAATGGTTGTAGTAGTTTAGAACCATCACATCCTATAAACAACTGTTTAAATAAGGTTTCATGTATCAAGTCCAAAAAAGCTTAATCTCACCGAGAAAAGCTGAAAATGGACCACTGTTACAAACTCTGGTCTGGTCATAATGTAACATATACTTTTACTTTAAATGAGCTAAGAACAATGGTTGTGGTAGTTAAGAACCATCACATCCTATTAACAACTTTTTAAATAAGGTTTCATGTATCAAGTCCAAAAACGCTTTATCTCACAGAAAAAAGCTGAAAATGGACCACTGTTACAAACTCTCGTCTGGTCATAATGTAACATGTACTTTTACTTTAAATGAGCTAAGGACAATGTTTGTAGTAGTTTAGAACAATCACATCCTATAAACAACTTTTTAAAATGAAGTTGAATGTTGCAGGTCCAAAACAGCTTTATCTCACCGAGAAAAGCTGAAAATGGACCACTGTTACAAACTCTGGTCTGGTCATAATGTAACATATACTTTTACTTTAAATGAGCTAAGAACAATGGTTGTGGTAGTTAAGAACCATCACATCCTATAAACAACTTTTTAAATAAGGTTTCATGTAACAAGTCCAAAAAAGCTTTATCTCACAGAGAAAAGCTGAAAATGGACCACTGTTACAAACTCTCGTCTGGTCATAATGTAACATGTACTTTTACTTTAAATGAGCTAAAAACAATGTTTGTAGTAGTTTAGAACCATCACATCTACAAAACAACTGTTTAAATAAGGTTTCATGTAGCAGTTCCAAAAAAGCTTAATCTCACCGAGAAAAGCTGAAAATGGACCACTGTTACAAACTCTGGTCTGGTCATAATGTAACATGTACTTTTACTTCAAATGAGCTAAGAACAATGTTTGTAGTAGTTTAGAACCATCACATCTATAAAAAACTTTTTAAATAAGGTTTCATGTATCAAGTCCAAAAACGCTTAATCTCACAGAGAAAAAATGAAAATGAACCACTGACACAAACTCTGGTCTGGTCATAATGTAACATATACTTTTACTTTAAATAAGCTAACAACAATGTTTGTAGTAGTTTAGAACCATCGCATCTATAAACAACTGTTTAAAATGAAGATGCATGTATCAGTTCCAAAAAAGCTTAATCTCATCGAGAAAAGCTGAAAATGGACCACTGTTACAAACTCTGGTCTGGTCATAATGTAACATGTACTTTTCCTTTAAATGAGCTAAGAACAATGGTTGTAGTAGTTTAGAACCATCACATCCTATAAACAACTGTTTAAATTAGGTTTCATGTATCAAGTCCAAAAACGCTTTTTCTCACAGAGAAAAGCTGAAAATGGACCACTGTTACAAACTCTGGTCTGGTCATAATGTAACATATACTTTTACTTTAAATGAGCTAAGAACAATGGTTGTGGTAGTTAAGAACCATCACATCCTATAAACTTTTTAAATAAGGTTTCATGTATCAAGTCCAAAAACGCTTTATCTCACAGAAAAAAGCTGAAAATGGACCACTGTTACAAACTCTGGTCTGGTCATAATGTAACATGTACTTTTACTTTAAATGAGCTAAGGACAATGTTTGTAGTAGTTTAGAACAATCACATCCTATAAACAACTGTTTAAATAAGGTTTCATGTATAAAGTCCAAAAACGCTTTATCTCACAGAGAAAAGCTGAAAATGGACCACTGTTACAAACTCTCGTCTGGTCATAATGTAACATGTACTTTTACTTTAAATGAGCTAAGGACAATGTTTGTAGTAGTTTAGAACAATCACATCCTATAAACAACTGTTTAAATAAGGTTTCATGTATAAAGTCCAAAAACGCTTTATCTCACAGAGAAAAGCTGAAAATGGACCACTGTTACAAACTCTGGTCTGGTCATAATGTAACATATACTTTTCCTTTAAATGAGCTAAGAACAATGTTTGTAGTAGTTTAGAACCATCACATCCTATAAACAACTGTTTAAATAAGGTTTCATGTATCAAGTCCAAAAAAGCTTAATCTCACCGAGAAAAGCTGAAAATGGACCACTGTTACAAACTCTGGTCTGGTCATAATGTAACATATACTTTTACTTTAAATGAGCTAAGAACAATGGTTGTGGTAGTTAAGAACCATCACATCCTATTAACTTTTTAAATAAGGTTTCATGTATCAAGTCCAAAAACGCTTTATCTCACAGAAAAAAGCTGAAAATGGACCACTGTTACAAACTCTCGTCTGGTCATAATGTAACATGTACTTTAACTTTAAATGAGCTAAGGACAATGTTTGTAGTAGTTTAGAACAATCACATCCTATAAACAACTTTTTAAAATGAAGTTGAATGTTGCAGGTCCAAAACAGCTTTATCTCACCGAGAAAAGCTGAAAATGGACCACTGTTACAAACTCTGGTCTGGTCATAATGTAACATATACTTTTACTTTAAATGAGCTAAGAACAATGGTTGTGGTAGTTAAGAACCATCACATCCTATAAACAACTTTTTAAATAAGGTTTCATGTAACAAGTCCAAAAAAGCTTTATCTCACAGAGAAAAGCTGAAAATGGACCACTGTTACAAACTCTCGTCTGGTCATAATGTAACATGTACTTTTACTTTAAATGAGCTAAAAACAATGTTTGTAGTAGTTTAGAACCATCACATCTACAAAACAACTGTTTAAATAAGGTTTCATGTAGCAGTTCCAAAAAAGCTTAATCTCACCGAGAAAAGCTGAAAATGGACCACTGTTACAAACTCTGGTCTGGTCATAATGTAACATGTACTTTTACTTCAAATGAGCTAAGAACAATGTTTGTAGTAGTTTAGAACCATCACATCTATAAAAAACTGTTTAAATAAGGTTTCATGTATCAAGTCCAAAAACGCTTAATCTCACAGAGAAAAAATGAAAATGAACCACTGACACAAACTCTGGTCTGGTCATAATGTAACATATACTTTTACTTTAAATAAGCTAACAACAATGTTTGTAGTAGTTTAGAACCATCGCATCTATAAACAACTGTTTAAAATGAAGATGCATGTATCAGTTCCAAAAAAGCTTAATCTCATCGAGAAAAGCTGAAAATGGACCACTGTTACAAACTCTGGTCTGGTCATAATGTAACATGTACTTTTCCTTTAAATGAGCTAAGAACAATGGTTGTAGTAGTTTAGAACCATCACATCCTATAAACAACTGTTTAAATTAGGTTTCATGTATCAAGTCCAAAAACGCTTTTTCTCACAGAGAAAAGCTGAAAATGGACCACTGTTACAAACTCTGGTCTGGTCATAATGTAACATATACTTTTACTTTAAATGAGCTAAGAACAATGGTTGTGGTAGTTAAGAACCATCACATCCTATAAACTTTTTAAATAAGGTTTCATGTATCAAGTCCAAAAACGCTTTATCTCACAGAAAAAAGCTGAAAATGGACCACTGTTACAAACTCTGGTCTGGTCATAATGTAACATGTACTTTTACTTTAAATGAGCTAAGGACAATGTTTGTAGTAGTTTAGAACAATCACATCCTATAAACAACTGTTTAAATAAGGTTTCATGTATAAAGTCCAAAAACGCTTTATCTCACAGAGAAAAGCTGAAAATGGACCACTGTTACAAACTCTCGTCTGGTCATAATGTAACATGTACTTTTACTTTAAATGAGCTAAGGACAATGTTTGTAGTAGTTTAGAACAATCACATCCTATAAACAACTGTTTAAATAAGGTTTCATGTATAAAGTCCAACAACGCTTTATCTCACAGAGAAAAGCTGAAAATGGACCACTGTTACAAACTCTGGTCTGGTCATAATGTAACATGTACTTTTACTTTAAATGAGCTAAGAACAATGTTTGTAGTAGTTTAGAACCGTCACATCTATACACAACTGTTTAAAATGAAGTTGCATGTATCAGTTCTAAAAAAGCTTGATCTCACTGAGAAAAGCTGAAAATGGAACTCTGTTACAAATTCTGCTCTGGTCATAATGTAACATATTTTTACTTTAAATTAGCTAAAAACAATGTTTGTAGTAGTTTAGAACCATCACATCTATAAACAGCTGTTTAAATAAGGTTTCAGGTATCAAGTCTAAAAACGCTTTATCTTATAGAGACAAGCTGAAAATGGACCAGTGTTACATATTCTGCTCTTGTCATAATGTAACGTAATTTTACTTTAAATAAGCTAAAAACAATGTTTGTAGTAGTTTAGAACTATCACATTCTATAAACAACTGTTTAAATAAGGTTTCATGTAGCAGTTCCAAAAAAGCTTAATCTCACCGAGAAAAGCTGAAAATGGACCACTGTTACAAACTCTCGTCTGGTCATAATGTAACATGTACTTTTACTTTAAATGAGCTAAGGACAATGTTTGTAGTAGTTTAGAACAATCACATCCTATAAACAACTTTTTAAATAAGCTAAAAACAATGTTTGTAGTAGTTTAGAACCATCGCATCTATAAACAACTGTTTAAAATGAAGATGCATGTATCAGTTCCAAAAAAGCTTAATCTCATCGAGAAAAGCTGAAAATGGACCGCTGTTACAAACTCTGGTCTGGTCATAATGTAACATATACTTTTCCTTTAAATGAGCTAAGAACAATGGTTGTAGTAGTTTAGAACCATCACATCCTATAAACAACTGTTTAAATAAGGTTTCATGTATCAAGTCCAAAAAAGCTTAATCTCACCGAGAAAAGCTGAAAATGGACCACTGTTACAAACTCTGGTCTGGTCATAATGTAACATATACTTTTACTTTAAATGAGCTAAGAACAATGGTTGTGGTAGTTAAGAACCATCACATCCTATTAACAACTTTTTAAATAAGGTTTCATGTATCAAGTCCAAAAACGCTTTATCTCACAGAAAAAAGCTGAAAATGGACCACTGTTACAAACTCCCGTCTGGTCATAATGTAACATGTACTTTTACTTTAAATGAGCTAAGGACAATGTTTGTAGTAGTTTAGAACAATCACATCCTATAAACAACTTTTTAAAATGAAGTTGAATGTTGCAGGTCCAAAACAGCTTTATCTCACCGAGAAAAGCTGAAAATGGACCACTGTTACAAACTCTGGTCTGGTCATAATGTAACATATACTTTTACTTTAAATGAGCTAAGAACAATGGTTGTGGTAGTTAAGAACCATCACATCCTATAAACAACTTTTTAAATAAGGTTTCATGTAACAAGTCCAAAAAAGCTTTATCTCACAGAGAAAAGCTGAAAATGGACCACTGTTACAAACTCTCGTCTGGTCATAATGTAACATGTACTTTTACTTTAAATGAGCTAAAAACAATGTTTGTAGTAGTTTAGAACCATCACATCTACAAAACAACTGTTTAAATAAGGTTTCATGTAGCAGTTCCAAAAAAGCTTAATCTCACCGAGAAAAGCTGAAAATGGACCACTGTTACAAACTCTGGTCTGGTCATAATGTAACATGTACTTTTACTTCAAATGAGCTAAGAACAATGTTTGTAGTAGTTTAGAACCATCACATCTATAAAAAACTTTTTAAATAAGGTTTCATGTAGCAGTTCCAAAAACGCTTAATCTCACAGAGAAAAAATGAAAATGAACCACTGACACAAACTCTGGTCTGGTCATAATGTAACATATACTTTTACTTTAAATAAGCTAACAACAATGTTTGTAGTAGTTTAGAACCATCGCATCTATAAACAACTGTTTAAAATGAAGATGCATGTATCAGTTCCAAAAAAGCTTAATCTCATCGAGAAAAGCTGAAAATGGACCACTGTTACAAACTCTGGTCTGGTCATAATGTAACATGTACTTTTCCTTTAAATGAGCTAAGAACAATGGTTGTAGTAGTTTAGAACCATCACATCCTATAAACAACTGTTTAAATTAGGTTTCATGTATCAAGTCCAAAAACGCTTTATCTCACAGAGAAAAGCTGAAAATGGACCACTGTTACAAACTCTCGTCTGGTCATAATGTAACATGTACTTTTACTTTAAATGAGCTAAGGACAATGTTTGTAGTAGTTTAGAACAATCACATCCTATAAACAACTTTTTAAATAAGCTAAAAACAATGTTTGTAGTAGTTTAGAACCATCGCATCTATAAACAACTGTTTAAAATGAAGATGCATGTATCAGTTCCAAAAAAGCTTAATCTCATCGAGAAAAGCTGAAAATGGACCACTGTTACAAACTCTGGTCTGGTCATAATGTAACATGTACTTTTCCTTTAAATGAGCTAAAAACAATGGTTGTAGTAGTTTAGAACCATCACATCCTATAAACAACTGTTTAAATAAGGTTTCATGTATCAAGTCCAAAAAAGCTTAATCTCACCGAGAAAAGCTGAAAATGGACCACTGTTACAAACTCTGGTCTGGTCATAATGTAACATATACTTTTACTTTAAATGAGCTAAGAACAATGGTTGTGGTAGTTAAGAACCATCACATCCTATAAACAACTTTTTAAATAAGGTTTCATGTATCAAGTCCAAAAACGCTTTATCTCACAGAGAAAAGCTGAAAATGGACCACTGTTACAAACTCTCGTCTGGTCATAATGTAACATGTACTTTTACTTTAAATGAGCTAAGGACAATGTTTGTAGTAGTTTAGAACAATCACATCCTATAAACAACTTTTTAAAATGAAGTTGAATGTTGCAGGTCCAAAACAGCTTTATCTCACCGAGAAAAGCTGAAAATGGACCACTGTTACAAACTCTGGTCTGGTCATAATGTAACATATACTTTTACTTTAAATGAGCTAAGAACAATGGTTGTGGTAGTTAAGAACCATCACATCCTATAAACAACTTTTTAAATAAGGTTTCATGTAACAAGTCCAAAAAAGCTTTATCTCACAGAGAAAAGCTGAAAATGGACCACTGTTACAAACTCTCGTCTGGTCATAATGTAACATGTACTTTTACTTTAAATGAGCTAAAAACAATGTTTGTAGTAGTTTAGAACCATCACATCTACAAAACAACTGTTTAAATAAGGTTTCATGTAGCAGTTCCAAAAAAGCTTAATCTCACCGAGAAAAGCTGAAAATGGACCACTGTTACAAACTCTGGTCTGGTCATAATGTAACATGTACTTTTACTTCAAATGAGCTAAGAACAATGTTTGTAGTAGTTTAGAACCATCACATCTATAAAAAACTTTTTAAATAAGGTTTCATGTAGCAGTTCCAAAAACGCTTAATCTCACAGAGAAAAAATGAAAATGAACCACTGACACAAACTCTGGTCTGGTCATAATGTAACATATACTTTTACTTTAAATAAGCTAACAACAATGTTTGTAGTAGTTTAGAACCATCGCATCTATAAACAACTGTTTAAAATGAAGATGCATGTATCAGTTCCAAAAAAGCTTAATCTCATCGAGAAAAGCTGAAAATGGACCGCTGTTACAAACTCTGGTCTGGTCATAATGTAACATGTACTTTTCCTTTAAATGAGCTAAGAACAATGGTTGTAGTAGTTTAGAACCATCACATCCTATAAACAACTGTTTAAATTAGGTTTCATGTATCAAGTCCAAAAACGCTTTTTCTCACAGAGAAAAGCTGAAAATGGACCACTGTTACAAACTCTGGTCTGGTCATAATGTAACATATACTTTTACTTTAAATGAGCTAAGAACAATGGTTGTGGTAGTTAAGAACCATCACATCCTATAAACAACTTTTTAAATAAGGTTTCATGTATCAAGTCCAAAAACGCTTTATCTCACAGAAAAAAGCTGAAAATGGACCACTGTTACAAACTCTGGTCTGGTCATAATGTAACATGTACTTTTACTTTAAATGAGCTAAGGACAATGTTTGTAGTAGTTTAGAACAATCACATCCTATAAACAACTGTTTAAATAAGGTTTCATGTATAAAGTCCAAAAACGCTTTATCTCACAGAGAAAAGCTGAAAATGGACCACTGTTACAAACTCTCGTCTGGTCATAATGTAACATGTACTTTTACTTTAAATGAGCTAAGGACAATGTTTGTAGTAGTTTAGAACAATCACATCCTATAAACAACTGTTTAAATAAGGTTTCATGTATAAAGTCCAAAAACGCTTTATCTCACAGAGAAAAGCTGAAAATGGACCACTGTTACAAACTCTGGTCTGGTCATAATGTAACATGTACTTTTACTTTAAATGAGCTAAGAACAATGTTTGTAGTAGTTTAGAACCGTCACATCTATACACAACTGTTTAAAATGAAGTTGCATGTATCAGTTCTAAAAAAGCTTGATCTCACTGAGAAAAGCTGAAAATGGAACTCTGTTACAAATTCTGCTCTGGTCATAATGTAACATGTACTTTTACTTTAAATGAGCTAAGAACAATGTTTGTAGTAGTTTAGAACCATCACATCCTATAAACAACTTTTTAAATAAGCTAAAAACAATGTTTGTAGTAGTTTAGAACCATCGCATCTATAAACAACTGTTTAAAATGAAGATGCATGTATCAGTTCCAAAAAAGCTTAATCTCATCGAGAAAAACTGAAAATGGACCGCTGTTACAAACTCTGGTCTGGTCATAATGTAACATATACTTTTCCTTTAAATGAGCTAAGGACAATGTTTGTAGTAGTTTAGAACAATCACATCCTATAAACAACTTTTTAAATAAGCTAAAAACAATGTTTGTAGTAGTTTAGAACCATCGCATCTATAAACAACTGTTTAAAATGAAGATGCATGTATCAGTTCCAAAAAAGCTTAATCTCATCGAGAAAAACTGAAAATGGACCGCTGTTACAAACTCTGGTCTGGTCATAATGTAACATATACTTTTCCTTTAAATGAGCTAAGAACAATGGTTGTAGTAGTTTAGAACCATCACATCCTATAAACAACTGTTTAAATAAGGTTTCATGTATCAAGTCCAAAAAAGCTTAATCTCACCGAGAAAAGCTGAAAATGGACCACTGTTACAAACTCTGGTCTGGTCATAATGTAACATATACTTTTACTTTAAATGAGCTAAGGACAATGTTTGTAGTAGTTTAGAACAATCACATCCTATAAACAACTTTTTAAAATGAAGTTGAATGTTGCAGGTCCAAAACAGATTTATCTCACCGAGAAAAGCTGAAAATGGACCACTGTTACAAACTCTGGTCTGGTCATAATGTAACATATACTTTTACTTTAAATGAGCTAAGAACAATGGTTGTGGTAGTTAAGAACCATCACATCCTATAAACAACTTTTTAAATAAGGTTTCATGTAACAAGTCCAAAAAAGCTTTATCTCACCGAGAAAAGCTGAAAATGGACCACTGTTACAAACTCTCGTCTGGTCATAATGTAACATGTACTTTTACTTTAAATGAGCTAAAAACAATGTTTGTAGTAGTTTAGAACCATCACATCTACAAAACAACTGTTTAAATAAGGTTTCATGTAGCAGTTCCAAAAAAGCTTAATCTCACCGAGAAAAGCTGAAAATGGACCACTGTTACAAACTCTGGTCTGGTCATAATGTAACATGTACTTTTACTTCAAATGAGCTAAGAACAATGTTTGTAGTAGTTTAGAACCATCACATCTATAAACAACTGTTTAAAATGAAGATGCATGTATCAGTTCCAAAAAAGCTTAATCTCATCGAGAAAAGCTGAAAATGGACCACTGTTACAAACTCTGGTCTGGTCATAATGTAACATATACTTTTACTTTAAATGAGCTAAGAACAATGGTTGTGGTAGTTAAGAACCATCACATCCTATAAACTTTTTAAATAAGGTTTCATGTATCAAGTCCAAAAACGCTTTATCTCACAGAAAAAAGCTGAAAATGGACCACTGTTACAAACTCTGGTCTGGTCATAATGTAACATGTACTTTTACTTTAAATGAGCTAAGGACAATGTTTGTAGTAGTTTAGAACAATCACATCCTATAAACAACTGTTTAAATAAGGTTTCATGTATAAAGTCCAAAAACGCTTTATCTCACAGAGAAAAGCTGAAAATGGACCACTGTTACAAACTCTCGTCTGGTCATAATGTAACATGTACTTTTACTTTAAATGAGCTAAGGACAATGTTTGTAGTAGTTTAGAACAATCACATCCTATAAACAACTGTTTAAATAAGGTTTCATGTATAAAGTCCAAAAACGCTTTATCTCACAGAGAAAAGCTGAAAATGGACCACTGTTACAAACTCTGGTCTGGTCATAATGTAACATGTACTTTTACTTTAAATGAGCTAAGAACAATGTTTGTAGTAGTTTAGAACCGTCACATCTATACACAACTGTTTAAAATGAAGTTGCATGTATCAGTTCTAAAAAAGCTTGATCTCACTGAGAAAAGCTGAAAATGGAACTCTGTTACAAATTCTGCTCTGGTCATAATGTAACATATTTTTACTTTAAATTAGCTAAAAACAATGTTTGTAGTAGTTTAGAACCATCACATCTATAAACAGCTGTTTAAATAAGGTTTCAGGTATCAAGTCTAAAAACGCTTTATCTTATAGAGACAAGCTGAAAATGGACCAGTGTTACATATTCTGCTCTTGTCATAATGTAACGTAATTTTACTTTAAATAAGCTAAAAACAATGTTTGTAGTAGTTTAGAACTATCACATTCTATAAACAACTGTTTAAATAAGGTTTCATGTAGCAGTTCCAAAAAAGCTTAATCTCACCGAGAAAAGCTGAAAATGGACCACTGTTACAAACTCTCGTCTGGTCATAATGTAACATGTACTTTTACTTTAAATGAGCTAAGGACAATGTTTGTAGTAGTTTAGAACAATCACATCCTATAAACAACTTTTTAAATAAGCTAAAAACAATGTATGTAGTAGTTTAGAACCATCGCATCTATAAACAACTGTTTAAAATGAAGATGCATGTATCAGTTCCAAAAAGGCTTAATCTCATCGAGAAAAGCTGAAAATGGACCGCTGTTACAAACTCTGGTCTGGTCATAATGTAACATATACTTTTCCTTTAAATGAGCTAAGAACAATGGTTGTAGTAGTTTAGAACCATCACATCCTATAAACAACTGTTTAAATAAGGTTTCATGTATCAAGTCCAAAAAAGCTTAATCTCACCGAGAAAAGCTGAAAATGGACCACTGTTACAAACTCTGGTCTGGTCATAATGTAACATATACTTTTACTTTAAATGAGCTAAGGACAATGTTTGTAGTAGTTTAGAACAATCACATCCTATAAACAACTTTTTAAAATGAAGTTGAATGTTGCAGGTCCAAAACAGCTTTATCTCACCGAGAAAAGCTGAAAATGGACCACTGTTACAAACTCTGGTCTGGTCATAATGTAACATATACTTTTACTTTAAATGAGCTAAGAACAATGGTTGTGGTAGTTAAGAACCATCACATCCTATAAACAACTTTTTAAATAAGGTTTCATGTAACAAGTCCAAAAAAGCTTTATCTCACAGAGAAAAGCTGAAAATGGACCACTGTTACAAACTCTCGTCTGGTCATAATGTAACATGTACTTTTACTTTAAATGAGCTAAAAACAATGTTTGTAGTAGTTTAGAACCATCACATCTACAAAACAACTGTTTAAATAAGGTTTCATGTAGCAGTTCCAAAAAAGCTTAATCTCACCGAGAAAAGCTGAAAATGGACCACTGTTACAAACTCTGGTCTGGTCATAATGTAACATGTACTTTTACTTCAAATGAGCTAAGAACAATGTTTGTAGTAGTTTAGAACCATCACATCTATAAACAACTGTTTAAAATGAAGATGCATGTATCAGTTCCAAAAAAGCTTAATCTCATCGAGAAAAGCTGAAAATGGACCACTGTTACAAACTCTGGTCTGGTCATAATGTAACATGTACTTTTCCTTTAAATGAGCTAAGAACAATGGTTGTAGTAGTTTAGAACCATCACATCCTATAAACAACTGTTTAAATTAGGTTTCATGTATCAAGTCCAAAAACGCTTTTTCTCACAGAGAAAAGCTGAAAATGGACCACTGTTACAAACTCTGGTCTGGTCATAATGTAACATATACTTTTACTTTAAATGAGCTAAGAACAATGGTTGTGGTAGTTAAGAACCATCACATCCTATAAACTTTTTAAATAAGGTTTCATGTATCAAGTCCAAAAACGCTTTATCTCACAGAAAAAAGCTGAAAATGGACCACTGTTACAAACTCTGGTCTGGTCATAATGTAACATGTACTTTTACTTTAAATGAGCTAAGGACAATGTTTGTAGTAGTTTAGAACAATCACATCCTATAAACAACTGTTTAAATAAGGTTTCATGTATAAAGTCCAAAAACGCTTTATCTCACAGAGAAAAGCTGAAAATGGACCACTGTTACAAACTCTCGTCTGGTCATAATGTAACATGTACTTTTACTTTAAATGAGCTAAGGACAATGTTTGTAGTAGTTTAGAACAATCACATCCTATAAACAACTGTTTAAATAAGGTTTCATGTATAAAGTCCAAAAACGCTTTATCTCACAGAGAAAAGCTGAAAATGGACCACTGTTACAAACTCTGGTCTGGTCATAATGTAACATGTACTTTTACTTTAAATGAGCTAAGAACAATGTTTGTAGTAGTTTAGAACCGTCACATCTATACACAACTGTTTAAAATGAAGTTGCATGTATCAGTTCTAAAAAAGCTTGATCTCACTGAGAAAAGCTGAAAATGGAACTCTGTTACAAATTCTGCTCTGGTCATAATGTAACATATTTTTACTTTAAATTAGCTAAAAACAATGTTTGTAGTAGTTTAGAACCATCACATCTATAAACAGCTGTTTAAATAAGGTTTCAGGTATCAAGTCTAAAAACGCTTTATCTTATAGAGACAAGCTGAAAATGGACCAGTGTTACATATTCTGCTCTTGTCATAATGTAACGTAATTTTACTTTAAATAAGCTAAAAACAATGTTTGTAGTAGTTTAGAACTATCACATTCTATAAACAACTGTTTAAATAAGGTTTCATGTAGCAGTTCCAAAAAAGCTTAATCTCACCGAGAAAAGCTGAAAATGGACCACTGTTACAAACTCTCGTCTGGTCATAATGTAACATGTACTTTTACTTTAAATGAGCTAAGGACAATGTTTGTAGTAGTTTAGAACAATCACATCCTATAAACAACTTTTTAAATAAGCTAAAAACAATGTTTGTAGTAGTTTAGAACCATCGCATCTATAAACAACTGTTTAAAATGAAGATGCATGTATCAGTTCCAAAAAAGCTTAATCTCATCGAGAAAAGCTGAAAATGGACCGCTGTTACAAACTCTGGTCTGGTCATAATGTAACATATACTTTTCCTTTAAATGAGCTAAGAACAATGTTTGTAGTAGTTTAGAACCATCACATCCTATAAACAACTGTTTAAATAAGGTTTCATGTATCAAGTCCAAAAAAGCTTAATCTCACCGAGAAAAGCTGAAAATGGACCACTGTTACAAACTCTGGTCTGGTCATAATGTAACATATACTTTTACTTTAAATGAGCTAAGAACAATGGTTGTGGTAGTTAAGAACCATCACATCCTATAAACAACTTTTTAAATAAGGTTTCATGTATCAAGTCCAAAAACGCTTTTTCTCACAGAAAAAAGCTGAAAATGGACCACTGTTACAAACTCTCGTCTGGTCATAATGTAACATGTACTTTTACTTTAAATGAGCTAAGGACAATGTTTGTAGTAGTTTAGAACAATCACATCCAATAAACAACTGTTTAAAATGAAGTTGAATGTTGCAGGTCCAAAACAGCTTTATCTCACCGAGAAAAGCTGAAAATGGACCACTGTTACAAACTCTGGTCTGGTCATAATGTAACATATACTTTTACTTTAAATGAGCTAAGAACAATGGTTGTGGTAGTTAAGAACCATCACATCCTATAAACAACTTTTTAAATAAGGTTTCATGTAACAAGTCCAAAAACGCTTTATCTCACAGAGAAAAGCTGAAAATGGACCACTGTTACAAACTCTGGTCTGGTCATAATGTAACATGTACTTTTACTTCAAATGAGCTAAGAACAATGTTTGTAGTAGTTTAGAACCATCACATCTATAAAAAACTGTTTAAATAAGGTTTCATGTATCAAGTCCAAAAACGCTTAATCTCACAGAGAAAAAATGAAAATGAACCACTGACACAAACTCTGGTCTGGTCATAATGTAACATATACTTTTACTTTAAATAAGCTAACAACAATGTTTGTAGTAGTTTAGAACCATCGCATCTATAAACAACTGTTTAAAATGAAGATGCATGTATCAGTTCCAAAAAAGCTTAATCTCATCGAGAAAAGCTGAAAATGGACCACTGTTACAAACTCTGGTCTGGTCATAATGTAACATGTACTTTTCCTTTAAATGAGCTAAGAACAATGGTTGTAGTAGTTTAGAACCATCACATCCTATAAACAACTGTTTAAATTAGGTTTCATGTATCAAGTCCAAAAACGCTTTTTCTCACAGAGAAAAGCTGAAAATGGACCACTGTTACAAACTCTGGTCTGGTCATAATGTAACATATACTTTTACTTTAAATGAGCTAAGAACAATGGTTGTGGTAGTTAAGAACCATCACATCCTATAAACAACTTTTTAAATAAGGTTTCATGTATCAAGTCCAAAAACGCTTTATCTCACAGAGAAAAGCTGAAAATGGACCACTGTTACAAACTCTGGTCTGGTCATAATGTAACATGTACTTTTACTTTAAATGAGCTAAGGACAATGTTTGTAGTAGTTTAGAACAATCACATCCTATAAACAACTGTTTAAATAAGGTTTCATGTATAAAGTCCAAAAACGCTTTATCTCACAGAGAAAAGCTGAAAATGGACCACTGTTACAAACTCTCGTCTGGTCATAATGTAACATGTACTTTTACTTTAAATGAGCTAAGGACAATGTTTGTAGTAGTTTAGAACAATCACATCCTATAAACAACTGTTTAAATAAGGTTTCATGTATAAAGTCCAACAACGCTTTATCTCACAGAGAAAAGCTGAAAATGGACCACTGTTACAAACTCTGGTCTGGTCATAATGTAACATGTACTTTTACTTTAAATGAGCTAAGAACAATGTTTGTAGTAGTTTAGAACCGTCACATCTATACACAACTGTTTAAAATGAAGTTGCATGTATCAGTTCTAAAAAAGCTTGATCTCACTGAGAAAAGCTGAAAATGGAACTCTGTTACAAATTCTGCTCTGGTCATAATGTAACATATTTTTACTTTAAATTAGCTAAAAACAATGTTTGTAGTAGTTTAGAACCATCACATCTATAAACAGCTGTTTAAATAAGGTTTCAGGTATCAAGTCTAAAAACGCTTTATCTTATAGAGACAAGCTGAAAATGGACCAGTGTTACATATTCTGCTCTTGTCATAATGTAACGTAATTTTACTTTAAATAAGCTAAAAACAATGTTTGTAGTAGTTTAGAACTATCACATTCTATAAACAACTGTTTAAATAAGGTTTCATGTAGCAGTTCCAAAAAAGCTTAATCTCACCGAGAAAAGCTGAAAATGGACCACTGTTACAAACTCTGGTCTGGTCATAATGTAACATATACTTTTACTTTAAATGAGCTAAGAACAATGGTTGTGGTAGTTAAGAACCATCACATCCTATTAACAACTTTTTAAATAAGGTTTCATGTATCAAGTCCAAAAACGCTTTATCTCACAGAAAAAAGCTGAAAATGGACCACTGTTACAAACTCCCGTCTGGTCATAATGTAACATGTACTTTTACTTTAAATGAGCTAAGGACAATGTTTGTAGTAGTTTAGAACAATCACATCCTATAAACAACTTTTTAAAATGAAGTTGAATGTTGCAGGTCCAAAACAGCTTTATCTCACCGAGAAAAGCTGAAAATGGACCACTGTTACAAACTCTGGTCTGGTCATAATGTAACATATACTTTTACTTTAAATGAGCTAAGAACAATGGTTGTGGTAGTTAAGAACCATCACATCCTATAAACAACTTTTTAAATAAGGTTTCATGTAACAAGTCCAAAAAAGCTTTATCTCACAGAGAAAAGCTGAAAATGGACCACTGTTACAAACTCTCGTCTGGTCATAATGTAACATGTACTTTTACTTTAAATGAGCTAAGAACAATGTTTGTAGTAGTTTAGAACCATCACATCTAAAACAACTGTTTAAATAAGGTTTCATGTAGCAGTTCCAAAAAAGCTTAATCTCACCGAGAAAAGCTGAAAATGGACCACTGTTACAAACTCTGGTCTGGTCATAATGTAACATGTACTTTTACTTCAAATGAGCTAAGAACAATGTTTGTAGTAGTTTAGAACCATCACATCTATAAAAAACTGTTTAAATAAGGTTTCATGTATCAAGTCCAAAAACGCTTAATCTCACAAAGAAAAAATGAAAATGAACCACTGACACAAACTCTGGTCTGGTCATACTGTAACATATACTTTTACTTTAAATGAGCTAAGTACAATGTTTGTAGTAGTTTAGAACCATCGCATCTATGAACAACTGTTTAAAATGAAGATGCATGTATCAGTTCCAAAAAAGCTTAATCTCATCGAGAAAAGCTGAAAATGGACCACTGTTACAAACTCTGGTCTGGTCATAATGTAACATGTACTTTTCCTTTAAATGAGCTAAGAACAATGGTTGTAGTAGTTTAGAACCATCACATCCTATAAACAACTGTTTAAATTAGGTTTCATGTATCAAGTCCAAAAACGCTTTTTCTCACAGAGAAAAGCTGAAAATGGACCACTGTTACAAACTCTGGTCTGGTCATAATGTAACATATACTTTTACTTTAAATGAGCTAAGAACAATGGTTGTGGTAGTTAAGAACCATCACATCCTATAAACTTTTTAAATAAGGTTTCATGTATCAAGTCCAAAAACGCTTTATCTCACAGAAAAAAGCTGAAAATGGACCACTGTTACAAACTCTGGTCTGGTCATAATGTAACATGTACTTTTACTTTAAATGAGCTAAGGACAATGTTTGTAGTAGTTTAGAACAATCACATCCTATAAACAACTGTTTAAATAAGGTTTCATGTATAAAGTCCAAAAACGCTTTATCTCACAGAGAAAAGCTGAAAATGGACCACTGTTACAAACTCTCGTCTGGTCATAATGTAACATGTACTTTTACTTTAAATGAGCTAAGGACAATGTTTGTAGTAGTTTAGAACAATCACATCCTATAAACAACTGTTTAAATAAGGTTTCATGTATAAAGTCCAACAACGCTTTATCTCACAGAGAAAAGCTGAAAATGGACCACTGTTACAAACTCTGGTCTGGTCATAATGTAACATGTACTTTTACTTTAAATGAGCTAAGAACAATGTTTGTAGTAGTTTAGAACCGTCACATCTATACACAACTGTTTAAAATGAAGTTGCATGTATCAGTTCTAAAAAAGCTTGATCTCACTGAGAAAAGCTGAAAATGGAACTCTGTTACAAATTCTGGTCTGGTCATAATGTAACATATACTTTTACTTTAAATGAGCTAAAAACAATGTTTGTAGTAGTTTAGAACCATCACATCTATAAACAGCTGTTTAAATAAGGTTTCAGGTATCAAGTCTAAAAACGCTTTATCTTATAGAGACAAGCTGAAAATGGACCAGTGTTACATATTCTGCTCTTGTCATAATGTAACGTAATTTTACTTTAAATAAGCTAAAAACAATGTTTGTAGTAGTTTAGAACTATCACATTCTATAAACAACTGTTTAAATAAGGTTTCATGTAGCAGTTCCAAAAAAGCTTAATCTCACCGAGAAAAGCTGAAAATGGACCACTGTTACAAACTCTGGTCTGGTCATAATGTAACATATACTTTTACTTTAAATGAGCTAAGAACAATGGTTGTGGTAGTTAAGAACCATCACATCCTATAAACAACTTTTTAAATAAGGTTTCATGTATCAAGTCCAAAAACGCTTTATCTCACAGAAAAAAGCTGAAAATGGACCACTGTTACAAACTCTCGTCTGGTCATAATGTAACATGTACTTTTACTTTAAATGAGCTAAGGACAATGTTTGTAGTAGTTTAGAACAATCACATCCTATAAACAACTTTTTAAAATGAAGTTGAATGTTGCAGGTCCAAAACAGCTTTATCTCACCGAGAAAAGCTGAAAATGGACCACTGTTACAAACTCTGGTCTGGTCATAATGTAACATATACTTTTACTTTAAATGAGCTAAGAACAATGGTTGTGGTAGTTAAGAACCATCACATCCTATAAACAACTTTTTAAATAAGGTTTCATGTAACAAGTCCAAAAACGCTTTATCTCACAGAGAAAAGCTGAAAATGGACCACTGTTACAAACTCTCGTCTGGTCATAATGTAACATGTACTTTTACTTTAAATGAGCTAAAAACAATGTTTGTAGTAGTTTAGAACCATCACATCTACAAAACAACTGTTTAAATAAGGTTTCATGTAGCAGTTCCAAAAAAGCTTAATCTCACCGAGAAAAGCTGAAAATGGACCACTGTTACAAACTCTGGTCTGGTCATAATGTAACATGTACTTTTACTTCAAATGAGCTAAGAACAATGTTTGTAGTAGTTTAGAACCATCACATCTATAAAAAACTTTTTAAATAAGGTTTCATGTAGCAGTTCCAAAAACGCTTAATCTCACAGAGAAAAAATGAAAATGAACCACTGACACAAACTCTGGTCTGGTCATAATGTAACATATACTTTTACTTTAAATAAGCTAACAACAATGTTTGTAGTAGTTTAGAACCATCGCATCTATAAACAACTGTTTAAAATGAAGATGCATGTATCAGTTCCAAAAAAGCTTAATCTCATCGAGAAAAGCTGAAAATGGACCACTGTTACAAACTCTGGTCTGGTCATAATGTAACATGTACTTTTCCTTTAAATGAGCTAAGAACAATGGTTGTAGTAGTTTAGAACCATCACATCCTATAAACAACTGTTTAAATAAGGTTTCATGTATCAAGTCCAAAAACGCTTTTTCTCACAGAGAAAAGCTGAAAATGGACCACTGTTACAAACTCTGGTCTGGTCATAATGTAACATGTACTTTTTCCTTTAAATGAGCTAAGAACAATGGTTGTGGTAGTTAAGAACCATCACATCCTATAAACAACTGTTTAAATAAGGTTTCATGTATCAAGTCCAAAAACGCTTTATCTCACAGAAAAAAGCTGAAAATGGACCACTGTTACAAACTCTCGTCTGGTCATAATGTAACATGTACTTTTACTTTAAATGAGCTAAGGACAATGTTTGTAGTAGTTTAGAACAATCACATCCTATAAACAACTGTTTAAATAAGGTTTCATGTATAAAGTCCAAAAACGCTTTATCTCACAGAGAAAAGCTGAAAATGGACCACTGTTACAAACTCTCGTCTGGTCATAATGTAACATGTACTTTTACTTTAAATGAGCTAAGGACAATGTTTGTAGTAGTTTAGAACAATCACATCCTATAAACAACTGTTTAAATAAGGTTTCATGTATAAAGTCCAAAAACGCTTTATCTCACAGAGAAAAGCTGAAAATGGACCACTGTTACAAACTCTGGTCTGGTCATAATGTAACATGTACTTTTACTTTAAATGAGCTAAGAACAATGTTTGTAGTAGTTTAGAACCGTCACATCTATACACAACTGTTTAAAATGAAGTTGCATGTATCAGTTCTAAAAAAGCTTGATCTCACTGAGAAAAGCTGAAAATGGAACTCTGTTACAAATTCTGCTCTGGTCATAATGTAACATATTTTTACTTTAAATTAGCTAAAAACAATGTTTGTAGTAGTTTAGAACCATCACATCTATAAACAGCTGTTTAAATAAGGTTTCAGGTATCAAGTCTAAAAACGCTTTATCTTATAGAGACAAGCTGAAAATGGACCAGTGTTACATATTCTGCTCTTGTCATAATGTAACGTAATTTTACTTTAAATAAGCTAAAAACAATGTTTGTAGTAGTTTAGAACTATCACATTCTATAAACAACTGTTTAAATAAGGTTTCATGTAGCAGTTCCAAAAAAGCTTAATCTCACCGAGAAAAGCTGAAAATGGACCACTGTTACAAACTCTCGTCTGGTCATAATGTAACATGTACTTTTACTTTAAATGAGCTAAGGACAATGTTTGTAGTAGTTTAGAACAATCACATCCTATAAACAACTTTTTAAATAAGCTAAAAACAATGTTTGTAGTAGTTTAGAACCATCGCATCTATAAACAACTGTTTAAAATGAAGATGCATGTATCAGTTCCAAAAAAGCTTAATCTCATCGAGAAAAACTGAAAATGGACCGCTGTTACAAACTCTGGTCTGGTCATAATGTAACATATACTTTTCCTTTAAATGAGCTAAAAACAATGGTTGTAGTAGTTTAGAACCATCACATCCTATAAACAACTGTTTAAATAAGGTTTCATGTATCAAGTCCAAAAACGCTTAATCTCACCGAGAAAAGCTGAAAATGGACCACTGTTACAAACTCTGGTCTGGTCATAATGTAACATATACTTTTACTTTAAATGAGCTAAGGACAATGTTTGTAGTAGTTTAGAACAATCACATCCTATAAACAACTTTTTAAAATGAAGTTGAATGTTGCAGGTCCAAAACAGATTTATCTCACCGAGAAAAGCTGAAAATGGACCACTGTTACAAACTCTGGTCTGGTCATAATGTAACATATACTTTTACTTTAAATGAGCTAAGAACAATGGTTGTGGTAGTTAAGAACCATCACATCCTATAAACAACTTTTTAAATAAGGTTTCATGTAACAAGTCCAAAAAAGCTTTATCTCACCGAGAAAAGCTGAAAATGGACCACTGTTACAAACTCTCGTCTGGTCATAATGTAACATGTACTTTTACTTTAAATGAGCTAAAAACAATGTTTGTAGTAGTTTAGAACCATCACATCTACAAAACAACTGTTTAAATAAGGTTTCATGTAGCAGTTCCAAAAAAGCTTAATCTCACCGAGAAAAGCTGAAAATGGACCACTGTTACAAACTCTGGTCTGGTCATAATGTAACATGTACTTTTACTTTAAATGAGCTAAGAACAATGTTTGTAGTAGTTTAGAACCATCACATCTATAAACAACTGTTTAAAATGAAGATGCATGTATCAGTTCCAAAAAAGCTTAATCTCATCGAGAAAAGCTGAAAATGGACCACTGTTACAAACTCTGGTCTGGTCATAATGTAACATGTACTTTTCCTTTAAATGAGCTAAGAACAATGGTTGTAGTAGTTTAGAACCATCACATCCTATAAATAACTGTTTAAATTAGGTTTCATGTATCAAGTCCAAAAACGCTTTTTCTCACAGAGAAAAGCTGAAAATGGACCACTGTTACAAACTCTGGTCTGGTCATAATGTAACATATACTTTTACTTTAAATGAGCTAAGAACAATGTTTGTAGTAGTTTAGAACCGTCACATCTATACACAACTGTTTAAAATGAAGTTGCATGTATCAGTTCTAAAAAAGCTTGATCTCACTGAGAAAAGCTGAAAATGGAACTCTGTTACAAATTCTGCTCTGGTCATAATGTAACATATTTTTACTTTAAATTAGCTAAAAACAATGTTTGTAGTAGTTTAGAACCATCACATCTATAAACAGCTGTTTAAATAAGGTTTCAGGTATCAAGTCTAAAAACGCTTTATCTTATAGAGACAAGCTGAAAATGGACCAGTGTTACATATTCTGCTCTTGTCATAATGTAACGTAATTTTACTTTAAATAAGCTAAAAACAATGTTTGTAGTAGTTTAGAACTATCACATTCTATAAACAACTGTTTAAATAAGGTTTCATGTAGCAGTTCCAAAAAAGCTTAATCTCACCGAGAAAAGCTGAAAATGGACCACTGTTACAAACTCTCGTCTGGTCATAATGTAACATGTACTTTTACTTTAAATGAGCTAAGGACAATGTTTGTAGTAGTTTAGAACAATCACATCCTATAAACAACTTTTTAAATAAGCTAAAAACAATGTATGTAGTAGTTTAGAACCATCGCATCTATAAACAACTGTTTAAAATGAAGATGCATGTATCAGTTCCAAAAAAGCTTAATCTCATCGAGAAAAGCTGAAAATGGACCGCTGTTACAAACTCTGGTCTGGTCATAATGTAACATATACTTTTCCTTTAAATGAGCTAAGAACAATGGTTGTAGTAGTTTAGAACCATCACATCCTATAAACAACTGTTTAAATAAGGTTTCATGTATCAAGTCCAAAAAAGCTTAATCTCACCGAGAAAAGCTGAAAATGGACCACTGTTACAAACTCTGGTCTGGTCATAATGTAACATATACTTTTACTTTAAATGAGCTAAGGACAATGTTTGTAGTAGTTTAGAACAATCACATCCTATAAACAACTTTTTAAAATGAAGTTGAATGTTGCAGGTCCAAAACAGCTTTATCTCACCGAGAAAAGCTGAAAATGGACCACTGTTACAAACTCTGGTCTGGTCATAATGTAACATATACTTTTACTTTAAATGAGCTAAGAACAATGGTTGTGGTAGTTAAGAACCATCACATCCTATAAACAACTTTTTAAATAAGGTTTCATGTAACAAGTCCAAAAAAGCTTTATCTCACAGAGAAAAGCTGAAAATGGACCACTGTTACAAACTCTCGTCTGGTCATAATGTAACATGTACTTTTACTTTAAATGAGCTAAAAACAATGTTTGTAGTAGTTTAGAACCATCACATCTACAAAACAACTGTTTAAATAAGGTTTCATGTAGCAGTTCCAAAAAAGCTTAATCTCACCGAGAAAAGCTGAAAATGGACCACTGTTACAAACTCTGGTCTGGTCATAATGTAACATGTACTTTTACTTCAAATGAGCTAAGAACAATGTTTGTAGTAGTTTAGAACCATCACATCTATAAACAACTGTTTAAAATGAAGATGCATGTATCAGTTCCAAAAAAGCTTAATCTCATCGAGAAAAGCTGAAAATGGACCACTGTTACAAACTCTGGTCTGGTCATAATGTAACATGTACTTTTCCTTTAAATGAGCTAAGAACAATGGTTGTAGTAGTTTAGAACCATCACATCCTATAAACAACTGTTTAAATTAGGTTTCATGTATCAAGTCCAAAAACGCTTTTTCTCACAGAGAAAAGCTGAAAATGGACCACTGTTACAAACTCTGGTCTGGTCATAATGTAACATATACTTTTACTTTAAATGAGCTAAGAACAATGGTTGTGGTAGTTAAGAACCATCACATCCTATAAACTTTTTAAATAAGGTTTCATGTATCAAGTCCAAAAACGCTTTATCTCACAGAGAAAAGCTGAAAATGGACCACTGTTACAAACTCTGGTCTGGTCATAATGTAACATGTACTTTTACTTTAAATGAGCTAAGGACAATGTTTGTAGTAGTTTAGAACAATCACATCCTATAAACAACTGTTTAAATAAGGTTTCATGTATAAAGTCCAAAAACGCTTTATCTCACAGAGAAAAGCTGAAAATGGACCACTGTTACAAACTCTCGTCTGGTCATAATGTAACATGTACTTTTACTTTAAATGAGCTAAGGACAATGTTTGTAGTAGTTTAGAACAATCACATCCTATAAACAACTGTTTAAATAAGGTTTCATGTATAAAGTCCAAAAACGCTTTATCTCACAGAGAAAAGCTGAAAATGGACCACTGTTACAAACTCTGGTCTGGTCATAATGTAACATGTACTTTTACTTTAAATGAGCTAAGAACAATGTTTGTAGTAGTTTAGAACCGTCACATCTATACACAACTGTTTAAAATGAAGTTGCATGTATCACTTCTAAAAAAGCTTGATCTCACTGAGAAAAGCTGAAAATGGAACTCTGTTACAAATTCTGCTCTGGTCATAATGTAACATATACTTTTACTTTAAATTAGCTAAAAACAATGTTTGTAGTAGTTTAGAACCATCACATCTATAAACAGCTGTTTAAATAAGGTTTCAGGTATCAAGTCTAAAAACGCTTTATCTTATAGAGACAAGCTGAAAATGGACCAGTGTTACATATTCTGCTCTTGTCATAATGTAACGTAATTTTACTTTAAATAAGCTAAAAACAATGTTTGTAGTAGTTTAGAACTATCACATTCTATAAACAACTGTTTAAATAAGGTTTCATGTAGCAGTTCCAAAAAAGCTTAATCTCACCGAGAAAAGCTGAAAATGGACCACTGTTACAAACTCTCGTCTGGTCATAATGTAACATGTACTTTTACTTTAAATGAGCTAAGGACAATGTTTGTAGTAGTTTAGAACAATCACATCCTATAAACAACTTTTTAAATAAGCTAAAAACAATGTATGTAGTAGTTTAGAACCATCGCATCTATAAACAACTGTTTAAAATGAAGATGCATGTATCAGTTCCAAAAAGGCTTAATCTCATCGAGAAAAGCTGAAAATGGACCACTGTTACAAACTCTGGTCTGGTCATAATGTAACATGTACTTTTCCTTTAAATGAGCTAAGAACAATGGTTGTAGTAGTTTAGAACCATCACATCCTATAAACAACTGTTTAAATAAGGTTTCATGTATCAAGTCCAAAAAAGCTTAATCTCACAGAGAAAAGCTGAAAATGGACCACTGTTACAAACTCTGGTCTGGTCATAATGTAACATGTACTTTTACTTTAAATGAGCTAAGGACAATGTTTGTAGTAGTTTAGAACAATCACATCCTATAAACAACTTTTTAAAATGAAGTTGAATGTTGCAGGTCCAAAACAGCTTTATCTCACCGAGAAAAGCTGAAAATGGACCACTGTTACAAACTCTGGTCTGGTCATAATGTAACATATACTTTTACTTTAAATGAGCTAAGAACAATGGTTGTGGTAGTTAAGAACCATCACATCCTATAAACAACTTTTTAAATAAGGTTTCATGTAACAAGTCCAAAAACGCTTTATCTCACAGAGAAAAGCTGAAAATGGACCACTGTTACAAACTCTCGTCTGGTCATAATGTAACATGTACTTTTACTTTAAATGAGCTAAAAACAATGTTTGTAGTAGTTTAGAACCATCACATCTATAAACAACTGTTTAAATAAGGTTTCATGTAGCAGTTCCAAAAAAGCTTAATCTCACCGAGAAAAGCTGAAAATGGACCACTGTTACAAACTCTGGTCTGGTCATAATGTAACATGTACTTTTACTTTAAATGAGCTAAGAACAATGTTTGTAGTAGTTTAGAACCATCACATCTATAAACAACTGTTTAAAATGAAGATGCATGTATCAGTTCCAAAAAAGCTTAATCTCATCGAGAAAAGCTGAAAACGGACCACTGTTACAAACTCTGGTCTGGTCATAATGTAACATGTACTTTTTCCTTAAAATGAGCTAAGGACAATGTTTGTAGTAGTTTAGAACCATCGCATCTTTAAACAACTGTTTAAAATGAAGAAGCATGTATCAGTTCCAAAAAAGCTTAATCTCATCGATAAAAGCTGAAAATGGACCGCTGTTACAAACTCTGGTCTGGTCATAATGTAACGTACTTTTACTTTAAATTAGCTAAAAACAATTTTTGTAGTAGTTTAGAACCATCACATCCTATAAACAACTGTTTAAATAAGGTTTCATGTATCAAGTCCAACAACGCTTTATCTCACAGAGAAAAGCTGAAAATGGACCACTGTTACAAACTCTGGTCTGGTCATAATGTAACATGTACTTTTACTTTAAATGAGCTAAAAACATTGTTTGTAGTAGTTAGAACCGTCACATCTATACACAACTGTTTAAAATGAGGTTGAATGTTGCAGGTCCAAAACAGCTTTATCTCACTGAGAAAAGCTGAAAATTGACCACTGTTACAAACTCTGCTCCGGTCATAATGTAACGTACTTTTACTTTAAATTAGCTAAAAACAATGTTTGTAGTAGTTTAGAACCATCACATCTATGAACAACTGTTTAAATAAGGTTTCATGTAGCAGTTCCAAAAAAGCTTAATCTCACCGAGAAAAGCTGAAAATGGACCACTGTTACAAACTCTGGTCTGGTCATAATGTAAAATATACTTTTACTTTAAATGAGCTAAGAACAATGGTTGTGGTAGTTAAGAACCATCACATCCTATAAACAACTTTTTAAATAAGGTTTCATGTAACAAGTCCAAAAACGCTTTATCTCACAGAAAAAAGCTGAAAATGGACCACTGTTACAAACTCTGGTCTGGTCATAATGTAACATGTACTTTTACTTTAAATGAGCTAAGGACAATGTTTGTAGTAGTTTAGAACAATCACATCCTATAAACAACTTTTTAAATAAGCTAAAAACAATGTTTGTAGTAGTTTAGAACCATCACATCTATAAACAACTGTTTAAATAAGGTTTCATGTATCAAGTCCAAAAACGCTTTATCTCACAGAGAAAAGCTGAAAATGGACCACTGTTACAAACTCTGGTCTGGTCATAATGTAACATGTACTTTTACTTTAAATGAGCTAAGAACAATGTTTGTAGTAGTTTAGAACCATCACATCCTATAAACAACTGTTTAAATAAGGTTTCATGTATCAAGTCCAAAAACGCTTAATCTCACAAAGAAAAAATGAAAATGAACCACTGACACAAACTCTGGTCTGGTCATACTGTAACATATACTTTTACTTTAAATAAGCTAAAAACAATGTTTGTAGTAGTTTAGAACCATCGCATCTATAAACAACTGTTTAAAATGAAGATGCATGTATCAGTTCCAAAAAAGCTTAATCTCATCGAGAAAAGCTGAAAATGGACCGCTGTTACAAACTCTGGTCTGGTCATAATGTAACATATACTTTTCCTTTAAATGAGCTAAGAACAATGGTTGTAGTAGTTTAGAACCATCACATCCTATAAACAACTGTTTAAATAAGGTTTCATGTATCAAGTCCAGAAACGCTTTATCTCACAGAGAAAAGCTGAAAATGGACCACTGTTACAAACTCTGGTCTGGTCATAATGTAACATGTACTTTTACTTTAAATGAGCTAAGGACAATGTTTGTAGTAGTTTAGAACAATCACATCCTATAAACAACTTTTTAAATAAGGTTTCATGTATCATGTCCAAAAGCGCTTTATCTCACTGAGAAAAGCTGAAAATGGAACTCTGTTACAAATTCTGCTCTGGTCATAATGTAACGTATTTTTTTACTTTAAATTAGCTAAAAACAATGTTTGTAGTAGTTTAGAACCATCACATCTATAAACAGCTGTTTAAATAAGGTTTCAGGTATCAAGTCTAAAAACGCTTTATCTTATATAGACAAGCTGAAAATGGACCAGTGTTACATATTCTGCTCTTGTCAAAATGTAACGTAATTTTACTTTAAATAAGCTAAAAACAATGTTTGTAGTAGTTTAGAACTATCACATTCTATAAACAACTGTTTAAATAAGGTTTCATGTAGCAGTTCCAAAAAAGCTTAATCTCACCGAGAAAAGCTGAAAATGGACCACTGTTACAAACTCTGGTCTGGTCATAATGTAACATATACTTTTACTTTAAATGAGCTAAGAACAATGGTTGTGGTAGTTAAGAACCATCACATCCTATAAACAACTTTTTAAATAAGGTTTCATGTATCAAGTCCAAAAACGCTTTATCTCACAGAAAAAAGCTGAAAATGGACCACTGTTACAAACTCTCGTCTGGTCATAATGTAACATGTACTTTTACTTTAAATGAGCTAAGGACAATGTTTGTAGTAGTTTAGAACAATCACATCCAATAAACAACTTTTTAAAATGAAGTTGAATGTTGCAGGTCCAAAACAGCTTTATCTCACTGAGAAAAGCCGAAAATTGGCCAATGTTACAAACTCTGCTCCGGTCATAATGTAACGTACTTTTACTTTAAATGAGCTAAGGACAATGTTTGTAGTAGTTTAGAACCATCACATCTATAAACCTTTGTTTGAATAAGGTTTCATGTAACAAGTCCAAAAACGCTTTATCTCACAGAGAAAAGCTGAAAATGGACCACTGTTACAAACTCTCGTCTGGTCATAATGTAACATGTACTTTTACTTTAAATGAGCTAAGGACAATGTTTGTAGTAGTTTAGAACAATCACATCCTATAAACAACTTTTTAAATAAGCTAAAAACAATGTTTGTAGTAGTTTAGAACCATCACATCTATAAACAACTGTTTAAATAAGGTTTCATGTAGCAGTTCCAAAAAAGCTTAATCTCACCGAGAAAAGCTGAAAATGGACCACTGTTACAAACTCTGGTCTGGTCATAATGTAACATGTACTTTTCCTTTAAATGAGCTAAGAACAATGGTTGTAGTAGTTTAGAACCATCACATCCTATAAACAACTGTTTAAATAAGGTTTCATGTATCAAGTCCAAAAACGCTTTATCTCACAGAGAAAAGCTGAAAATGGACCACTGTTACAAACTCTGGTCTGGTCATAATGTAACATGTACTTTTACTTTAAATGAGCTAAGGACAATGTTTGTAGTAGTTTAGAACAATCACATCCTATAAACAACTTTTTAAATAAGATTTCATGTATCATGTCCAAAAGCGCTTTATCTCACAGAGAAAAGCTGAAAATGGACCACTGTTACAAACTCTCGTCTGGTCATAATGTAACATGTACTTTTACTTTAAATGAGCTAAGGACAATGTTTGTAGTAGTTTAGAACAATCACATCCTATAAACAACTTTTTAAATAAGCTAAAAACAATGTTTGTAGTAGTTTAGAACCATCACATCTATAAACAACTGTTTAAATAAGGTTTCATGTAGCAGTTCCAAAAAAGCTTAATCTCACCGAGAAAAGCTGAAAATGGACCACTGTTACAAACTCTGGTCTGGTCATAATGTAACATGTACTTTTCCTTTAAATGAGCTAAGAACAATGGTTGTAGTAGTTTAGAACCATCACATCCTATAAACAACTGTTTAAATAAGGTTTCATGTATCAAGTCCAAAAACGCTTTATCTCACAGAGAAAAGCTGAAAATGGACCACTGTTACAAACTCTGGTCTGGTCATAATGTAACATGTACTTTTACTTTAAATGAGCTAAGGACAATGTTTGTAGTAGTTTAGAACAATCACATCCTATAAACAACTTTTTAAATAAGGTTTCATGTATCATGTCCAAAAGCGCTTTATCTCACAGAGAAAAGCTGAAAATGGACCACTGTTACAAACTCTGGTCTGGTCATAATGTAACATATACTTTTACTTTAAATAAGCTAACAACAATGTTTGTAGTAGTTTAGAACCTTCGCATCTATAAACAACTGTTTAAAATGAAGATGCATGTATCAGTTCCAAAAAAGCTTAATCTCATCGAGAAAAGCTGAAAATGGACCACTGTTACAAACTCTGGTCTGGTCATAATGTAACATGTACTTTTCCTTTAAATGAGCTAAGAACAATGGTTGTAGTAGTTTAGAACCATCACATCCTATAAACAACTGTTTAAATAAGGTTTCATGTATCATGTCCAAAAACGATTTTTCTCACAGAGAAAAGCTGAAAATGGACCACTGTTACAAACTCTGGTCTGGTCATAATGTAACATATACTTTTACTTTAAATAAGCTAACAACAATGTTTGTAGTAGTTTAGAACCATCGCATCTTTAAACAACTGTTTAAAATGAAGAAGCATGTATCCGTTCCAAAAAAGCTTAATCTCATCGATAAAAGCTGAAAATGGACCGCTGTTACAAACTCTGGTCTGGTCATAGTGTAACGTACTTTTACTTTAAATTAGCTAAAAACAATTTTTGTAGTAGTTTAGAACCATCACATCCTATAAACAACTGTTTAAATAAGGTTTCATGTATCAAGTCCAACAACGCTTTATCTCACAGAGAAAAGCTGAAAATGGACCACGGTTACAAACTCTGGTCTGGTCATAATGTAACATGTACTTTTACTTTAAATGAGCTAAAAACATTGTTTGTAGTAGTTAGAACCGTCACATCTATACACAACTGTTTAAAATGAGGTTGAATGTTGCAGGTCCAAAACAGCTTTATCTCACTGAGAAAAGCTGAAAATTGACCACTGTTACAAACTCTGCTCCGGTCATAATGTAACGTACTTTTACTTTAAATTAGCTAAAAACAATGTTTGTAGTAGTTTAGAACCATCACATCTATGAACAACTGTTTAAATAAGGTTTCATGTAGCAGTTCCAAAAAAGCTTAATCTCACCGAGAAAAGCTGAAAATGGACCACTGTTACAAACTCTGGTCTGGTCATAATGTAACATATACTTTTACTTTAAATGAGCTAAGAACAATGGTTGTGGTAGTTAAGAACCATCACATCCTATAAACAACTTTTTAAATAAGGTTTCATGTATCAAGTCCAAAAACGCTTTATCTCACAGAAAAAAGCTGAAAATGGACCACTGTTACAAACTCTGGTCTGGTCATAATGTAACATGTACTTTTACTTTAAATGAGCTAAGGACAATGTTTGTAGTAGTTTAGAACAATCACATCCTATAAACAACTTTTTAAATAAGGTTTCATGTATCATGTCCAAAAGCGCTTTATCTCACAGAGAAAAGCTGAAAATGGACCACTGTTACAAACTCTGGTCTGGTCATAATGTAACATGTACTTTTACTTTAAATGAGCTAAGAACAATGTTTGTAGTAGTTTAGAACCATCACATCTAAAACAACTGTTTAAATAAGGTTTCATGTAGCAGTTCCAAAAAAGCTTAATCTCACCGAGAAAAGCTGAAAATGGACCACTGTTACAAACTCTGGTCTGGTCATAATGTAACATGTACTTTTACTTTAAATGAGCTAAGAACAATGTTTGTAGTAGTTTAGAACCATCACATCCTATAAACAACTGTTTAAATAAGGTTTCATGTATCAAGTCCAAAAACGCTTAATCTCACAAAGAAAAAATGAAAATGAACCACTGACACAAACTCTGGTCTGGTCATACTGTAACATATACTTTTACTTTAAATAAGCTAAAAACAATGTTTGTAGTAGTTTAGAACCATCGCATCTATAAACAACTGTTTAAAATGAAGATGCATGTATCAGTTCCAAAAAAGCTTAATCTCATCGAGAAAAGCTGAAAATGGACCGCTGTTACAAACTCTGGTCTGGTCATAATGTAACATATACTTTTCCTTTAAATGAGCTAAAAACAATGTTTGTAGTAGTTTAGAACCATCACATCTATAAACAGCTGTTTAAATAAGGTTTCAGGTATCAAGTCTAAAAACGCTTTATCTCACAGAGAAAAGCTGAAAATGGACCACTGTTACAAACTCTGGTCTGGTCATAATGTAACATGTACTTTTACTTTAAATGAGCTAAGGACAATGTTTGTAGTAGTTTAGAACAATCACATCCTATAAACAACTTTTTAAATAAGGTTTCATGTATCATGTCCAAAAGCGCTTTATCTCACAGAGAAAAGCTGAAAATGGACCACTGTTACAAACTCTGGTCTGGTCATAATGTAACATGTACTTTTACTTTAAATGAGCTAAGAACAATGTTTGTAGTAGTTTAGAACCGTCACATCTATACACAACTGTTTAAAATGAAGTTGCATGTATCAGTTCCAAAAAAGCTTGATCTCACTGAGAAAAGCTGAAAATGGAACTCTGTTACAAATTCTGCTCTGGTCATAATGTAACGTATTTTTTTACTTTAAATTAGCTAAAAACAATGTTTGTAGTAGTTTAGAACCATCACATCTATAAACAGCTGTTTAAATAAGGTTTCAGGTATCAAGTCTAAAAACGCTTTATCTTATATAGACAAGCTGAAAATGGACCAGTGTTACATATTCTGCTCTTGTCAAAATGTAACGTAATTTTACTTTAAATAAGCTAAAAACAATGTTTGTAGTAGTTTAGAACTATCACATTCTATAAACAACTGTTTAAATAAGGTTTCATGTAGCAGTTCCAAAAAAGCTTAATCTCACCGAGAAAAGCTGAAAATGGACCACTGTTACAAACTCTGGTCTGGTCATAATGTAACATATACTTTTACTTTAAATGAGCTAAGAACAATGGTTGTGGTAGTTAAGAACCATCACATCCTATAAACAACTTTTTAAATAAGGTTTCATGTATCAAGTCCAAAAACGCTTTATCTCACAGAAAAAAGCTGAAAATGGACCACTGTTACAAACTCTCGTCTGGTCATAATGTAACATGTACTTTTACTTTAAATGAGCTAAGAACAATGTTTGTAGTAGTTTAGAACCATCACATCCTATAAACAACTGTTTAAATAAGGTTTCATGTATCAAGTCCAAAAACGCTTTATCTCACAGAGAAAAGCTGAAAATGGACCACTGTTACAAACTCTCGTCTGGTCATAATGTAACATGTACTTTTACTTTAAATGAGCTAAAAACAATGTTTGTAGTAGTTTAGAACCATCACATCTATAAACAACTGTTTAAATAAGGTTTCAGGTATCAAGTCCAAAAACGCTTTATCTCACAGAGAAAAGCTGAAAATGGACCACTGTTACAAACTCTGGTCTGGTCATAATGTAACATGTACTTTTACTTTAAATAAGCTAAAAACAATGTTTGTAGTAGTTTAGAACCATCACATCCTATAAACAACTGTTTAAATAAGGTTTCATGTAACAAGTCCAAAAACGCTTTATCTCACAGAGAAAAGCTGAAAATGGACCACTGTTACAAACTCTCGTCTGGTCATAATGTAATATGTACTTTTACTTTAAATGAGCTAAGGACAATGTTTGTAGTAGTTTAGAACAATCACATCCAATAAACAACTGTTTAAAATGAAGTTGAATGTTGCAGGTCCAAAACAGCTATATCTCACTGAGAAAAGCTGAAAATGGACCACTGTTACAAACTCTGGTCTGGTCATAATGTAACGTACTTTTACTATAAATGAGCTAAGGACAATGTTTGTAGTAGTTTAGAACCATCACATCTATAAACCTTTGTTTGAATAAGGTTTCATGTATCAAGTCCAAAAACGCTTAATCTCACAGAGAAAAAATGAAAATGAACCACTGTTACAAACTCTGGTCTGGTCATAATGTAACATATACTTTTACTTTAAATAAGCTAACAACAATGTTTGTAGTAGTTTAGAACCATCGCATCTATAAACAACTGTTTAAAATGAAGATGCATGTATCAGTTCCAAAAAAGCTTAATCTCATCGAGAAAAGCTGAAAATGGACCACTGTTACAAACTCTGGTCTGGTCATTATGTAACATGTACTTTTCCTTTAAATGAGCTAAGAACAATGGTTGTAGTAGTTTAGAACCATCACATCCTATAAACAACTGTTTAAATAAGGTTTCATGTATCAAGTCCAAAAACGCTTTTTCTCACAGAGAAAAGCTGAAAATGGACCACTGTTACAAACTCTGGTCTGGTCATAATGTAACATGTACTTTTTCCTTAAAATGAGCTAAGGACAATGTTTGTAGTAGTTTAGAACAATCACATCCTATAAACAACTTTTTAAATAAGGTTTCATGTATCATGTCCAAAAGCGCTTTATCTCACAGAGAAAAGCTGAAAATGGACCACTGTTACAAACTCTGGTCTGGTCATAATGTAACATGTACTTTTCCTTTAAATGAGCTAAGAACAATGGTTGTAGTAGTTTAGAACCATCACATCCTATAAACAACTGTTTAAATAAGGTTTCATGTATCAAGTCCAAAAACGCTTTATCTCACAGAAAAAAGCTGAAAATGGACCACTGTTACAAACTCTCGTCTGGTCATAATGTAACATGTACTTTTACTTTAAATGAGCTAAGGACAATGTTTGTAGTAGTTTAGAACAATCACATCCTATAAACAACTGTTTAAATAAAGTTTCAGGTATGAAGTCCAAAAACGCTTTATCTCATAGAGACAAGCTGAAAATGGACCACTGTTACAAACTCTGGTCTGATCATAATGTAACACGTACTTTTACTTTAAATAAGCTAAAAACAATGTTTGTAGTAGTTTAGAACCATCACATCTATAAACAACTGTTTAAATAAGGTTTCATGTAGCAGTTCCAAAAAAGCTTAATCTCACCGAGAAAAGCTGAAAATGGACCACTGTTACAAACTCTGGTCTGGTCATAATGTAACATGTACTTTTCCTTTAAATGAGCTAAGAACAATGGTTGTAGTAGTTTAGAACCATCACATCCTATAAACAACTGTTTAAATAAGGTTTCATGTATCAAGTCCAAAAACGCTTTATCTCACAGAGAAAAGCTGAAAATGGACCACTGTTACAAACTCTGGTCTGGTCATAATGTAACATGTACTTTTACTTTAAATGAGCTATGGACAATGTTTGTAGTAGTTTAGAACAATCACATCCTATAAACAACTTTTTAAATAAGGTTTCATGTATCATGTCCAAAAACGCTTTATCTCACAGAGAAAAGCTGAAAATGGACCACTGTTACAAACTCTGGTCTGGTCATAATGTAACATGTACTTTTACTTTAAATGAGCTAAGAACAATGTTTGTAGTAGTTTAGAACCGTCACATCTATACACAACTGTTTAAAATGAAGTTGCATGTATCAGTTCTAAAAAAGCTTGATCTCACTGAGAAAAGCTGAAAATGGAACTCTGTTACAAATTCTGCTCTGGTCATAATGTAACATGTACTTTTACTTTAAATGAGCTAAGAACAATGTTTGTAGTAGTTTAGAACCATCACATCCTATAAACAACTGTTTAAATAAGGTTTCATGTATCAAGTCCAAAAACGCTTAATCTCACAAAGAAAAAATGAAAATGAACCACTGACACAAACTCTGGTCTGGTCATAATGTAACATGTACTTTTACTTTAAATGAGCTAAGAACAATGTTTGTAGTAGTTTAGAACCGTCACATCTATACACAACTGTTTAAAATGAAGTTGCATGTATCAGTTCCAAAAAAGCTTAATCTCACTGAGAAAAGCTGAAAATGGACCGCTGTTACAAACTCTGGTCTGGTCATAATGTAACATGTACTTTTACTTTAAATGAGCTAAGAACAATGGTTGTAGTAGTTTAGAACCATCACATCCTATAAACAACTGTTTAAATAAGGTTTCATGTATCAAGTCCAAAAACGCTTTATCTCACAGAGAAAAGCTGAAAATGGACCACTGTTACAAACTCTGGTCTGGTCATAATGTAACATGTACTTTTACTTTAAATGAGCTAAGAACAATGGTTGTAGTAGTTTAGAACCATCACATCCTATAAACAACTGTTTAAATAAGGTTTCATGTATCAAGTCCAAAAACGCTTTTTCTCACAGAGAAAAGCTGAAAATGGACCACTGTTACAAACTCTGGTCTGGTCATAATGTAACATGTACTTTTCCTTTAAATGAGCTAAGAACAATGGTTGTAGTAGTTTAGAACCATCACATCCTATAAACAACTGTTTAAATAAGGTTTCATGTATCAAGTCCAAAAACGCTTTATCTCACAGAGAAAAGCTGAAAATGGACCACTGTTACAAACTCTCGTCTGGTCATAATGTAACATGTACTTTTACTTTAAATGAGCTAAGGACAATGTTTGTAGTAGTTTAGAACAATCACATCCTATAAACAACTTTTTAAAATGAAGTTGAATGTTGCAGGTCCAAAACAGCTTTATCTCACCGAGAAAAGCTGAAAATGGACCACTGTTACAAACTCTGGTCTGGTCATAATGTAACATATACTTTTACTTTAAATGAGCTAAGAACAATGGTTGTGGTAGTTAAGAACCATCACATCCTATAAACAACTTTTTAAATAAGGTTTCATGTATCAAGTCCAAAAACGCTTTTTCTCACAGAAAAAAGCTGAAAATGGACCACTGTTACAAACTCTCGTCTGGTCATAATGTAACATGTACTTTTACTTTAAATGAGCTAAGAACAATGTTTGTAGTAGTTTAGAACCATCACATCTATAAACAACTGTTTAAATAAGGTTTCATGTATAAAGTCCAAAAACGCTTTATCTTATAGAGACAAGCTGAAAATGGACCACTGTTACAAACTCTCGTCTGGTCATAATGTAACATGTACTTTTACTTTAAATGAGCTAAGGACAATGTTTGTAGTAGTTTAGAACAATCATATCCTATAAACAACTTTTTAAAATGAAGTTGAATGTTGCAGGTCCAAAACAGCTTTATCTCACTGAGAAAAGCTGAAAATTGGCCAATGTTACAAACTCTGCTCCGGTCATAATGTAACGTACTTTTACTTTAAATGAGCTAAGGACAATGTTTGTAGTAGTTTAGAACCATCACATCTATAAACAACTGTTTGAATAAGGTTTCATGTAACAAGTCCAAAAACGCTTTATCTCACAGAGAAAAGCTGAAAATGGACCACTGTTACAAACTCTCGTCTGGTCATAATGTAACATGTACTTTTACTTTAAATGAGCTAAGGACAATGTTTGTAGTAGTTTAGAACAATCACATCCTATAAACAACTTTTTAAATAAGGTTTCATGTATCATGTCCAAAAGCGCTTTATCTCACAGAGAAAAGCTGAAAATGGACCACTGTTACAAACTCTGGTCTGGTCATAATGTAACATGTACTTTTACTTTAAATGAGCTAAGAACAATGTTTGTAGTAGTTTAGAACCGTCACATCTATACACAACTGTTTAAAATGAAGTTGCATGTATCAGTTCTAAAAAAGCTTGATCTCACTGAGAAAAGCTAAAAATGGAACTCTGTTACAAATTCTGCTCTGGTCATAATGTAACATGTACTTTTACTTTAAATGAGCTAAGAACAATGTTTGTAGTAGTTTAGAACCATCACATCCTATAAACAACTGTTTAAATAAGGTTTCATGTATCAAGTCCAAAAACGCTTTATCTCACAGAAAAAAGCTGAAAATGGACCACTGTTACAAACTCTGGTCTGGTCATAATGTAACATGTACTTTTACTTTAAATGAGCTAAGAACAATGTTTGTAGTAGTTTAGAACCATCACATCTAAAACAACTGTTTAAATAAGGTTTCATGTAGCAGTTCCAAAAAGCTTAATCTCACCGAGAAAAGCTGAAAATGGACCACTGTTACAAACTCTCGTCTGGTCATAATGTAACATGTACTTTTACTTTAAATGAGCTAAGAACAATGTTTGTAGTAGTTTAGAACCATCACATCCTATAAACAACTGTTTAAATAAGGTTTCATGTATCAAGTCCAAAAACGCTTAATCTCACAAAGAAAAAATGAAAATGAACCACTGACACAAACTCTGGTCTGGTCATACTGTAACATATACTTTTACTTTAAATAAGCTAAAAACAATGTTTGTAGTAGTTTAGAACCATCGCATCTATAAACAACTGTTTAAAATGAAGATGCATGTATCAGTTCCAAAAAAGCTTAATCTCATCGAGAAAAGCTGAAAATGGACCGCTGTTACAAACTCTGGTCTGGTCATAATGTAACATATACTTTTCCTTTAAATGAGCTAAGAACAATGGTTGTAGTAGTTTAGAACCATCACATCCTATAAACAACTGTTTAAATAAGGTTTCATGTATCAAGTCCAGAAACGCTTTATCTCACAGAGAAAAGCTGAAAATGGACCACTGTTACAAACTCTGGTCTGGTCATAATGTAACATGTACTTTTACTTTAAATGAGCTAAGGACAATGTTTGTAGTAGTTTAGAACAATCACATCCTATAAACAACTTTTTAAATAAGGTTTCATGTATCATGTCCAAAAGCGCTTTATCTCACAGAGAAAAGCTGAAAATGGACCACTGTTACAAACTCTAGTCTGGTCATAATGTAACATGTACTTTTACTTTAAATGAGCTAAGAACAATGTTTGTAGTAGTTTAGAACCGTCACATCTATACACAACTGTTTAAAATGAAGTTGCATGTATCAGTTCCAAAAAAGCTTGATCTCACTGAGAAAAGCTGAAAATGGACCAC